>CM019148.1:85743196-86060696 GCA_009733165.1 Naja naja | reverse complement strand
ATTGTATATGCCTGCTTATTACTAAGCGGCATTTTTACAAAGTCAGCTTATTGCCCCCAACAATCTTGGGTCCTCAATTTACCTACCCCGAGAGGATGGAAGGCTGAGTCAACCGTGAGCCTGGTGGGATTCGAGCCTACAATAATTGTAGACAGCTGGATCTTAAGTGCAGGCATTTAACAGCCTGAGCCACCAAGGCCCTTTACGTTAAAAGGCCCTTTATTAACGTTAAAAGCTTTATTATTATTTTTCTTTACTTGAGAAAAGATCTGAGAAATGCTTTTTAGAGATTAAGTGCATTTTTTGAATAGATTTTCTACAAATGATAAACAGAAGATCTTAAAATTCCAGGAAAATAAGGAAGTAAGTTTTGGTCAAGCTAAATAAACATTTATATCTCTAGGATTGGTCCCTAGTTTGCAGTTAATTTTATCTTCTTGTCAACTTGATACTCTTCTCTTCCTTCCACCCCATAAAAGACAACAGAGGATATAGTCATCCATACAACTTTTGTGAGTTTAGTGTACTTTTTTCCAACTATTAAAAAAAAAACACGGTCAACAACATTTGAAGTGAACTAGCTTTCTGGAAGATCCAGGAGAAAATGGAAAAGGTTCATATAAACTAATATCTTCAGAACTTAAATGATAGAATTGTACAATGCAGAAATAAAAGATAAAAAGAAGCTTTTCTCTCTCTTTTATTATATTGACACTCAGTAGAACTTTCGGGGCATATTGAACCCTGTTTAAAACATGTAAAATCAGCACTGTAATTGCCATTCTTATTTATTTATTTTATTTATTTATTATTTGGACTTGTATGCCGCCCCATCTCCGAAGACTCGGGGCTGCTCACAGCTAAAAAACAGAGACAATAAATACTTAAAAAATGATTAAACTAAATTACAAGCCCAAATCCTAAAAACAAATTTACAATAATTAACATTAAAAACTATCCTCCCCCCCAAGGAGGGGTCACAGCCCGGGTTGGTCAAATAACCAGGTCTTTAACTCATGGCGGGAAGGTGCGGAGGTCAGGGGCCAGGTGGAGCCCCAAGGGCAGTTGTATTCCAACAGGAAAATTGTTACAAAACCTTAGCTGTTTAATTTCCTTTCTTAATGGATTGTAGAAAAGTTCACCTAGTGACTACAACTAATCTTACGGCTCTGTAGGTTAGGAATCTTTAAGTAGCAATTTGTTTAAAAAAGTAAACTCTAAATCACTACAGTGATTAAAAAGATGAAATTTGGTCCAACCTTGAGTCTATAGATTGCAAAAAAAATGCAATCAATCAATCAATAACCCAGCCATATGTCTGTCTTCCACTATCCGTAGCAAATCAGTTCGTTACTGGAAACTCTTTAGCTATTCTAGTTACAGTCAATAGTTAGATAAAATTATTTCACTGAGATCAGAAAGTGTCCTTACTGATGAACAAAAATTATAGAGCTCTGTAAACAATCGATTTTACCTTTGTTGGAATTAAAGGTATACTATTTCTTCGTATCTCAATTCTCTATTTCACCAAGGAAACGAAATATTATTCAAAGCATGAAAGCAATTCCAAGCAATCATGAGATTTCACAATCCCAGAAAATAACTCTTTCTTCTTTTCGTCATCTTTTCAGAGGAGTCTTTGGTAACCCAAACCATTTCAGTACCTGCAACTTCCTCTAAATTTCTATTTTGTGATTAAATGCAACTTCTCAATCACCTCTTCATTCTACCTGATGAAGAGTTCTCATAACTGAAATTAATATAATAATTCTGAAATTTTTCACACTGCTGACTACCATTCTTTTTTTGCATTGAATGTTTAACGTTAATAATACTTTATCTATTATTTTTATTATTTTTAAATAGTCAATTAAATTCAGACTAATAATGTCATATTCAAGACTATGATCATCATCAGTTTAGCAGAATCTCAGTAGATAGGTATACTTTGGTAATAGTAATAGCTATACTATTTGCAATGGATTCTCCCAAGGGCAGCAAATGTGAAATTCATGACTTCCTTGAACTTCATGCACTTAGATGTTATTCATAAATGGCTTTATAACAGCTTGTGGAGTTGTGTTGAATAGATTACCACAAGACTCAGTCCAGGGCCCTGTGACAGTCAACATTTTATGAATCACTCAAAGAGCCCCTCTTCTTCAGTAACCTGATTCTTCACCAGGACCTATTTCTAGTCATCCTCCTTATGCCACTGAAGACTACCAAGTAGCAAAACACCCCAGTGGTTTACTTTCTGAAAATATTAACATACAGAACAACTTTCCAAAGTACTTAATTGTATTAATTTCAATACACAGCAGACGGTCGTGTTGCCTTCCCAATTCAAATCCTCCAGTGACCTTGCTCCAAAGTATACAATCCAATTACCGTCTACATGTTCAGTCAAACATTGTTTATGCCATTTTTTATATTCAGATCAAGCCAAATGTGAATGTATTTCCAGCACATAATCCCCCTCCAGCTGAAACATGCAGAAAAATGTTAATTTTATCTATCTATCTATCTGTCCAGCCATCCGTCCATCCATCCATCCATTTATCTATCTATCTACTTATTTAAAGATTTATCTGACTCTGGGCAGCTTACGGATATTAGTTAAATGAGAAAGAAGTGTTCTAACTGTTTAGAACAAAATACTGATAATTCATGGCTCAAATTTCTATTGCATTAAGACTATACAATAGGTAGGAGCAATCTATTGAGGATATCCCACCAGTCACAGGAAGAAGTGACAGGCATTAGGCAGGGGGATCAATTTTTGCATACTTTGGCATTATAGTTGTAGAACCCCAGCGGATCTTCCTATTTTACTTTGTTCTCAATTCTGCTTTAATGTGCCAATTCTGAATAATGTTGGCATATCAGATTCAAGGTCAGATGCACAGATGCCAAGGAATTCTCTTACTGATAAATAAATGTCTCTGAACCCATCACAGTGGGAGAAAGAGATCTAGCATTTGACGTGAGCCTTGCTATATTATACAATGTGATACAATAGAGTTTGCATTGGTGGTGGTGGTTTTTATTTATTTTTATTAAAGAAACCTGACAAATTCCATGATAGAAGTCTTTAAAAAAACGCTGGCAAATATCTGTGTCTGCTAATACCCTTCTCATATTTGTGCACTCTGCTTCTTCACCTCTATGCTCCAAAAATTTTCAGCCTCACTTCCCTTAGCCTCTTCCTCTCTACACAATTTTCAATTTTTATTTTTGCAGCGCAGATATGGGGCTGGGAGTCCTGAGAAAAGAAGAAAACATGACAGAGAAACTCAAAACAAAACCACTTTGATTTTGTTTAGTATAGGTTGGGACACACAGAAATGTGAACAGGCTTTCAAGATGCTATTATTTTATCTTATTATAATAATAAAAAAATTCTGTGGAATCTCTGCTGCATCTGCTTGACCTGGCCTTTTTCACAGGCCATATACTTGCCAAAAGGCTCAGACTGTAGAATGAAATCCAAAAAGGATTTAATCCCTTGCATATAGGTTGTGTATAGGTTGAGTTCAACAGCCAATAGTCACCTCTTCCATAATCAGAATCACACAAAAATTGTAAAGGGTGTTTACAGAGCCATTAGTAAGTCACTTAATTTTGGTCAATTATCAGATAGGATCTGTGGTTTAACAGGGCCACCTCAAAAGTGTTGCTGGAGTTAGTGCTTCAGCCTCTCTTGTTTTATGCTCAACCATCTAGAAATTTGTCTCATCTCTTTACACATGAAGATACATCAGGAAGCAAAAGAGCACCTATGAAGAAGGAAAGCCTTAAAACAACTGATTTTAGATTAGATGTGTCTAGAACTGGGAGTATCCCTCTTCTTGTGGCTGACTGAATTTCTCTCTCTTTTCCATTTAGTGTAGTCTTAAGGAATGTTTCGTGTAAGCCTGCTTCATACCTTACTGTGAGAACAACTGTGAGATCATATAACAGTGACCCAAATTTTCCAAGTTATTATTATTATTATGTTAGAAAATACTTTCCTCTCCACATTGTTCATCATTAAATTTGACTTAATCAAACTGAAGATTGGATTTTTACATACTGTTATGCACAAACACATATGTACACCCACCTTTCTTCAGGTTTGTAACATTAGTCACAATAAAACTAACAGGATCAGTAAATGAATTAGCAGGTGTGTAGGCAGGTAGCCTAGACTACAAAACAAAATTAGGAATAAGCTAACAAAGTAGCTTCCAGGTGTGGGATAACAGTCTTATTGCTACGAAAATAGCTAGGCCTTCCATTGTACTTTCCTTGTTTCACACTGCAAAAAAGTTGTTATTTCCTTGTTTTGAGTAAATGCAGATAACAGTTTACATTTCACCCAGAAACATTCTGGCACAATTGTACAATTGCAACGTTCAACACAAATGCAGGCAGCAAACAGATAAGTGCTAAAAAAAAACAACCATCTGAAAGGATAGCTTAGATTTTAAATTTAGCCTTTGGCACTGAAACGTTTTCTTAAAAATAGTGCAATTTAATAGAGTACAACTGAAACCAAGAAAGTTCTTTATATTTTATGCACGCTAAATACTAGCACGGGCATTTGAAATAGAAGGAATAGGTGGTTAAACACCAAGCATTATGGGAGAGAATACCAAGAGCAATTTGCATTTCAATTGTTCCTTTTGTGTGACCAGCAAAAAATGGTCCTAAAGCATTTTGCAAAGTGATAAATGTCCTAGCCACCCAAGAGAAATTAGAGTACACCATTTCAGCAGCCCTTCTCTCCTGCATCTGGACAGAGCACCCACTCAAGGCACGGCAAAACATGTGAACGTGAATATCAATTAATATCCTGGCCACTAAACCTAACCTGATAGGAGTGAGGCCATTTCATTTCTCCACTTCCACTCCAAGGGCAGCCAACTGGAACTCTGCAGAAAGTGCCTTTTCAAGTTGCAGCTAAACAACTTGAAAGTAAACAACAACTATGCATTTTTCCCACCATAGCCTTGGGTCTCTGTTCTACACATTCCTCATTTTCTCATGAACACTATGCCTCCATCGCCTTGTTACATCACAATTAAACCCAAATCTTGGCGCTAACCTTTTTTAAAAAATTCTATTTGTGTGTATAACATTGTGTATTACTGTGTAGTATAGAGCATTGCACACCAGAACAACTACACACAAGGACAGTTTTCCCCCATGCCATCACTGCTAAACAACTAATTCCCGCAACACTGTCAAACTATCTACTAAGACTGTATTACTATTATTTTTCTCATCCTTTCTATTACCTATTTCCTTTTCTACTTATAACTATAGCTTTGTTGCTTGTATCTTTATGATTTATATTCTTTAGTTAGCTTCCTAATATGGTTTATGTTGATTGCTTATTTAGTATCCTATGACTAACACTGAATGTTGTATCCTATGATTCATGATGAATGTATTTATGATAACTATGATCATGATTTATCACTTATATCTTTTATGTACACTGAGAAATTATGCACCAAAGACAAATTCCTTGTGTGTCCAATCACACTTGGCCAATAAAGTATTCTATTCTATTCTATTCTATTCTATTCTACTCTACTCTACTCTACTCTACTCTCTCTATTCTAAACTCTCATAGTTCTTTTTCCCTCCTCCTCCTTTTCCTTTCTTTAGCAGAATTTCCCTCCATCCCTTCCTTTCCTGTTCCATTTAGGCAGTTTTTTGCGGGGAACTCAGCTAGGTATTTTTATGTTTCTTTATAAACCCAGTGTACAGTCGGTGGAGCCCTAAGAACAAAGCAGGTTTATCAATGCCATCTCCTGCTCACAAAGGGTCTTCCTTTCCCACAAAAGCTAGCTAATCAGCATTCCTCTGTCTTTAAGAAAACCTTCTGTGTTCCTGCCTCGCATGCACTTTACCCAAACTCTCACATACATAGCAAGAGCAGCCTCACAACTATCCTCCAGGGGTCACACTTGGGTTACATATTGTAGACCACCAGAACATCGAAGCAGCCTGCTTCAGAACCATTTATTCACTTCCTTCTTCATTAAGATTCAAATGGAATAAGCAGTGTAGAAATTGAACAGATACAGAAAATGTGCTCCTGTAGTCAGTAAACATTTATTCAACGAGCAGAGATCTCTTCTTCTCTAGCCTCTCTCAAATTGTCTCTGTTTTCTCTATCCTTACTGCTTGCTGTTTTAATGCATAATTAAGAAGGTCAGAATTAATGAAGCAGTGTGGAGTAAAGTTCATGGAATCCCCAGGCACTATTTATTCTATTAGATCTCAGGCGTGAATGTCAGATTGGCAGTGTTAAAGGCAGAGGTAGTGAGGCTGGCAGCATCCCAGAAGCAAAACTATCAAGGGAGACTTACCTTCAGTGTCAAGTCATTCCTGAGCTCCTTGCCTGCAAAAATCACACGTAACTGGTCAGCTGGAACTCCCTGTCGCTTAGCAACCGCCTCCTTGAGCTGGAAGATGCTGGTATCTGAATCAACCTCCATTGGGAAACCATGGCTGGAGTTGAACCTGACAAACACTGACCAAGAACAAGATATTGGTGGGGGGTTTTTTAGGGAAAAAAAAGCTGAGTGTTTTGAAATCTGATGCATCTGGGAATGACAAAAAGAGACGGCAATTTCTGAAACATGGACAACAGCACAATGGTACTGTAAAACTTTGTTTTATCATTCTAGAAGGAAGAAATGGCATATTACAGTTTTATGATTTGGAAAGGCAATTCCAAATAAGAATCCCTAACACGTTATTGTCTTAACAAAATTAAACATGCTTTATGGTCCAAAGAGGATCTTAAATTACATTTCCTTGAGGAATGAATGAACAGGCAGATTTTAATCTGCAATCTGAGGACTAATAATAACTAATTTCCTCTTATTCTAAATGCTCTCAGGAGACTAGAATATATACTGTAATGGAAATGATGTGTACATGTCTGCTCACATGCATACATGCACACACACACAGAGTGTTAACCTTATTGAAGTAGGCTGCTAGAATATATTGGAAAGAAAACTTTAACAAATACAGAAATGTCAGTTCATACACACTGGCCTCCCAGAGATCCAACTGTCTAGAAAATAATAATGGAGAGAAAATTATATGCTGCCTGCAGCATGAAAGTCTTTTCTGGTCTTTCTTAGAATTCTTAAAACAACTACAGAAAGTAACTCCTGTTAATATAGTTGTGTGCTGTTAAAAACAATTGTCGAACACATTGCAGTAGTACTTGGTCAAGATGTACATTAATACCTTTCATAAAAATATTTCACATATTTACAAGAGAGGTTTAAGAGGTTTTTTTCATGATTAAGCAATAATATAACTTATCCAAAAATGCAGGTGTCATTGCTAAGAGTTTTGGCAGAATATAACAGTTCTATTTTATGTGTTTGTGGTATGTCCATGTTGACTCCTGGCAACTATCTGGAAAAGTCCTTGCAGTTTTCTTTACAAGATTTCAAAGGTGCCCTTGCCACCTCCCTAGGGCTGAGAGAGAGGAATTGGCTCAAGGTAACTCAGCTGGCTTTGTGCCTAATGCAGGGCTAGAAATTATAGTCTCTCTGTTTTTAGACCAGTGCCTTAACCACCACACCAGATTACCTCTCTTCTACATTATTTAGCTCTTATTTAAGGATTGACAGATGATATATGTTGAATTGAAAGTGCTTCTAAAACTAAAGCTCTCAATCAATATACTAGGATGTCTTCAAGGGAGGGGTTTGTGGAGGGCATAAGGATAGCTCTGAAGGACAGAAGAAGAGCTGGTACTAAAGCAATGGTGAGGGAAGTGGTGCTGGAGTCTGGACCAAGAAAATAACTTGAGGAACATCTCAAACAAGCCCCTTTATAATTCAGACAAAGATAGAAGGAGAGAGGGGAAAATCACATTCAGAGTATCATAGCTGTTCCAATAAAAGTACAGTAAAGTTCTCCTTTACTGAGAACTAGGATCACCTCAGACAGTGACTATTTGCAGTTAAAATGATACAATGAAGAAGTAACTTTGCCATCAGGCCTTACATTTATGACAGGTCTAGAAAGCAAAGGAAAGTTGAAATAAGATCATAAACACACTCATGGTTTCACTTAGAAATTGTTTCATTTAAGAACCGAGTTGCCGGTCACAGTTGTGGTCACTAAATGATGGTTACCTATAATTCTGATCTACATGTCTTTAGTCTCTTAGTCTGGTCTAACTTTTAGAGCTGACAGGGTTAATGGTTAATCCATATGCCTCCCAGAGCCCCTTTAATAAGGTGATGAGTGGTTCAGAAGTTTGATAGAGATGGATGGATGGATGGATGATGATAGATAGATAGATAGATAGATAGATAGATAGATAGATAGATAAATAGATAGATATGGTGGGATTCAAAAATTTTACTACGGTTCTGTGGGTGTGGCTTGGTGGTGGCAGGGAAGGATACTGTAAAATCTCCAGTCAGAGGTGATATTTGCCAGTTCTCCGAACTACTCAAAATTTCGGTTAACGGTTCTCAGAACTGATCAGAACCTGCTGAAAACCACCTCTGATAGATAGATATAAATAGAGAGATAGACAGATAATCTCAACAATATAATCAACCCCTCCCCCTTTAATGTATATTGAAAGGATGGACCTTTTATTGTGCAGTTGTAACTGCCATATTTTTTGATACCCCTTCAATATTAAAAATCCGATATAAATCACGTAGAACTGAATACCTTACGAACGAACAAACGAATGAATAAATAAATAATAAATAAATAAATAAAAATGGTACCTGGTGGGATTTGTGGGTTCCTGCTTGCCTAAGCCTGATATAAACAATTGAAAAGAGCCATTTCTTATAGGTCAGCTGAAACTGACATTGTTGCTAAAGGTTAGTAAGAAATGTTTTCTCCTTGACTTCAGTTCAAAGACAGATCCTAGAGCATAGCAGAAGAATTTCCACATTTCAAAGATAGCTGTCCCTTGTGAATGTTCATAGTTCGACCTGCCACAGTCTTCCCTGTGGCAATAATTAAAAAAAGTGTACCCACATCTTTATCTGTTATAAGCTTCAGACTGAAAGAACATGAATCCCTTAAGGAGCAAATTCTCAAGAAGTGATTTAGATGCTAAGTCCACCGCTCCATAAAACAGCCCGAAGCCCTTTTTGTCATGTTACATTATTTGACATGACCTGCTTATTGAAAATCGTATACAAATATTACTACACAATATGCTATACACGTTCAAAGGGGGGAAAAAAGCCCTTCACATTTAAAATCATCACATGCCAGGAGTTCTGGTTTAACAATCACCCATTTAGTCATAGTTCATAATTACTACAGCACAACAAAATGGATTTATGACTGGTCCTCAAAGTTGTGGCCCTAGCAGTATCCTCCACATTCATGTGATTGTGATTCAGACACTTGGAAACTATCGTGCATTTAAGACATTCAGAGCACCCCGGGATCACATAATTGTCATCTGTGATCTTCCCAACTGGCTTCCAACAAGCAAAGTCAATGGTGAAGCCAGCAAAAGGTCTCAAGTTACAGTCACATGATATCTTACTTAATAATTATGCCTGATTTGCTTAACAACAAAATCAACCAGAACTGGAAGAGTCAAAAATGCTGACATAAGTCAGTGTGATGGTGCTATTATTTCCACTTTATGGCCATATTGCTCAATGACCGAATTTCCAGTCCCATTTCGGTTTGTTAAGTGAGGACTACCTGTACTTGAAATATGGTGCTCATGTACTGATTGTCTGTATCTTTAAAAGCACCACATTAGACTTCTGTAAAGCTATTACCTTGTTTAGAAATAAATAGACTGATACAGAAATTAGAAATCCTCAAAGTGTTAGTTGGCCTCATTCAATAACATCAAAAGCTCTCAGCCTGAAAAAAGGAATTGGTACTATAGGGTTTTATTATAATTAGTGTCAGAGTTCCATATTTATTAACACCATTAAAATAGAAAATAAATTATAATCATGAGTTCTGAAACACCTATTAAAATAAACATATGTGTTATGCTATATGATCAACAATAAAAAGGTCAGCGTCATGATAGCAGCTGCAGAAAAACTACATTCTGCCTGCAATTAATTGCTACATCTCTGTTAGGGTATCTGATCTCTCCATACTCTTTTGAGAAGAGGTCAAAGCATGTCCTTTAAGTTTTAATCTAAAGTGAGAGTGGAGATACAGTACAGATGTTGGGTATAAAGTTTGGTGCCTGGTTTCAGTCAGACTTATACTGCAATTATAAGGCACACAGGGAGTGATTCAAGGACAAAAGCTCTTAGCATAAAGAGAACCAGCAACTGAAAACTGAAGGATGTAACTATGTATATAACAGAACCAGGTTTCAAATCTTATCTCTTTCTCTCACTAACAAATTGAGAATCATTTACTTAGGAATGGGACAGGCAGTTGACCCCTATGCATTTTTAGTTTTGTCTCAAGCCTTTCCTTTAGCCATTTAAGACAATGTGGCAACCAACAATAACAATAGCACTTAGACATATATACTGCTTTACAGTGTTTTACAGACTTCTCTAAATGGTTTACAGAGTCAGCATATTGCCCCCAACAATTGGAGTCCTCATTTTAGCCACCTCGGAAGGATGGAAGGCTGAGTCAACCTTGAGCCTGGTGAAATTTGAACTGCCAAATTGCAGGCAGCCAGCAGTCAGCAGAAGTAGCCTGCAGTACTGCACTCTAACCACTACACCACTGCAGCTAATATTCTTAGGATGGAGATGGCCATTATATTAACATATCACAACCACACAACTTCAAGGTTACCAGGCACTGGACCAGTTATCTGACAATTTGGAAGGGAAGCAGGAAAAGTAATTATCTATAAACCCTTGAGAATACATAAAACTCTCTGAGGCTTCTGCACTGCAACAGGCAATCAAGGATTTGTCTGACTACATTCCTACTCATGTTTAAAGTTCCAATCTAGAAACTCCATGTCTATCAAGTCAAGTCAAAATTGAGTTAATGATTAATTGTTGGGAGAGTAATGATTTATTACAGAGTGCTTGGAAATCTCCACTGAGTTTTTAAAACAAAGGTTACACAATTATGTGTAGGTGGTATTTTAATTAGGATGCCTGCATTGAAGAAATGGTTGGACTTGATTGCCTAAGTGATCTCTTCTAACTTCTATAGTTAAAAGGCTTCCTCATTTGCACTCAACTGCTGCATGAGCACACCCCAGCAATCTCCTTTTTCTGTTGCATCCTCTTGAAATTCTCTTCATGTTCACCTCCCAGCCAACATGGGAAGCAGAGTAAAGTTATCCTTAGCCTTACTATAGTTAAGCAGAGAACAAATGTGACATTTTTGTGTTGTGTGCAATCTGACACACTTCACTGACTGTTCATTCCATGGCACAGTCATGTGATCCCTAGGAGAAAGGAAGTGTCCTGCTATAGGAAGTCAGTGGCTAAACTTGCAATTTTATAAGAAATTTGAGGGTTGATATCTTTGGGGAGGGGGGTTGCTTTGCTTGAAGGGGGTGATTTGCTTTTACTGGTTTAGCAAATTGTGCAAATCCAAGTCGTGGACATTACCACCTGCAGCCAGAAAATAGACGTATTGAGTAATAATGTACATTGTGTAAAAAAGGCAAACAATGGATAAATCAACAGCACTGAAAGCCAACCTATGTGCAACGAAGGGCAATGTCCTGAAATACATCTACTACCAATCATATCCAAAGTGAGGAGTGTGGGAAAACTTGGAAGTATCAATTCAGTCCCAACATTTGCCTTTCCACTTATCTCCCAAGCTCCTTTTTCCATAACCAGACTTGGATGAATGCATTGAATTTAGCTGACGAAAATAACCAGAGGGTTTTTTTTCTTACAAGTAGCTGAGGAAGGCAAATTCAGATTTTAAGAAAAAGATCAAAAACCCAGTAAGTGAAGTGGCTCCTTGCAACTTCAGAGGAGCACAAAGATTAGAAAGTCACAAGGCCCTGGAAAGCAATTGTGGAAAGAGTACCAGGAAACCTTTCCCTCCAATCAATTTTGTAACATAATGTACAGCATAATTGTGCCACAAAGAGAATTATGCAATCATGCAAACTGGGTTTCCAGTCTGATTTCAAAATTCTGTAATTGCATAGTAGAAGGGAAGAGGTCACACAGTACATTTTCATCACATAAAGATTGTGTCCCCTTTAGAAGGTTCCCTGTCTGAATCAAGCATCTTAAGCATGAAAAGCGTACACTAGTTTACCTGTACTGTGGAAGTCATGTCAAATGGAGTGCATGCACTATTTTATCTAATTTAATCTATTTACTTTCCTGAAACAAGTAGTCATCAAATTTCTGCTATCTAAGCACTCAATCAAATTTTAATTTTGATTAAATCACTTTAATCAAATCTTTATTATAATCACTGGACAATCCAGAAATGTATGCAGAAAAAATATTGTCAAAAATCCAAGGAAAGCTCAGAGTTTGAATAGCTCATCACTAATTTGATTCCTAAAGGTCCATTTAGCAGATGCATTAAGCTGAAACATTTGACCATCCTAAGAGTAACAGCTGTATCTATGGCTGCCAATAAAAAGGAAGTATAGACAGTAATATATCACATCTACCTCATCCATCAATCAAGAATCAATTGCATTCATACGATGGCACAAAGATAATGATAAATGGGTAACAAAATATGAATCAGAGTCTCATTCTCCGCCAAGCCCCAAGGATGGAAAGGGTATCATGAAATCTACCTTCCAAGAATTCTAATGGTAAAACATTAAGAACAACCAGTGCAAAGACCATATACTGCCTCAAGATGCTTAGTTGAGTCACTTTTGTGGTAGGTTGGGAAAAAGGGCATTGGTACTTACCTGATTCACCCGTTCTCTGTGAGCTCTGAAGAGCATCCAGTAATGGGGAGGTGCTTCAGTCTCTTCTAGTTAGGCTGGGCTTAATCTTGAGGACGCTCCTCCTCCTCCCTGAGACTTCTCCTTAGCATCCCCAGTTTTGAAGCCGAGGTGATGATACCCTACGTGCTTCAACCTATGTAATACCCTTGGCTGGAACAGACCCCAACCAGGTGGAAAAAAGGGTGGGGCTGGATGCTCTTCACAGCTCACAGAGAACGGGCATATCAGGTAAGTACCAACACCTTTTCTCCCATGAGCTATTCAGAGCATCCAGTAATGGCACATACCAAAGCTTGGACTGTCCTAAGGGAGGGACTCCGTCTTGGTTGAAGTACTCTCCAAGTTCGAGATAACTCATTGCAAGGCCCTCCTACCAAATGAAGCTTCAGTGGATGCAAAGACATCAATTTTGTAATTTTTAATAAATGGCGGAGGTGAAACCCAGGTTGCCGCTCGACAAATCTCCTCTATTGCGGCCTGCGTGGCCCATGCTGCTGAGGTTGCTGCGCTCCTGGTGGAGTGAGCCATAATGCCTTGGGACACCGGTAGTGAGTGGGAATCATATGATTTAGCGATTGTGGCCCTCAGCCATCTGCCTATGGTAGAAGAAGAAACCTTGCGCCCTAGAGTGCTAGGTTGAAATGACACGAAGAGGGCTTCTGTTTTCCTAGAGGGTGCCGTGAGATCTATGTATATACGTAAAGCCCTTCTTATGTCCAAACGGTGCCATTGGCGTTCAAGTCTGTGAATTGGGCATGAACAAAAATTTGGAAGCACCAGCTCTTGTGCTCTGTGGAATGCTGAATTGATTTTTGGAGTAAAGGTTGGGTCTGGTCTGAGGATAAGTCTGTCCAAATGGAAAATACAGTGGTCCTTACACACAGATAAAGCTGCCAGTTTGGAGATTCTTCGTGCTGATGTAATTGCAATTAAGAAGACAACCTTATAGGTTAGAAAAAGAAGGGTCGTGGTCCTTAGGGGTTCGAAAGGACCCGTAGTAAGTGCCATTAACACCTTGTTGAGATCCCAAGTTGGGTAACGGTGTACTAAAGGGAGCCGCAAATTCCTAGCACCCTGAAGGAAACTGCAAATGTGAGGATGGTGTGAAATGGAGGTGAGGTCCCCACAAGATATAACCAAAGCCAAGGCTGCTACTTGCCTCCACAGGGTATTTGGTGATAAACCCTTGTTCAGGCCCTCCTGTAAAAAGTCCAATAGTTGTGCTACTGATGGAGAAGTGGGATCGATCTGAGACCTCATACACTAATGGCAGAAGCTGGACCAGGTGGCATCGTAGATACGGTTCGTTGAAGGACATCTAACCGGCTGCATGCTGTGAATGACCTGATGAGAAATGTGTTCGCCTCTCAGACATCACCGCTCAATTTCCATGCAGCTAAGTTGAGCCATTGCGGGTCTGGATGTAGAACTGGACCTTGAAGCAGCGAGACGACCGACGATGGGATCCTCCACGGCGGTTCCGTTGACAGGTCCCTCAAGTCCACGAACCATGTCCGCCATGACCAGTAAGGGGCCACTAACAACAATTCTGCCCTCTCCTCCAGAAGCTTCTGGATCAGTTTGGGGATCACGGGGAAGGGTGGAAACGCGTATAGCAGTCCGGGGGGTCAGTGACAGCCGAGGGCATTTATGTCCTCTGCTCCCTGTGATGAGTATCGTGAAATGAATCGCGGTAGTTGGGTATTGAGGGGGGAGGCAAACAGGTTGATAATCGATTGGCCCAATCTCTGGACTGCCTCCTGAAAGATCTTTAGGTCCAGACACCACTCAGATTGGTCAATCGTGGCCCTGCTGAGCCAGCCTGCCTGGACATTTGCTATCCCTGATATATGTTCTGCTTTGAGGGAGAGGTGGATTTTGGCCCACAGGAACAGCCTTTCTGCCTCCTTTATTAGCTGACTGGAATGAGTGCCCCCGTTTGTTTATATGGGCCTTTGTTGTTATGTTGTCTGTCAAGACGAGGACATGTTTGTACCAAAGCTGCGGAAGAAACTTGCGGAGGGCCAGGTGTACCGCTTTCAGTAACCAGTTTATGTTGTGCAATTTTTCTGGGCCAGTCGAAAGTCCTTGCACCGTGTGTGACTGGTAGTGGGCTCCCCATCCCACTAGGCTGGTGTCTGTCGTGACTATTGATCTGTGTGGATCCTTGAAGGGACAACCCTTGTTGATCGCAGGGTATGTCCACCATCGCAGAGATCTGAGGACAGTTGGTGGTACTATGACATGAATTTTGGCATTGTCTCTCCCAGAGTGTTGGTATGGCAACAGGAACCATTGCAGGGATCTTGCATGAAAATGGGCCCAAGGGATAACAGAAATACAAGAAATCATCTTCCCTAGTAATTTAGATAGGAGAGCTAGTTGTACCCTTTTAAGGGTTCTGATCTCCTGTGCCAGTTCCCTGATACTTTCCTGCCTGTCTGGGGAGAGAAAGACCTTGCCTTCCATGGTATCAATAATGGCTCCTAGGTGAGTCAATTTGGTAGAGGGTGAAAATGGCTTTTTGACCAATTTATAGAGAACCCATGCTGTTGAAGGGTCACTAGCATAATGTGAGTGTCTGAATTAGATTGTTGGATGGATGATGCAAGTAGCAAAATGTCATCCAAATAACATTGTAGATGGATGGGCCTATCTCTGAGGGATGTGGCCAGGGCAGCCAAAACCTTGGTAAGGGTTCTAGGGGCTGATGCTAGGCTGAAGGGAAGAGCAATGTATTCATAATGTACATTGTTGTAACAGAATCAAAGAAATTTAGAGTGGAAAGGTCTGATTGGTATGTGTAAATAGGCCTCCGTGAGGTCTATGGATGTAAGCATATTGCCCCATCTGATGCCAACCAATATGGATTGGAGAGTGGTCATTTTAAATTTTCGATAGACTAGGAAGTGGTTTAGGCATTTTAGGTCCAAAATTGCCCTCCATCCCCCCAAACTTTTCGGAACCACAAAGAGGTGCGAATAAAAATCGTGACCCTGCTGGCCAGGTGGAACAGGTTGAATGGCCCAGATCTCCAATAAATGTGTTATAGCTGTTTGCATGAGAGATCTTTTCTCGGGGTCCCTGGAGAGTGGGCACCTCATAAAAAAATTTGGGGGAGTGGACCAGAACTCCAGAGCCAGGACGAATCTTATTGTGTCCCTGACCCACGCATCAGAAGTAGAGGAATTCCATTGGTCGACAAACAATTTTAGGTGATCGCCAATGGGAATATCCTTATGATCACTGTTTGGGGCGGCGGAAAGGCCTAGATCCACAAAATTGTCTCTTAGATGGACCGCCTTGCCTATTTCTATCCCCAAAGTTGGGCCTAACAGATTGTTGCTTATATCCTGATGTTGTCTGATATCTTGGGTAATAGGGTCTCTGATAAAAGGGACGAAAGGAGCCTCTTCAAAAGGGCTGGGGAGGTCTGGATTCCGACCTTCAAAAATGAGGGGGGAGAATCTTTTTCTTGCTCCTACTTTCAATTAGGAGAGGGTCAAGTGCGCTGCCAAATAACTTGTCCCCTGAAATAGGGGCTGAGGCAAGCCGCCACTTATGTTTGGTGTCGGCCTGCCAATGTCTGAGCCAAAGTAATCTCCTGGCAGAGATTTGAGAAGCAATGGCTCTAGACAAAATTTTACAGCGTTAAAGGTAGCGTCCGCAGAAAATTCTGCAGCCAGAATCAACTTGGCAACATCTTGGTGTGTCCTTATATTAGAAGGTGGAATAATATCCGTCAGATGGCAAAGCCATCTAAAGGACGACCTAGTGAAGAATGAGGCGGCTGTGGCCGCTGTAATGGCCCATGCATCCGATACGTGCACCCTGTGGAGAGCCAGCTCTGCCCTCTTCTCCTCAGGTTTGAGGGCTTCTTCTGCTTCGCTTGGAATGGCGGAGGAGGATGCAAGGGCAATTATTGGTTCATCCACTTCCAGAGTATTTAGAGAGTTTGAGAATTTGGGTGCATTATAAAAATTTTTGTCATATCCCATGGGGGCGGGGTATGATGCTGAAGCCACCCATTGTTTCTGTACTAAGTCAGAAAACATATGTGGAACAGGAATCACGTCCGCCTCAGAGACCAGTTGGGAGAATATTAGGTCCTCCGACTCTCCTGGGGTCTCAACTGGTTGGGGAGAGGGACTCGATTTATCAAGGCGCACCATGTTCTTGGCCTTGAACAACAAGGATTTAAATACCTGTGGTCGAAAAAGTCCCGTCAATACGGGCCGGTCGGGAATGAGACCCTCGTCGTCCAACATCCCCCTCTCCAGGGGCTCTGCCTATGACAAGCTCTGGTCTATGGTGTGGACTGATCCCTCTTCCATTTGAACCATTGGATCCAATTTGTCTCCCAGCTCATGTGGACACTGTGGGGCTATGTCTGTAGGAATAGAGAGTCCTACACGGGGTACCTGATGGAAATGTTGATCCATGATGCCTAGAGACCGCTCTGAGAGGGACCTGCAGTCGGAAGCTGTGGATGGTCGTCTCGTTCAAATTGCCTGCTGGACGCCTGCTGTTATGCCCGTTTGAATTGCCAACTCCATCCACGCCCTCATGCTGGTGGGAATTTCCTCTGGAAGTTCCTCTTCCTGGTGAAGGCCAGCTGCAGTAGGCGTATATGTTGCCTCCGGGGCCCTGCTAGGGAGGGTGTACATTGGATGGGACCTCTTGGGGATCTTGTCCAGCTATGCTGCGCCTTCTGGACAAGTCCAAAGGGGCGGGCAGAGGGCTTGGGGCATGAGTGTTATTAGACAGGTTTTGTGATGTTGATGTGGCCTGTTCTGTTTCCCTGGCACATTTTTCTACTTGTTTTTCTAGGGCTGGATGGCATCTATGTGCATCTTTTTCGGCCACCTTAGAGGGCTTTTTGGGCTCTGTGGATTTATCCCGGGCCTTGGAAGCTGCTCTGGATCTAGAGCTGTAGCTGCTTGTCATGATAGCTATGCTTATGGAACTCAAGTTAAGGAGGCTGTGAGATATGGTGGCTGCTTAGAGGCCTGCTCCCTTGATGGGCAGGGGATCCTTGTTAATAGTTATTCCCCCCCTTGTTGTTAATTAATTTCTTTTTTTTAGTTTATAACAGTATAGAAATAATTATATATTGTAAAAGAGTAATAAACCTCCTTCAATTTGGTCCTAAAATAAATAAATTTGCAACTGACCAATGAGGAGATTTAAGAGGCCAATATGAATTAAGGCCAATTCTATGAAGAAAACTTCAAACGAATTTGAATTTAAAATCAGAACACCCCCTGAGACCAATATCCTGCAGTAAGGATAAGAGGCCTGCAACTGGCATTAAAGCTTATTGCACACAGTTGAACTGCTGAGTAGTTGCTGTGAGGCTGAGCCAGCAGTTTAAACTCATTACCACCCACAGAAACTGTGGGTAGGGAAACCTGTCCCCAGGTCCCCAGAAAGGGAAACCTAGAAGGGAAAAATCCTCCCACAGCCAAAGGTCACAATCTGTGAAATTTTTGCCACGCGGCTGGCTTAAAATGGTGGCCACCTCATGGCGTGAAGTCAAAAGAGCAGCTATCACTGCCCGATTTGCCGCAGGCAAAACCACTCGGCGGGGAGGGTACAGAGGCTAATTCTCTGCCCTCAAAGGTGTTCTGCTGGGGGAAGCCTCAGATGTTGAGAGCTGCAGCAGACATTTGAAGGCTTTCGCCTCAGGATGATCGGAGCATTCGGAGTGGAAGGGAAACGATTGGAGAGATAAGCCTCTGTTGTTTTGAGGCCGCCACCTCCGCTGCGCTCAAGCGCATGCTCTAGCGAGCGATCTGATAAGCTCCAATGGCCAGATGGTCTAAGGAAGGCCATCAGACGCTACAGAGCAATAAAACGGAAGATAAATCACCAAACCTGGGTCTGCAATTTCAACAAATTATTCTAGCTCTATTCCGGCCAAAGAAACCACAACCTGATTCTAGGAAGGCTGAGCTAAAACTGGGGAAGCTAAGGAGGAGTCTCGTGGAGGAGGAGGAGCGTCCTCAAGATTAAGCCCAGCCTAACTAGAAGAGACTGAAGCACCTCCCCATTACTGGATGCTCTGAACAGCTCATGGGAGAAACTCAAAATTTCTTCAGGGTAAATTGCACTTGGTAGCTTAGCCAAATCCTGTAGCTGCTCACAATCTAAAGTTCTTGATGTAGTCTGTTTGCCTTTATGAAACCCCATAGGCAATTAAAGAGAATCCAAGTAAAGCCAATTTGGACTTTACATTTCCATGTCAATTAGACAGAAAATTGTCAATCATAGTAAGTGATGCTAAGCCCACTTGGAAGAAATTTAATTAAGCTAATAATTAATCGTAAAAGTCAGGTCTTCGCCTCAACCTTAATCATTCCTGCTTCTAGTTGTAATGCTACACCAGGCACACATAAGGTTACAAAGAAGACAAGAAAGAAGAAAACTGATTGAATCTTTTCCAATTTGGTAAAACTGCAATAAAAGCACACCTGAGAGCCATAAAGTACCTGCATTTGAGATAAAAAGCACCAGCCTCAAAGGTGCCAACTGCCATAAATATCTGCCTCTACATAGAAAAAAATTGATGATGATAATGATGATGATGGCACTTCTTAATGGCAAACTGTTATGCCCCTAGGACTCAATAGCTGCAAAAACCACTCCCTATCTAGAGCATTGCTAGTTAATTGCCATTTATGTTTCAAAGATCTTTTAGCAAATACCAACACTTAGGTGTTGCTATACAGTTGTCCTTAACTTACAAACGGCTGCTTAGTGACTGTTCAAAGTTATGAGAGACCTTCCCAGGGTTACTTAGGTACTTACTACAATTCTGAAGTTACAACGGTTATTACCCATATGGTTACATGACTAGATTTCAGGTGCTCAACAATCGGCCCACATGTTATGTAATTATTATTTATTAAATTTATATGCCACTTATCTCATTGTCAGATGACATTTATGCTTTATCATGTCCTGGAGTCACATAACCTTGTTTTATGATGTTTTCGTCCCAAACCAGCATTCCAGTTTTCAGCAAAACTGGTTCTCTTAACAACCAACACATTTGCTTGAATGACTGTCACAAAAATAATCATACCTTACAACTGTCATGATTTACAACCATTAAGGACAGGCTTCAACACAGAGAATTACCTGTAACTGGTGGCCAGAAATACCTGCCTAGAATAAGAAGTTAAAGCTCAGAATGATATGGTAGTTTAGGGCAAATTATTGCATCATCAGCATAAAGTAGGAGAGTAGTATGTCTAATATTTTGCCTAAGAAAGTGGAAGTCTAGATTGTCAGAACTTTACTAAGGAGTTACTATAAAGGTTAAATAGTTAAATAAGGAATTAAGATGCATCTCTCTTGTAATCCTGTTGTGCTCTAATTCACTATCTGATAGATCCTGAGGCTTGCAATTAACCCTAAGTGAAGTATTTTATAGCTGGAAGCGAGCAAAGGTAATTATGTGTGAAAGACCTTGGGGAAAGATGGAAAGAGATGCTGCTCTGAAACAATCAGATAAGAGAGGCAGGAGCCCCAGTGACATTGGAAGGACCCACCCTAATGGATCAAGCTGTTAAAATAGTGGTGGGAAAATTGTGCATTTAGATTTACAACAATCTGTTAATGGAGCTTTACAATATCATAGTTCATCTATTCCCGTCTGGTTTACCTAGTAGGGCTGACAGAAACTCTGTCCCTGAGTTGAAATCTCAGCATATACCTTGTCACCTTGGGAGGATGTATATTTTCCTCTTCCAAGCTCCATTGGTCCTATTTCTCTCGTGAGTTTAAAACTAAATCATCCTATCAATATGCGATAGACCAGGAGTGTCAAACTCATGGCATCACGTTGTCACATAACCTATTGCTACTTTTTCCTCCTTTGCTAAAACAGGGTGATCGTGGCCAGCACATGACACATACAGCCTGCGGGCCGCGAGTTTGACACTCTTGCTATAGACTATTACTAAAACTGGCAATGAAATAAAATTACAATTTGCATTATTTATCCATGGATCAAAAGATTAAGCCACCACAATATTTTATGCCTTGTAAATAAGAGGCACTGACAAATGAATAACATTGTAATTATTTTTTAAATGTGTTAATTTTTCACACACTTCAAATTAGTTCAACTCTGTATTTCAAATTACTCACCACTGAATAATTCCTCTCTTTGTTTTCATTACTACAAGACCACTCCTCATTATCTGGAGGAATTGTTTTTTCATGATTTAATAGGTTTGCCATACATACACAATATTGGTACTGCATAAAGTCAATTTATTAATTTAGAAATATGATAGATAGATAGATAGATAGAGATATATAGATAGAGATATAAAGATAGAGATATATAGATATAGATATGTATAATGTCTTAGAACCAAGGAATGAAGAAATATTAAAGAGGCAATAGGGTTTCTCACCAAACTACATCAATAATATCCCCATGCTTCTAACTTCATAGTGGAATGGGATATGAAGCAACAGGCAACAGTGGGAAAAACTTATTTTATGTTACTTTCTGGGCATACAGTCCACTCCAGTTGCAAATGATTCCAAGGAATATAAATCTTAACCTCTGCCAATTAGTTTAAAAGCAATGAAATAAAAAGAAATCAATAATAATGTGCAACCAACATGGGAACATTTATCAAAAATTAACCAAAAATAAAAAGACTTTGCACTCCTTTTGGGAAGACAATCACAGCATTCCAGCCCTCTTTGTTCCAATTTTCTCAGAATTCCCACTACAACTCTTCCACACACCACATCTCATAGCAGGGATTTCAGGAAGGGGGGAGGTATAAAAAAAAGATTGCAGTTATAATCAGTGATTTTTTTTTACTTCCACCAATCAAAGGTCCTGTCCCATACTTGATCCTCAGGTCTATGGCTCTTGATCTAGGATGGAAAACCAATGAATTGTAGCACAGTAATAAATGAATATGTGATATATTTAGCCTTTATTGAGCACAATGAGTGGGAAACAATTGTAATGATTTTCTAGATGACAATAATAAATTACAAATTCAAAAGAAGACAAATGATTACAAAGATGACTTCAACCCAACCTTCTCAATCTAAACATTTACCTTTGAGAAGGAAAAGCGGTGGTGAGACGGCTAACAATAGTAGAAGACTTGCTTTGCTCCCTGTAGTACTGTAAGATGTTACATACTGGAATTTATAGTTCCACCTGTCTCTAAATACAACTCAAAATATTTGAACTCTGTAAGTTCAAATTCATAAAAATACCACATATCCTTTTCTACAATGCTTTTCTCCTGCAAGTAGAATTTTCTCCTATAAATAAACTTGATTCCATTTTCCAAAAAAGAGAGATGGAGTGGGTGTAAGCAGACCTAACAGACAGAAGAGACTGGGAGATTTCCATTGTGATGGGCATATTTTAGTAAGTACATCTTGAATAACATTAAATTCTTACTGCAATTTAGCCATTCAAAAGGAACTTGCTTAACAATAAAAAGTAAGGCATGAAAATATATAAAGGTTTTTATGGTTAGTTTATGAGCTTTGTGGGTGAGAAACGTAGAGCTTTTGCCTTCCAAAACTTGTAAATATTTGACATCTTAACTAAATAAAAGTAATTAGAGCTATGAAACCATAACATGATTTCTGAAAGATCTCTGTTGTTCATAAAGTTCAGAACTGTTTTGGTCCATTAAGTAGTCCCATCTCCCTCTATGTACCTATTTTCCATTCCTTCAACAATTAAGCTGTAATATGAAAATTATTTGATACAATTTTCATCCAGACAAGCCTAAGAAAATAGTGTTCCAGCTGGTATAAAATTAAGTTAAATTAAGAAGCTGCCTAAGACAGGGGTATGATTTTTTGGAGTTCGCAGGTTAATTTGCTAGGGGACAATTGCCGGAATAGTTAACCACAATGCAGCCAATGTAGCATGGCATGAATTAAAAGCCTTTATTTATTCATCAGAGGGGCTGTGATTCAATGAAGGACATAATGATTGATGACAATTTATACTCTACCTTGCATTCAGGAGCACATAGTAATATATATATATATTTTCTCCTTCTCTTTTTCACCAAGAGGACTCTGTGAGGTAGTTTAGGCTGAGGCATAGTAACTAGTCCCTGGTCACCAAGAGAACATCCTGGCTGAACTTGGAATAAAACCTGGATTTCCCTCATCCTAGCCCACACCTTAATTACTACATCACACTGCCTCTCCATCAGGTGTTTTCTTCAGCAGAATCCTGTACTATATCAATCTCATACTGCTCTTGCAAGAACAGATGTTGAGGAGGATACAAAGAAAATGCACTTGGCCAGGGATGGAGTTTGAAACTGTTGCTAATAATCTATTATAATGATCAAATGCCATTTGTCATAAGCACAAAACAACAGAGAGAAAGGGCGTTGGTACTTACTTGATATGCCCGTTCTCTGTGAGCTGTGAAGAGCATCCAGTAGTGGGAGGTGCTTCAGTCTCTTCCTAGTTAGGCTGGGCTTAATTGTTAGGATGCTCCTCCTCCTCCACGGGACTCCTCCCTAGCATCCCCAGTTTTTGCGAAGTCAAAGTGATTAAAGCTTCTATACTTCACTCTATCTAAGCCCCTTGGCTGGAACAGAACCCCACCAGACAGAAATTGGGTGCGGCTGGATGCTCTTCACAGCTCACAGAGACGGGCGTATCAGGTAAGTACCAACTCCCTTTCTCTCATGAGTTGTTCAGAGCCTCCAGTAGTGGGACATACCAAAGCTTGGAACTGTCCAAAGGGAGGGACTCCGTCTGGGTTGAAGTCCTCTCTGAGTCCGTGTGAACTCGTTGCAAGACCCTCCTACCAAATGAAGCCTCAGCAGAGGCAAAGACATCAATTTTTCCTAATAAATGGCAAAGGTGAAACCCAAATTGCTGCCCGGCAGATCTCCTGTATTGTGGCCCATGCTGCTGAAGTTGCTGCACTCCTGGTGGAGTTAGCTGTTATGCCTTGGGGCACCGGTAGCGAGTGGGAATCATATGATTTAGCGATTGTGGCCCTCAACCACCTGCCTATGGTAGAAGAGGAAACTTTGCACCCCAGGAAGTTAGGCTGAAAGGATATGAAGAGAGACTCTGTTTTCCTGGATGGTGCTGTACGATCCAGGTATATACGTAGAGCCCTTCTTACGTCCAGAGTATGCCATTGGCGTTCGAGTCTGTGAGATAGGGCTGGACAAAAATTTGGGAGCACCAGTTCCAGTGCTCTGTGGAATGCCGAATTGATTTTTGGAATAAAGGTTGGGTCTGGTCTAAGAATGACTTTGTCTGGATGGAAAATACAGAGATCCTTTCACACAGACAAGGCTCCCAGTTCGAGATCCTGCATGCAGATGTAATTGCAATTAAGAAGACCACTTTATAAGTTAGAAAACAGAGGGTCGTAGTCCTTAGGGGTTCGAAAGGACATGTAGTAAGTGCCGTTAGCACCTTATTGAGATCCCAAGTCAGGTAACAGTGTACTACAGTGGGCCGCAAGTTCTTAGCACCACGGAGGAAACTACGAATGCGTGGATGATGAGAAATGGAGGTGAGATCCCCCCAAGATATGACCGAAGCCAGGGCCGCCACTTGTCTCCGCAGGGTATTTGGCGATAGGCCCTTGTTCAGACCCTTCTGCAAAAAGTCCAATAGTTGTGGTACAGATGGAGAAGTGGGATCAATTTGAAACCACATATACCACAGCAGAAATTGGCCCAGATGGCATCGTAGATATGGTTCATCAAAGGACGTCTAGCTGCCTGTATGGTGTTAATGATCTGATTGGAAATTTGTTTGCCTCTCAGACGTCGCCACTCAATTTCCATACGGCTAGGGGGTCCGGATGCATACATTGCGGGTCTGGATGCAGAACTGGGCCTTGAGACAGCAAGACGTCCAATGACGGGATCCTCCATGGTGGCTCCGTTGACAGATCCCTCAGCTCCACGAACCATGTGCACTGCGGCCAGTAAGGAGCTACTAACAGTAATTCCGCCCTCTCCTCCAGAAGCTTCTGGATTACTTTGGGGATGACAGGGAGGGGTGGAAACACGTATAGTAGTCTGGGAGGCCAACGACAGTGGAGGGCATTGATGTCCTCCACCCCTTGTGATGGGTACCGCGAGATGAACCATGGTAATTGGGCATTGAGGGGGGAGGCAAACAGGTCGATGACAGGTTGGCCAAACCTCTGAGCTGCTTCCTGAAAGATGGACAGATGCAGGTGCCACTCTGACTAGTTGACCGTGGCCCTGCTGAGCCATTCTGCCTGGACGTTCGACAGTCCCGATATATGCTCCGCCTTAAGTGAGAGCAAGTTGCATTCGGCCCACAGAAATAATCTCTCCAACTCTCTCATCAATTGCCTGGAATGAGTGCCCCCTTGTTTGTTTATATGGGCCTTGGTTGTGATGTTGTTGGTCAAGACAAGGATGTGTTTGGACCGAAACAGTGGCAGAAACCTGCGTAGAGCTAGGTGGACCACTCTCAACTCTAACCAGTTAATGTTGTATGATTGTTCTGGAATGGTCCAATGTCCTTGGGCCATGTGGGACTGGAAGTGAGCTCCCCATCCAGTTAGGCTCACATCTGTGGTTACTGTTGATCTGTGTGGGTCCTTGAAAGGACAACCCTTGTTGATTGTGGGTACTGTCCACCAGCGGAGGGATCTCAGGACATTCGTTGGTACTGTGACCCACAGTTTGGAGGTGTCTCTCCCGGAACGTTGATACAGCAGCAGGAGCCACTGCAGAGGTCTGGCGTGAAAGCGGGCCCAAGGAATAATGGAAATGCAGGAAATCATTTTCCCTAATAATTGAGACAGGAGGGCTAGGGGTACCCTTCTTAGGGTTCTGATCTCCTGGGACAATCTCCTGATATTCTCCTGCCTGTTTGGGGAAAGGAAAACCTTGCTTTCTACAGTGTCTAGAATGACCCCCAGGTGAGTTAATCTAGTCAAAGGGGACAAGTGGCTTTTTGACCAATTTATAGAGAACCCATGCTGTTGAAGAGTTCTTAATGTAATTTGAGTATCAATATTGGCCTGTCCAATGGAAGATGACAAGAGCAAAATGTCATTGAGATAACAATGCAGTCGTATGGGTGTGTTTCTGAGGAAAGTGGCCAGGGCTGCCAGAACCTTGGTAAAGGTTCTAGGAGCCGAAGCCAGGCCGAATGGGAGGGCGACGTACTCATAGTGAATGTTATTGTAGCAAAACCTGAGAAATTTAGTGTGGAAATGCCTAATTGGAATGTGCAAATACACCTCCGTGAAGTCTATTGATGTCAGAACATTGCCACATCTGATGCTAAGCAAGATGGATTGTAGGGTGGTCATTTTAAATTTGCAGTAGACTAGGAACCGATTGAGGCATTTTAAGTCTAGAATTGCCCTCCATCCCCCCAAACTTTTTGGGACCACAAACAGGTGTGAATAAAAACCCTGCCCTTGTTGGTCCAGTGGAACCAGCTGTATGGCCTGTATGACTGGAAGGTGGGAGATAGCGGTTTCCATCAGGGATCTTTTCCTGAGGTCCCTAGATTGGGGACATCTCATAAAAAATTTGGGGGGAATGGAACTCCAGAGCCAAACCAAATCTAATTGTGTCCCTGACCCAAGCGTCAGATGTAGAGGCATCTCATTGGTCGGCAACTAATTTTAGTCATGGGTGCTTTCATGGGAGCTATCTGGGGTAATGAAAAGACCTGTTTCCCGCTCCCCGGAACTGTCTCTTGGTCTGTCCTCCCCGTCTATTCCTGTCTGTAAAATCAAATCTATCCTGCTGCTGCCTCTGTCTGTAACCTGATGCTCTCGCAAATTGAGGGTAGTAGGATTCCTGATAAAAGATCTGAAAGGAGCCTCTCCGAAATGGCTGGGAAATTTTGTTGTCAGATTTCCGAAAAAGAAAAGAAGTATCTCTTTCTTGTTCCTGGATTCAATCAGGAGTGGATCGAGGACACTGCCAAACAACTTCTCTGCCGAGATTGGGTCTGATGCAAGCTTGCACTTGTGTTTGGTGTCAGCTTGCCAATGCCTAAGCCATAATAACCTCCTTGCTGAGACCTGTGATGCGATGGCTCTGGAAGAGAATTTTAAAGCATTGAAGGTGGCATCTGCAGAGAACTCTGCTGCCGCAATCAGCTTGGCAATGTCCTGATGCACTCGTATGTTTGAAACCAGAATGGTGTCCCTCAGATGGCGAAGCCATCTAAGGGAAGACCTTGTAAAAAATGACACAGCTGTAGCTGTTCTAATGGCCCAGGCATCAGATATGTGTGCTTTGCAAAGAGCCAGTTCTGCCTTCTTTTCCTCAGGTCTCAACCGCTCTGTGGGTCTGCTGCAGGAAAACTGAGTCTTTCAAATTCTGGAAAGTTGGTTTAATCATTTTCATGCAAGGACACCAAGAAACAGTCAAGCAAAATAAATAAAGTCAGCTCTAACCAAACAGGGTACTGTATTTATGCATACTTCCCATTACAACCCCTCATTATCCAGTCACGTCATCGGAGTTAACCTCCAGAGCTCAATTACTCCCCATTACCATCAATTACTATGTTCCAATAATCAACAGATGCTGCAATCCACCACCACCACAAACACCACCATCCCGACACCAACAGTCTCTCTGCAACACCTTGTGCCACAAAATGGCCCCCCTCTGTACACCCCCCCCATGTGCACGCTCCAGGATCATCGCTGTCACTTGGTCACCACCCACATCATCATCCGGCGTGTGCAGCAGTGACGACGTGCCTCAGATCTACGGAATCCCCAACTGACACCTCCGCCTCTTCTGTGGTCTCGGAGCTTTGCTGTCTGATGCTTGGAGTTCAATGGGGGAAGAGAGGCAGGATATAAATCTAATAAATGAAATGAAATGCTTGTGTCGCGTGCATGTGACATCAGGTTTCAGAGCCTCCTCTGCCTCAGTGGGAATGGTGGAGGAGGATGCCAGGGCTACTATCGGGTCATCTACTTCGGGAGTGTTGAGAGAATTTGAAAAGTCGGGTGCCAGGTTATAAAATTTCTTATCGTACCCGTTGGAGCGGGATATGATGCTGCAGAGGCCCATTGCCTTTGGACTAAGTCATATGAGGGACCAGAATTATGTCTGCCTCATTGACAGGTTGGGAGAATATTAAATCCCCTGACTCGTCTTGGGGCCCTGCTGGTTGTGGAGGAGGGGCCACCTTGTCAAGGTGTGCAGTATTCTTGGCCTTGAATAACAGGGACTTGAATAGTTGGGGGCAGAACAATCCTGACATTCCCCTTTCCAATGGGTCCGCCTCTGATAACCCTTGTTCAAAATTATGTATTGCTCCCTCTTCTAAATGGTCCATCCAATCCTCTTGGTACCCATCTCTTGTAAACCCAGTGGGGGCCTGTCATGGAGGGTAGGAAACTCCCGTTGGGGAGATGCTGATACCTGAGGGAGATGCTGATCCATCACACTTAGGGACCGTTCCGAGAAGGACCTGCAGTCTGAAGTTGCCAAGTGTTGTCTGGCTTGAACAGATTGTTGCACCCCCGCCGCGATGCCCTTCTGAATTGCAAGTTCCATCCACGTCCTCATTCTGATGGGGATTTCCTCAAGAAAATCCTCCTCCTGACGAAGGCCGGCCACCGTGGGAGTGAATGTTGCTTCCAGGGCCCTTCATGGAGCTGGCACATCCGCTTCTAAATCAGGAGGCTGTCTGATGGACCGCCTGGATTGAGTGGATAAATCCAGGGGAAAGGGCGGGGGACTTGGGGTTTGAGTGGTAATAGGCAGAGGTGGGGCTTGATCAGTCTCCCTGGCATGCTTCTTTAATTGTCTTTCTAGGGCCTGATGTCATCTAGAGGCTTGTCCCGGGCTTTGGAGACTGCTCTGGAAGTAGTTGCCCTTGAGTTATGATGACCTGCCATACTTAATGAGGCTATAGTATACGTTGCAGAGTGATGAAGGTGGCACACCTAGGGGCCTGCTCCTTGAAGGGGCAGGGGATCCTTAGCAGATTTAATCCTCTCCTTCTGTTTTGTGGTCTTTAGTATTTATTTCCTTTTTTTTAAGTGTGGAAAAACCAGGGCCTTTTGAGATGAATGGATTTGGACTTAATTAGTTGTTGTTTGGAGGATTAGTTCAAATTCCTAAGGAATTTACCCCAAAGGAATTGGGGAATAAGTGGTAGACCCCTGGTCCCCAGAAAGGGAAACCTGACAGGCCTTGAATATAAATCAGGCACCAGCCGGGTCCCAAAATGGCACTTGCAGCCACGTTGCACTACAATTTATTTGGCAGTTGAACTTGCTTAAGGATCAGCCCAGTTTCAATGAATCACTCCCCAAAGAAATTGGGGATAGGGAGGCTACACCCCTGGTCCCCAGGAAGGGAAACCACGGGAATAAAAACCATCGGAACGCTGTTAACGAAAAGAAACTGCCATGCATTCCTGAAATGGTGCTGGCTGCCATGGCTGTGATGGGCTTTAATGCCTTCTGGTCTTGAGATCACCGGTGGGTTGAAGAAACTCTGAAGTCTCTCCTCAGTAGCGCTGAGCTAGCTAAAGCCGCTGCTTCCTGCCGAGCACCTCCCACTACTGGATGCTCTGAACAGCTCATGGGAGAAACATGTACAACTGAATAACTCAAGGACTCATACACATATACCTCCACACCGATGTTCACATTTTTTGAAACTGCCTTAAAGACAGGCTAGATTTTTTTTAATTATTACAAGTAGTTCTTGACCTATAGGTAGTTGCTTAGTGACTTTTGGAAGTTATGATAGACCACCCCTCCCCGAAAAGTACTTACAATGTAGTTTCAAATTCCAACAGATGCTGCTCCCAGAGACGAGGTTGTATTTGAGGTACCTGACAACCAGACAATGCATTTATGGTCATTTACAGGGTCCCACAGTCATTGTTACATTTTTGCCAGAAACCTTTTGCAGAACAATGGGTTCGCTTAACCAATTTTGGCATTCACTTAACAACTGCCATGTTCACTTTATATTTGCTGTGTTTGCCTTATATTTCCCCCGCCCCTCATATTCACTGAATGACTGCCACAAAAATGTCATAAAACTGGATTGGTTATTGATTATACTTCAAGTTATGACTGTCCTGACATATAAGGAAAATTCCAGGCTCCACTACTGTTATAAGTCGAGGCCTTCCTGCAACCGTATGACTAGTGAAGAAGAAGCTATAAAGACCCAAAGACAGATATCAAGACACAAATATCCAAATCTGGCTCAAATTCTATCCACAAAATAATAGCTGGAAGAGGACTTAGAGGTTGTTTAGTTTAACTGCCCACTCATGAGAGCATATGTGAATCACTGAATGTCAACACAGAATGATTGAAAGTCAATACAAAATCACTGCAGTTCTATACCTGAGTGAATTCAATCCATGCATGTACAACCTGGTGAATGGCAATCTGCTAGCCCACACATGTGATGCTGAAAATTACAGAACAATGAAAGTAGCAGAAAATGTGGTGTCATGTCCTAATTTAACTTGAACAGCAATTCCTTGTGCTATTAGTCCTAGGAAAAAGCCACACCCTACTGAGTTCTGAATCGAGATTACTTTGCATATATGAATTGTCAGAGTGATTGACAGCTGTTTAGCTAGCTGTTGCATTTAAAATGTATTCAGAAAGGAGAATGCATGAACACAACACCTCAAGGCTGCTGGAATTCATTAAAGGAAGCAACTTGATTTGATTAATTTAAACCATGTGAAATGTAGATGTGTCCCATATGTAAAGGGGATAGCGAAAAACATGTCACTTTCTTCAAAACATTTCTACATGAAGGATCCATGAGGGAACTGGAAATTATGTCACATCACATGTCTTATTTACTAATAAGACATAGATTGGCACCAGCCACATGTTCTCATAAATCTAGTTAGCACCATATTTACTTGAAAAATTCCACTGCTGCTAGTTAGTATTTATGTCTTGGGGATTATCATATTTAACATCTTCCCATCAAAATAGAGTGGACTGGTTTGCCCTAATGTATTTTACCAAGTGGGGAGCTCTGAAAAATAGAGAAAATTTGGAACAGAGCATGAAATCTTTAGGGTTAAGAGTAAGTTGAATAATTAACTCTAGAACAGATAGTGGTTGCAGGATTTGAGTGCAAATGAAACAACTCCAAAGTGATTCATACAAATACAGCTTGGAATCTTGTTTTGTTGAATCACTGCAGTTAACATAGCAGAAAGATGTCATAAGATACTTCATTGGGAAAAATAACAAACATCTGTGGACCACATTATAAAAAGCTTTGGACCAATTCTTTTGGCATTTACCTATAAGTTGCAGTAAGTAGTTTGTAAAAAGAAATTCCTAGTTCTTACAGTGGTGCCATATAAGAATATGAACAGTCTAGATGAGGAATGTCAAACTGAGGGTGTCACAGAGGCATTTTTTCCCCTTTTGCTAAATCGGGTGTGGGCAAAGCCAGCACATGATGCATCCAGCCCATGGGCCTTTAGTTGACAATCCTGGTTTAGTTCAAGCTAAATACAAGTACATGTAAATAATAAATCAGGTACACAGATCCTTCAAGAGATTTATATAACTCCAGAAAACACTGAAGTCAACTTAAGCCAACATGTGTTTTTGCATGGCAACAGCAAGACAAGGAAAAATGCAATATCATTTCATTATTACTCATCAATATAATTGTCCATAAAGTATAAGGTCAGAACCATCATTTTAATTTATTTATTAATTACAATGATGGTTTTGGCCTTCTGCTTTATGGATGATTTAATATACTATTAAAGTAGCATATAATTATGCCAGCAACAGTAAAATCTCATATAGTATATCTCTTTTTTTTTAAATATCCCAAGTGTTAAGATTTATCATACAGAAATTCTGCATTACACAGATAGAAAAGGAAGTCTGATGAGCAGAAAATTCTTGTTGCATTTTTTTCTGGTAAATTTATAACAATTCTTGATCCTTAAATTGGAAAGTTTACATACTTAGCAGAAGATTGAACCACTCAACCATCCAGAATATACCAGCCACAATTTACCTAATTACTGATGGCATCGTGCATAGTGCCTAACCTTTTAGAAAGCAAAACAAGATATTCATCACCTACCTTGGTAGATTTAAGTTTAGCTTGATTGGAAAAGTAATGATAAACAAGGGTTAGTGCCATTCCATTTGCTTAGTCTTTTATAACAAGAATATCTTGTTACACTTTAAGACCTGCAGATTTGTTATTACATATTCATCAGCCATATGAAATAAATGCTCTATTTATTCGTGTATTTATTAGTTTTAATTAGGAAGGAGGATCATGGATCCCACGCCCTGAGTGATCAGTCTGGAAGAAAATAGCATGAGTGAGTTACTCCCATTGGCTAACTGTACAAAACTATTCCAAGTCATAAAAAGGTGGATTTCTTTATGCTACTTCTGTATATAGAAAAACCCTGCCTTTTCACCAATAAATACTGAAGGCATTTTATAGAAAATAGAATGAACGAAGTAAGAAGACAGTAAAAAAACACAGAACAAGAAAGAAGACAGTAAAAACAAAGAGCAGAAAACATTACAACTAAACGTACTTTTGGGTGTATAACTTCATACAATGGTGTGTGTGTGTGTGTGTGTGTGTGTGTTTGGTCTTTTTGGACAGATGGGCAGTACAGCAGCCAAACCACCATCATCTGCCACTGAGTTTACTATCATTCCTGTTTTTTTCCTAAATTGGGATGGGGAAGTTGTAGACGAATAACAACTACATACAATCATAACTCTTCTGCCTATGACAAAATATAAATTTATTATGTCAATATTTTGTACAGTTCAACTGAGTTTATCTTATTTACAATAAGATAAATCTGAGTCATGGCCATAAAAGCTATCTGTACTTTCTTTATGACAGTTAAGAATTGTATCTGAAACATGTAGAAGAAGATCTGTCTAAAAGTCACTTTTTTCTGGAGAAAAGAAGGACAATGTCTTTGTCCATAGTCCATAGTCCATGGGCTGAAAGAGGAGATATTGCCCATGTGCTACTGTGGTTTAGTATTTCGAATAAATTTATCTCAATACTAAAAACATCATCTGCTTACTAGTTTATCACTACTTTTCGATTTCAGAATCCAGATATAAGTAAATACATCTGCTTTAATCAACTAAAATCAGGGAGCAGGGTATAATTTCCAATCGCACTACCTAACTGAGCATGTATATACTGCTTGAGTCTCTTAGGTCATAGTCTATAAAGACAGAATGAAATGAAGCCCTATAAGCTTCTAAGGACCATTAGAAGTGACTTATGACCATTTTTCACACTTATGACCACTACAGCATCCCCATGGTCATGTGATCCCCTTTTGCGACCTTCTGGCAAGCAAAGTCAATGGGGAAGTCAGGATAACTTAACAACTGTATTACTAATTTAATAACTGCAATGATTCACTTAGCAAATGTAGCAAGAAAGGTCATAAAATGGGGCAAAACTCACTTAACCAATGTCTGGCTTAGCAACAGAATGTTGTGGGGCTCAATTGTGGTTGTAAGTCAAGGACTACCTATACAGGGGAAATGTTGCTACCCTTTTGGCCTAATGACAAAGGAATATACAGATATTCTGGAGCTGCAATCGTTTGTAGGAGTCCATTTCTAGATTCAGGTAATTTCATCACACAAGATATGGAATATTTGTGGGCACCTTTTGCTTAAAGAAGTCTCCCATCCTCTTTTTGGGTCTGGATAGCAGTCATGCAAGTCAGGAAAACATAGGTGATTTAGTAAGTCTTTAAAGAAATACCAAACTGTCACCACTTCCTTAACTCAAACATATATTTTCCTAGGTCCATGCTGGCGAACCTATGGCATGCGTGCCACCTGTGGCACGCAGAGCCATTTGTGTGGGCACGTGAGCCCCAGGCAAACTTACCTCACTGCGCATGCATACATCTCCCAGCTGATTTTTCGGCCAGGCTGAAGCCTTTTTTGGCCTCCCAGAGGCTCAAGGGAAGTCTCTGCAGCCTTTGGAGGCCCAAACACAGGCCCATTTTGTCACTTCCTATATTTCCGGAAATACCGGAAATTATGAAACGGGTCCATTTTTCGGCCTTCAAAGGCTGCAGAGGCTTTCCTCAAGCCTCTGGGAGGCCAGAAAAGGCCTCAAATGGGCCAAAAAATCAGCTGGGAGGCACATGCATACACAGTGCAGGTAAGGAGGTGGTGGTGGGGAAGTTGTGCGCATGTGCAGGGGGCATAGGGTGGCTGTGCACATTGCTTTCTGGGTGCTGGCACAATTTTTGGCACAGGAGCCCAAAATGGTTAGCCACCACTGTCCTAGGTTTATACAATTACCATGTGAACAATGCTGTTTCTTATTTTACAGAGAAGCTGCTTGCACCAGATCCAAACATCTGTGCACACTTCAGAACTGAATACTACACAGCTGTACCTCATGCACCTAGTGGTCATTATGTAGCCTGAAAGGTATGTGAAAAGGTATAATTTTCAGGTTCTTTGCCCTCAGTCCCAGACATTTCTATTCATACTACAGGGAGGTCTAAGGAGAAATTCTGATTGAGTTCAGCTTATGAGATTCATTTTGCAAACAGAAACTCTTTCACACAATTTCAGATTTCAAGGAAGATTCTACGGATGTTAGGAACACTGGAAGAAATTTCACCAGATATCTAGTTCCCTAGGCTTGTTCTACAACAGTCAACCAATTGCCGTTTTAAATCCATAATCATAAGGTGACTGAAACAGCAACCTCCTGCTACCGTTACCCAGCAACTGGCATTCAAAGGCATACTGATTCTGGAACTAAAGGTAATATTCACAGTGTTCTTTTCTCTACATTTGCATAATTTAAATCTTTAAAGCAATCCGCATTGCTTTAGAGAGGCTTCATTGCTTTTTGCTTTATTTATTATATTTATTTATTGCATTTTTCTCTTGCCATAATCCATAGTTAGTTCTGGTAGTTTACAGGTAGAGAAAGCAATTAAAGCATCCATGGCCCATCTAATTAAAGCATTTATCATTAATACATTATAAACAGTCAAATACCTTAAATCAATAGAAAACAGTGGCTAATTATATACCAACAGTTTAGAATTTTTCAGTTTTTAGAATTTTCTTAAATGTGGCCAGGGAAGAAACATATTTAGCAGATTTTTTTATTTTAACTGAAAGGTTTCTCTAAAGGGCCAATAACAACCTCCTTTACTTCTTAATGGAAATAAGTGGAAGTAGGACTGGAAATCGGGGCTATTTTCTCCCAATATGATCTTACAAGTCAGGTTCATTCCAACTAGAGTAATATCCTGTAGTGTGGTACTAGGGAGAAGGATTTTCTTTTGCCTGTCCCAGAACTTCTACCATTTAATTTCATTGGAAATCTCTAAGTGCTAGGATTAACTTTTTCATGATAATTGTCAAGTGCAAAAATCAGGAGTCCAGGCAGTAAAAATGAATATAGGTTTATTGTGTTCTAATGTACAAGAATATGAACTGGGTCAAAGGAAATTGGCAGTAGATAAAAGTCAATGGAACTCAAGATGAGCTGGACTTAGAGCTCTTGTGGGTGCAAAGGTTCTCGAGACTGATGACCCCCTCCTTCGGGTTCAGCCTGGTCATCTTCTACCTTAATTTTATGTAGCAATACCATCACATCTTCCATAATCACTCCATTATGATTATGATTTTGGGACTGTTGACATGCCAGGACATAAAGTAGGAGTATAAAGTCAGGGGTACCCTACCTTTTTCTGGAGATGCATTTGCACTAGCCAAAGGATGCATTTGAAATAGTAGTAGGTAGAATCACATTTAATTAAATTATATTTATAATTAATTAAAATGAAATGTAATAAATACAATTATAAAATCATAAAGTCATAGAACTGCAGAGTTGGAAGAGGATCTGGTCCATCCTTTTGCAATGTGCACTTAGATCAGATAAACCAACAATAAATGGAAGCTGTTCAGACTTTTCTTAAAGCCCCCAGAGAATCCAATCCACAGCCTACACAGATAGATTAAAGGAGTCATAGAATCACTCTCTATCCTTTATTTTTATTTTCTGTTTGTTCACATTTAAAATGGCAGTTTGGTAAAAACTTTGGGAAATTGTTGATAGCAGCACAAAAAAGGCTTTGAAATGCCCTTCTCTGTGATGACCCCTTGTTAGTGACATATATTTAGAGAATTTTTTTAAGGACTGTAATTGACAAAGATACAACTTGAACATGCCAAACACATATTCAAGAAAAGTATTTCTCTTCTAAATGTACACAGAGATGTCACAAAATACAGCAAAACACAAACAATTTTCTAGAATCTCCAGGACAATTGAGTCAACAAATTAAGAATTATTTTTCTCCAAAGACAAAGTTTGTCAATCAATTTTTAAAGTAAACAATGTAACCATCCAGCTACCAAGTGTAGAAATATTGCCAGTAATTTAAAACTATTGAAAGAAATGATACATATCTTGCAACTTATCAGTATGTTGTGGTTAGCCGGCAGCAGGTGCAGATGGTTGAGGAGAGCAATGACTCTGATGAGGGGCCAGGACCATCAGGGAGTGGACTGCTACCTTCAGAGATTGTGGGGGCTGGCAGCAGTGTCGAGGTTCCCGAGGAGCCTGTGCCAAGTGCATGTGCACGAAGGATTACTCGGAGGAAAGAACAATTACAGCAGCACAGGTGACTTGGGAGTAAGGCTGCAAGGTAATGGCCCCTCCCTCAAGAGGATGAAAGCCAGGTTTGGAAAAGCATTCTTTGCAGACAGCAAAGAAGCTCTTAAACTCAACTGGTGGATATCTTAGTTCGTGTTTGGAGAATTTTGTAAATTAGTTCTTATCTCTGGGTTTTTGGCAGCCTTGACAAACAACTTGGCAAGGCTTTCTTGTCAGAGGTAATTAGTGGAAAGCAGCCTTCAGAATTCGTTATTAAACCTTAAAAGGTGGGGGCTGCTGCCTTTGTCTGTGTTTGCTCTTTGGGAATCCGGTTGGGTCAGAACACAGTATTTACATTTTAATGTTTAGCAAAGTGCTTCTTATGTACTGTAAACAATTAGTACCATCTAGTGGGAACATTTATAAAGCCATTTGGGGTCTATCTGCCTGACATGCACCACATAAATGTCTGATCATTATTGCCATTAGTCAATAGATGGTGCCTTGTTTTGTGAGCTCAAAATAAATTCAGTCCAAAAAAGAGATGAAAATGAAAGTCAAATGATTTGCATATGAATCCCTTCAATAACTGCTATTCAAGATAGTAACCTTATTTTGAAAACATTCTTATCTTTTTTGAGTAATGCTAAGTTAAAAACACACTAGAAGATATTTAGTATATATTAATGTGACATAATTGTTAAGGCATTGGACTATAAATGGAAAGACTCCAATTCTAGTCCCAACACAGACAGAACTGTTGTCTGGGTGACTTCTGTCCAGTCATTCTCTTTCAACCCAAGCTATCTCAAAGGGTTGCTGTGGAGGAAAATGAGAAGAGGAAATGCTATATATGCTGCCTTGAGCTCCTGAATGAAAGGCAGTCTAATCAATAAACTACCCTTGCAAGGACTGAAATGTCCCTAGGTTTTGCATGTTTAGCCCCAGTCTAAATATTGTATTCTTGCCACAAACAAAACATCTTGGCAGAAAGCATACAATTTGCAAAGCTAAAGGGGAAATCCGTTGGGTGTGCCCAAAGCACCAACTCTCCTCTTTTACAATATTAGTTTCATCGTGCATAGGGATGGATGGATTCAGTTACCTTGTTTGCTTTTGATATCATGGACACACTCTGGGTTTGCATTTTATATTTCACTTATAATTTCCTGAAAGTGAGGTGTATTCTGCCAGTTCCCAGTTTTTCTCCAACACAGATTAGGAATTCAATATCTTTTTTAAGGCAGTAACATTTCAAACTATGTTTATTTCTGTCTCATCTTGTGTTTATTCATACACTTAGAAGTATAATAAGGCAACGATCTGTATAAAGATGATTTCTGCTAAAGCCATGCCCTGAAAAAATAAGGTGCTACGTATTAAGAGAGCATCCCTAAAAGACAAACAAAGAATTCCAAAGGATGCTGCAATATGCTCTCTAGAAGTCTGACCTGTGAAGCACAATTGCTTATAAGTGTTCTCCTCCTTACAGAACTCAGTTCTTAAAAACTTAATTTTTGTCCTTAGGCATATACACACTCCCCCTAAGGCAAACATTTATATGCCAATGGTTTCTAAAACTCCCTCAGGTAGCTCACAAAGAGTGAGCTCACAAAGGGTGCAACTTATGGTAATGTGCATATTATTCCTTGCTTATATTTTGCCACAGGATTTGCTTATCCAGGAGGAAAACTATAGATGAGTCCATCAGGAACCTTACCACTGAAACACAGTTTTCCTAGTACAGTAAAGCAGATGACTAAAGCTTGACAAAATATGAAAAGTAGTGTCATAAAACCTGGACCCCAGGCCTTTAGGCAACTCATCACTCATTCCCTGCCCCTTTGTACTTAAGGCTATTTCATGTTGACTTCAGTTTACTCAGAGAACTCAGGAAACATGCTCATCCTTAAATACCTTAACATTAAATAGTCAGGTATAGTCAGGTATAAGTACAGATGATAGGATATTCTATTCTAAATGATGTTTAGAACCACCTCAGGACAAGAGTTATTAGAACTCAATTTGATCTGCCTTGTAAGCATGTTAAAAGAAAAAGGGGACGAAGAGTGTCTAATTATTGGTATGATCGCAGAGTCATTTTACAGTTCATTTCCATTCTATTTATTTCAATTTCTGTTTGAAGCAATGAAGTTAGCAATCCATGACAGTATAAAACAGGTAGGTAGTTCGGATTTCTGTACAGGAGGGGTCTCCAAATTTTCTGAAACCTAGGACAAGAAGGCAATTGAGAACAAGATGTGGCTGCTTTAAAGAGTTGCAAACAGTTGCTACATTCACATTTCTGCACACTCTAAAGCAACTTTTGGAACTAAATTTGAAACATTGTACAGCCATAAAAATAGCAAAATGTGCATGAAAAAACTGCATCTTATACTGCACTCCAAAATCCATTTTTCCCAGGAATGGCAAGGGAGCAATCAATTAATATAAATTCATTGGGATAATTGCTATTAGTTTATGATTCTGTGTACAAGATTTTAGGGTCCCAAATAACAGGGCACCAGATATTATTATTAATCATTAAAACCCTTCTACTCATGTTCATTTTATAATAAACCACTAGCTTTCCTTCATGAACTGACCGCTAATTCCCTTCTGCACTCAGTCCAAATGCAAAGTATCTTCTTCCATTCCTCTGTACTTCTCTGCCACTGTCTTGTTTTAATAAATAATACATGCTATCACTTGAGTCCTTCATTGTTATCTTCCTTTATGCATTCATGTCTTATAGCTAAATGGGTGTTTACATGAATATAATATAGTAGTTATGTCTTGCTTTTGCATATTTTATGGAGTTGTTGGTATGGAATATTGGACAATGATGTGGAAATTATGATGCATGCAACATTTTTTCCTCTTTTAAGATATCAACGGCATCTCATTTTGACAAGTAATTTTACAGAATCCGTGACACTGTCATCTTCTGAATATGATGTGAAAGACATCCAGGACAAAACAAATACATTCAAAAACAGACTTTATTCAACTTTATGTGCAAAAAATTCTAAAAAAAACATCAGAGTATTTCTCCTTTAAGTTGATGTGATCCTTTTTTGTGAGGGGTCTTAATTTTTTCTTCAAACTTATTATACTTTAGTTATATGAATGCTTCATTGTTCTGTACTCTTCTTTTAAAATCTGAATAGCAATGGTGATAACTTTATATCTTGCTATAATAAAATAAGAGTGTCAGATTTCTGAAGGGTATCTCTGATGGCCCAATAACTTAGTACAAAAGGCAGAATTGGCACCCAATTACATATTTCCTTACAAAGGAAAGATAAACCATTTGGAAAGATAAAGAGAAAGAGAGAGAGCTGCTTCAGGAGCAAACAAGTCAAAGAAAGGGAAAGGGTTTAAACAGCATTTCTCCCATAGTTCCTTTCCTTTAATTAGCAGCCTAGTGATTTGTTTTACATTGAAAAACAAACAAAGCTATCATGAAAAGGAATCATTCAACTGATCACTGTGTGTCAACATAATTAATTTTCTTGTAAGCAGCCTAGAGTCACTTAGGTGATATGAGTGGTGCAGAAATGTGATCAATGAATTAAAAAAAATTGAGTTTGGTTCAAATTAAGCTGTACATTCTGGGTTGGATTTGCGGGACATCCAAGCACATAAAATATACAACTCCCAAGCTATTAAAATACCAAAGAAATTTAAAACAAACAAATGCGCAGGAGAAGTAGACCATATTCAGAAACTGTCGTTTGAATGCTTTGTTGATTAACTAATACTGACATGGGCCACAGGTTGGACATTCCTGAACTAGACTGGAATCCACAGGAAACATGCCTTTGAAAGCCTAATCAATCTAGGGGCAAAAAAAGAGAGAGAGGGAAATGACATATTTCTTGTGTGCTTGCTATAATCTAATGATATAATGTATGTTCAGAAATAAAACACATTATTTGCATCTTTTCCGAATGCCCTTTCAGAAATGCCCTTTTCCCAGATGCTTTTGCATTCATCTGAACATTTCTCCCATAAATCTCCAATACCGTAAATTGCAAACCAAGAACTGTATAACTGTATCTTATGTTCCAAAAGCTAATTTCATACACAAAACGAAGCACAATTTTACTGACATACAAAAATGTTATTCACATAAGGTTAACCAGTTATTCTAGAAATAAAGACAAAACAAATAATACCAGTGATCAATTAATGGATTTTACAGTTACAGTTGCAAGGAACATTTTTCTACATGTGGAGCAAAATCAAAACTAGTCCGTAGTGAAACATTTGGGTACAGTTGGATTGCAATTCTTAATGCTTTCAATTAAGCATAATGTAATCAGAATAAACATAAATTTTAGAATAAATGGAAGGAGACCATTGTTTCTTCCAATGCTAGAAGACTTTTAAAATGGCAAAAAAACCCAGCTGTTTAGCGGCTTGCGGCACTTCAAAAAAGCAGCACCTGGGCAAGCGGAGCCTCAGGCGAGTGACGGGCTTCCCGCGTGTGGGAAAAACCCCCTCCCTGACAGAAAAGCAGACTGCAAAGGAGGAAAGCTACAGGGACTCTAAGGGCAATAAAAAAGGGGAGGAAAAAAAGTCTCGGCAGTGCTTTAAAGCACTGCAAAAGCTAACCTGTCAGCACCAAAGGGACAACTGAAGAATCCACGCTTCTGTCCGGAGACTGAGGAGCCAATCAAGACACAACCGCCTAGGGCAAGACTGAGTCGTGAACTGGAGAAAGTGACAGTTGACAAGGGGTGTGGCTAAAATTATGGACTCAGTCTCCGGGCGGAATGGCATGTGTCAACCCAGCTATGGATTCTCCAACTGTCATGCTGGAGAACTTCTAGACCTCGTGGCATCACATGACGTTTCACAATGTTTTTTCCCTTTGCGGAGCTGTGGTGGGGATGGCCTATGCATGATGTATCCGGCCCATAGGCCACCAGTTTGACACCCATGTTCTAGACTCATAAAGATACTGGATAATCACCTCCAAAAAAGACTTATCTTCTGCACCAATTAATTCTAAGGACAATGAACAGGTTTTTTTTTTCAGAAAAGAGACCAAAGGACTGAGGACTTCAAAATACTAACACCAACATCTGTCAAGAAATTACGAACACTGAAGCAAACATGGAAATAAAATTACCCAATTTCAGAAAGGCAGCACAAATGGTAGACAAGACAAGAACTAGTGACTTTTAAAACATTAATTTGTCTCTCATACACCCCTCAGATTAAAAAGTACATACCTTATAGTTTTGCATCCTAATAATGTTTGAGGTGGTTGATAAATTGCATAAATAAACCATTAGTTTCATATCAATGTTTTGAAGCAGTTGACTTGAATCTAGAAATGGACTAGTCAAAGGGTCTCAACAAATCATTTTTTATTCTGCTTTGCCTCAAGTATTTATTATATTAATTAAAATGTATCCCCCATTCATTATTATACCATGCTGTAAGAGCGAATGGAGGGCAAGGGATCAGGTCTTACCTTATTACTGAGATTGATGAAGAGATATTTTTTCTTCTCTTTCAGAATTATTAGAGGAAGAAAGATAAGCAAGATATTCATCTGAATTTTTCAATATAGTAAAAATATATAAAAATGAACAAAAAGATAGAAAGTAAAAGAGAAGAAAAAAAGAAAAAAGGATTAAAAGAAAAGAATACCTTTCACCCTTCTTTGTATTATTATTATTATTATTATTATTATTATTATTATTATTATTATTAATTTAGACTTGTATACCGCCCTTCTCCCTAAGGACTCAGGGCGGCGAACATTTAAAAACCGAACAAATTACAATAAAAGAGAATTAAACAACTACAAGTCTAAAGCCAATTAAAATTAAAATTAAACTAAAACACTAAAATAACCCACCCCTGGGTCAATCCAGACCGGCCTGCTGAAATAGCCAGGTCTTCAGGTCTCGGTGAAAGGAGCGGAGCTCAGGGGCCAAACGGAGATCCACAGGGAGCTGATTCCATAGGGCAGGCGCTCCCACAGAAAAGGCCCTAGCCCTGGGAACCACCAGCCGACAATGTCTAACCGATGGAATCCCAAGGAGGCCCCTCCTGTGGGAGCGCACGGGGCGATCGGAGTGTGATGCTGGCAGGAGACATTCCTGCAAGTACCCTGGACCAAGCCATTTAGGGCTTTATAAGTTGTTACTAGCACCTTGAAGGCAACCCAGGAGGCAACCGGCAACCAGTGCAAGTTGTGCAGGAAGGGTGTAACATGGGAGTATAGGGACACCCCCATCACAGCCCGCATGGCCGCCTTCTGCACCAGTTGCAACCCCCGGGTGGTCCGCAAGGGCAGCCCCATGTAGAGAGCGTTGCAGTAGTCGATTCTGGAAGTGACGAGCGCATGAGTGACCATTCGAAGGTCATCTCAGCTCAGGTAAGGGAGGAGCTGGCGAACCAGCGAACCTGGGCAAAAGACCCGCTGGCCACAGCCCCCACTTGCTCCTCTAAACTGAGCTGTGAATCCAGGAGGACGCCCAGATTCCTCACCTTATCCACGGGGGGCAACACCTCTCCCCCCATGACCAAAGATGGCACATCCACTGAGAACCGAGATGCCGGTAAGAACAGCCACTCAGTCTTGGCCAGGTTGAGCCGGAGCCTGTTACTCCCCATCCAGACCTGCACCGCCTCCAGGCACCGGGACATCACAGAGAGGGCATCACTGATTTGGTTTGGGGTGGAGATGTAAAGCTGGGTATCATCCGCATATTGGTGATACCTCACCCCAAAACCACGGATGATCTCACCCAGCGGTTTCATGTAGATATTAAACAGGAGAGGTGAGAGAACCGACCCCTGCGGCACCCCACAAGTGAGGGGCCTCGGGGACGACCTCTGCTCTCCTGTCAACACCGACTGCGAGCGGCCCGAAAGGTAGGAGAACCCCCACTCCCAACCCCCAAAGCCGCTGCAGAAGGATACCATGGTCGATGGTATCGAAAGCCGCTGAGAGATCTAAAAGGACCAGGACAGAGGAAAAACCCCTGTCCCGAGCCCGCCAGAGATCATCCATCAGTGCAACCAATGCTGTCTCCGTGCTGTGTCCAGGCCTGAAGCCCGATTGATACAGGTCTAGATAATCAGTTTCCTCCAGGAACAATGGAAGTTGCTGAACCACCACGCTCTCAACAACCTTTGCTAAAAAGTGAAGGTTGGAGACCGGACGATAATTGTTTAAAATGGTAGGATCCAGAGCAGGCTTTTTGAGGAGGGGTCTGACCACTGCCTCTTTCAAGGCGGCGGGAAAAAACCCCTCACTCAAAGAGACGTTGACAACTGCCTGGAGCCAACCGCGTGTAACCTCCCTGGAGGCATAAACCAACCAGGAAGGACACGGGTGCAATAAACACGTGGTGGAAGACAACCTCCGCATGATCCTGTCCACTTCATCCAGGGAGACAGGGTCAAACTCAACCCAGATAGAATCAGTCAGACTCGTCGTCACTCCATCATCTGCACCCTGCCAGTCAGAGTCCAAGCCGGCCCGAATCTGAGCGATCTTATCCACCAGATGTAAACTAAATTCCTCTGCTCTGCCCCACAGAGGGTCCCCCCTCTCCTCCAAATGAAGAAGGGAGCGAGTGACCCTAAACAGGGCGGCAGGGCGATCATCTGTGGACACGATCAGAGCGGAGAAGTAAGCACACCTCGCCGCTCTAATCGCTTCCAGGTAAGTCCTAATATAGGCTCTTAGCTGGACACGGTCAGACTCGGAACAGCTGGTCCTCCACCTGCTCTCCAGGCATCTCCTCCGCCACTTCATCCCCCAGAGCTCCTCGGAAAACCAAGGGGCCAACTGGGGTCTACGGCGGAAGAGGCAAGGGGACAACCCGGTGAGCTGCTGCGAGGCCGCCTGCTGCCAGGTGGCCACCAAGGTCTCAGCCGGGCTGTGGTTGAGGGAGGTGGGCAAGAACCCCAGCACCGTCTGAAGCCTTTTGGGGTCCATCAGGCGTCTGGGGTGGAACCATCATAGTGGCTCCTCATCCCAGCAGCGAGGGGCAGCCGATTGGAAGACCAGCTGCAGGAGATAGTGATCTGTCCATGATAGGGGTAGGGTAACCGGTGACCCGCCCCCCAGATCACTACACCACCGTCCTGAGACAAAAACAAGGTCGAGTGTGTTCCCCCTCATGAGTGGGCCCATGAATCACCTGGGTCAGGTCCATGGCTGCCATGGCTGCCATGAACTCCCGAGCCAATCCTGACGCCCCCCACAGAGAAGGCAAGTTGAAGTCCCCCAGAACCATAAGCCTGGGGAACTCCACCGCCACCTCCGAGAGAGCATCAAGCAGCCTGGGTAGGGCCATCGCCACACAGCTGGGGGACAGGTACATCAGCAACAGACCCAACTGACCTCCTGGGCCCAATCTCAGGAGGAGGGACTCGCACCCGCCTATCTGTGGGAAAGTGGCCTCCCTTGGAAACAGAGCCTCCCTGATAATTATGGCTACCCCTCCACCCCTTCCCTGGGCTCGAGACCGGTGCAGCACCCGGAAACCTGGGGGACATAGATCACACAGGGGGACACCCCCCTCTGGTCCCAGCCAGGTCTCATACATGCCAGCCTCCTCCTCCTCAATAAGCTCTCAAAGGAGGGGTGACTTATTAGCGACAGATCTGGCATTTACATATACCAGCTTAAGCTCAGGGACCACATCTCCCAAGACCCCAGGGGAGCGGGCAGAGACCTGAGGGTCGGAGCACATCACCGCATGCAAATAGCGGGGACGTATTCCCGAAACATAATTTGGCCCTCTGTCTTGTCCCCTCCTGCCATAACCGATCGCCCTAGGGATTGTTAGTCCCACCCTGCCCACAGTGGATCCTGTGGACCCCTCACCCAGCCCCTCCGCAACAAGACCTGTTTCCGGCCCGGATAGACCAAGATTTAATAACAGGGGTTGATTTCCCTCCCCACTCCCTATCCCATTAAAACATCGAATTAAAAAATTTAGAAGAGATCCCTTAACACCATATCAAGTATCAAGTAATTATCATCTTATCTTTCCTCCAAAAACTTTAATTCCTAATAATACCAGTTGGAAATTGTAGGAATTGTAGGAATTTCCAACAGAAGGAAGATTTTAAGACCATCTGCCAGTATAACTAATTATGATGATCGCAAAACATGTTACATAGCACATATATTTTCATATATAACATATGCTTTGATGGTTTTTCAGACAGAGGAACAACTGCTCCCCTGAAAAGTCACATCTCTATTTCATTATAAAGGTGTTTTCCACAATCAGCTTGCCTAAATATATTGTACAAGAACCTCATTGAACAAAAATGAAGGGGAAAACTCAAAGGGGAATAGATTTTGATTTTTAAAAAAGCATTTAAAAAGCTCCTAAAATCATTTATAACTCTTAATGTAAACTGCATTGCCTAAAAGTAAGAGACAATGACATAAAATGTCATGCAGAATTTTTCAGGAGCTAAAGTCTTGAACATATATTCACACAGAAAGCTATTACAATATATTCACACAGAAAGCTATTACAATCTAATTCTGTTGTCAGTCATCAGACCACTGCAACTTTAGGAACTGCATATAGAAACTGTCTAACAAGAAAAATATAGAAAAAAATCTTAAACTACATGAAATATATAATAAAATCACTGCACTGCATTGATTAAACAATGTGCATTTGGCTTATTTATAATCAATTTCTTCTTAAGGCCAATGACGCTCAAACTGAAAACATATGTCATGATAATTGATTCGGAGTTGGTCTGAACAATAAGCCCTATAAGCCTAGCATTTATTGAAACTTTTTCAGCAACCTTTGAATTCTCAATTTCAGCAAGATTAATACCCCATCAGCAGACACAATCTTACTGTAGCAGGTGTCTGAATTTGCAATCAGACAGAGATTACTCTATTTGTTAAAGTTTTGTCTGACTATAAGGGTCAGGAATGAGAAATCCTGGTGGCTAGATTCAAATTCCAGAAGTGAGCCAGTGATCACATGGGCTCCTGCTGCACATGGTTGCCAGTTCTGCTGCCACGAGGCAGGTGTCAGAGCATGGATGCCCTGGCTGCAGGGGTCCTGAAGTAAGCTGGTGTGGGTACAAGAAGCAGCTCTATCCCCCTTGCCTTATGGCTGTGCCACCACAAGCAACCAAACTGAATGGGCGGGTGGGCGGTCAGTAGCACAAGTGCTCAAATAGGGCTTATTTTGGGGTTAGGGCTTATATTAGGTGTCTGTGTAAAACATGCTAGGGGTTATTTTGGGGCAGATCTTATTTTCAGGGAAACAGGGACAAACCAGAACAACTAGACATAAGAACAGTTTTTTCTCAAATGCCATCACCTGCTAAACAAATAATTCCTCAATACTGTCAAACTATTTACTAAGTCTGCATTACTATTAATCCTCCCATCCTTCCTTTCACCCATCTCCTCCCACTTATGACTGTAATCTTGTTGCTTGTATCCTAACAATTTTTATTGACTGTTTCCATGTATCCTAACAATTTTTGACTATTTCCTAGTATGATTTGATTGCTTATTGTACCCTATGACTATTATTAAGTGTTTTACTTTATGATTCTTGACTCTTGACAAATGTATCTTTTCTTTTATGTACACTGAGAGCATATGCACCAAGACAAATTCCTTGTGTGTCCAAGGAATTTGGCCAACAAAGTGTTGTATTCTATTCTATTCTATTCTATTCTACTTATTTGGAAACTTGAGAACCAATATGCAACATAGAAATGTTACACAAACATTCTATTTCCTTGTAGTAAAGGTTAGTTCTTCCAAGGACCATTCCAATGCCATTGGATTGACTCGGGGGTGGGTTATTTTAGTTGATTTTAATTTATTTTAATGTTTTAATTGATTTTTAGACTTGTAGTTGTTTAATCTATTTTTATTGTAATTTGTATGCTTTTTAAATGTTCGCCGCCCTGAGTCCTTAGGGAGAAGGGTGGCATACAAGTCTAATAATAATAATAATAATAATAATAATAATAATATTGTTGTTGTTATTATTATTATTATTATTATCAACTAAAGAAAAGTTGCCGCAATAACATTTTTATCAACTGTGATGCCAATTACTGAGCAATATTTGAATCCGAGTTTCTGTCAGTGCTTTATATAACAGATAAAAATAGCTGTTTTGTATTGATGGGAAGTATTTAGGATACATTTTACTTTAAAAAAATGATTTTCAGGCAGCTCTCATATAATCACCAAATTCATTTCATCCTTTTTGGCACATGTGAGGCATAGAAGCTAACATCCAGAAGTTACATTAACACAAATGATTGTAAACAATTTAAACAGTACTTCAGAAGGCTAGAATAGCTGAAAATGTCATTTTCTTAAGCACTTCTACTGTAGATATTTTTAAAAGCCACAAATGACTATTTCAATGTCTGCTGAAACAGTCAACTATCTATTATTACTGATAAGAACTACATGACAGCAAAGTAAAGATTGGACTTCCGTCAATCAAATTAGAAAAGCAGAAGAGCTTTCATGACAGAGTGATTATTGACTAACTTTCTTTGTGGCTAATTGAATTGAACTGGCAATCTGCCAGATCAATTATCTTAGGAAAGAAAAGGAAATACCAGACATGCATACCTGTGTAAATGAGTGGATATGGTATTAGCTGCTTATAGGAAATTCTTTTTCCAATACTACACATTTTATTTCTGCCTTTTAGAAAAGTTTAACTCTGAAGGTGCCAGAGTAATTCTGCCATTGAACTTACTGTATTTAGAAATTTGAGAAGTAAATAGATAATAAGTATTTCGAAGTCTTGTAGACTCACTTGTTTCTAACGGTTTAAGATTTTGCACTTCTCAGTTTACTTTATTATCTATAAAATCTCAGAACAAACCTGATCATTTTGAAAATGCCAGTGGATTTCTTATTTTTTACAGTAAGAAGGTAGCTGTCAGCTTTGGAAACCATATTAGAACCAGAAGCTTCCACACTGCCACATTCCTGTGCCTGGGAAAGTAGGAGGGGGTGATTTTTAGAGTTGGTAGTTTTCATAATAGCATTTTTCTTTTCAGCCAAGGTCATGTTATTCCTGTAGCTGGAGGAGGAGTGGTTGGAGGGATGTCTCAAGTTGGGACAGTTGGTGATTGGACCATGTGATAGACTGATGGATGCAGGGGTTGGGTTTTGACTTTTGAATTACTAAGCAAAACCCAGAACTCTCAGATTTGGGTTTTCCCAGATGTGCCAGTATAACTAATAAAAAGAAACTTTGAGAAAATGCCTGTCTCAGAGTTTTTAATTGAAGTTGGGATTTTCTGGAATCCTGACACTAGCATCTCTTCCTGTCTAGAAAATGTTTCAATATTTGAAAAATACTATGCATTTTCATGACAAAAATCTACAATTCAAGGCATAAAGCACTTTGCTCAATGTGATCTCTTCAGATATTTTGGATCAATTCTATCATAATTATTCATTTATTTGGCTCAGCTAACAGGAGTTTTAAAAAGTGCTGCAGAGTTTAGGCAAGATTGCCATAGAGGAAATAGAGGGTTTTTTTTAAAAGGGGATAAAACGAAGAATCCCCCAATATGTTCCGTCATAACTCGCCATGTAACAAAATCATCCAACTGCTTCTAAACATTAAGAACCTAGAGCACTGATGACTAACCTTTTTGGAACTGAGTACCCAAAGCGTGTGCGCACAAACATCCCCAAAATCCAATGTGCGCGTGTCCCTTGCACATGAGGGGGTGTCTCCCGCATATGCATGCTGTCTCCCACATATGCGTGCATCTCCCATACATGTGCCCCACCCCCGTGCATGCACCCCACCCCTTGCGCATCCCCCCATGCTCCCCGCCCCCTGCATGCGCAGCAGACACCTGAAAACCAGCTGGCTGGCAGGAGGCACACGCCAGCAGAACTGAGCTGAGGCAATGGCTCGCATGCCCATAGAGAGGGCTCTGCATGCCACCTGTGGCACACGTGCCATAGGTTCACCATCACGGACCTAGAGTATGAATTGAAGATATTAGATGCATCAGAAAAATAGGCCATTGCTAGAAAGAGAATAATATGAGATGTTGAGTTTGTTATAGGAGGGGACTTCTAATATTTTTATGATAGATGCCTAAACAACAGAGGAAGTGACTTGGTATTTCATAACTGCATGAACTGTAGATTCCTTCTCACTCATCTATATACTTTAGATGAGCTTTGAATATTGGACATAAGATCTATGCATGACAGGTTTTGAGATAATAATGTATCTAAGCCAGCAACTGACTTTATAAAAAATGCAAAGAATTTGATGAAAACTGGTATTAAATATTTGCGTGACCTTTCGAAAAAGAAATTTAAATGGAAGGTTATTTTAAAAGATGTTAACTTAGTCTCTTGATCTGAAAATTAAATTAATACAAAACAAAAGTTTTGTTTCACACATAACTGAAATCCAAGAGAATGTTTAATAAGGGTTTGCTGCAATTGCCGACTATAGGAAATGCGGTTCAGGAATTGGAATACTACCTCATGTGTCTTTTTCTATCATTGCCACACTGTGGGTTCTCATAACATAACTTTAAACCAATAGCTGTAAGGGAGGGATATGTGTATTCGCCTTCATATTTTTGGGATAATATATGAACAATTATGGATTTTTCCTACATGACAGATAGTAAAAGAAGAATGATTCTACATCAGAAAGATAAATATATACTTGATTTGCTGCAAGTGTTTATTGATATATGCTGAATGTCAATATTTGAGTTAGTCTTTTTTCTGACAAAAAGATAAGAAAAAGTCTTAAGCAACATTTGAGTTGATATATATATATATGGATTCTCTTATTTTTTTCCCTTTAAGTTTGCTTTAATCATTACAATGTATATTGCTGCATTATATCATTAACACAAATCATGTGTGTTAATTTTGTATGTGAGTATGTTTTTATTTGTGGGGGTAAATGTTCTTGAAAACCTGTGTGGAAATGGAAACCACAGTTATTGAAGCATGGCTCTTAATGACAACATGCGAACCATTACCAGAACATAAAGATTTGTTAACACATTTGTTGACAACATAATTTTTTAGTTTCTGTTATAATAATTTCTCTTGGTGTAGCTTGTGTTGATGCTGTAAATAAACTCTCAGAACTCTCAGAATTTTTCCCTATTGCTTATGGTTGAATATAGCCATGTTGTGACTGCATTCAGTGAAAATTATACTTTTACAGAAACATATAATTGAATCTGCAGAAAGAGAAAGCCCAGATAACAAGGATTGAGTGTATGTGTATAGTCACACACATATATATTCTCCTTCTTTGCTGTAATAAAATTCTAAAAAAATGGTAATAATCTCTCACACCTGTCTTTTGAAAATATGTTGAAAGGTATTCATATACAAGAAAAATTATTTCCTTTCTTTCAGTAAACTCACGTTTCTCTTCCAGTTGGCTAACTTGAAAAGTGGCGATATACATATATATATATATTCATTCCTGAACATAAAATAATTGTTTCACTCTTTCTCCAAAGTGTAATAGAATCCTAAAATATACTAAAACTTGTCTCTTACTTTAGCCCTGGCTACAACTTTCCCCCCAAATGTTGGCAGCATGCTACAAATGGCAGGAACTGATCATTATATATTTTATTTATTCTATATCTAAGTCAGTATTAATGGCTCCAATGAAAAGAAAGTGCTTAGAATTAGTTTTGCACCCCTTCCAATTAATTGTGATCCTTTGCTAGTATCTTTATGAACTAGTTGACAGATCTTTTCTGACTGGCCAATCTCATCATAGAAATGCTGCAGATTTTTTAATGAGCCCGAGTTTCAAACATTTGTTCAAGGTGACTGCTTAGCTAAAGAAAATGTAACCACTCCATCCTTTATTTATAGGTATTTATTTTTAAGGCTATTTTGGCTAGTCTTTTCAGTACTTATTTTGCACTAATATGAAATGTCCATCTGGGTTCAGTTCAGAAGAAAGATACTGGAAACATGGAGACTGCTTGGAAGGATGGGTTAATGGTGGACAGGACCACATGGTTTGGTCCTGGGTAGCTGACCACATGGAGTGGAGAGTGAGATATACCCTCTCTTGGGCTTTGAACTTGCTTCCTGTTACTGTGAAAGAAATGTATCTTAAATGACTCTTAATCCCATCACCTTGGAGCTGAAAGGGGGGGGAGCAGGGAGCTGTAGGGAGCTGCTTTGTCTTTAAAAACATATTTCTCCTTTTCTCATCCAGGGAAATATAATATTCTGCCTTTTTAATATTTCCTAGAATATTTCATTCTTCTAGGAGAGGGGTGGGTGCTAACTTTCTACAATCCACATTATTGACATTCTACTGCTGCATAAGTGGCTCTCTGAGTTATTTAAGTTTTGTGGAACAGAAATAGTCATACGTTTGACTCAATATCTAAAGAAGGGGTGTCACTCAATTTCATTGGGGACCACATCAGAGTTGTGCTTGCCCTCAGGGTGGGTGGGCGTGGCCAGCTCGATATCACTCATGTCACGGGAGCAAAAACAGGCTCCCAACTCCGTTTTTGACTGCAATGGCCTCCTGCAGTCCTCTGTCAGTGAAAACGAAGCTGGGGGGGGAGGGTGTGCAGCCTCCCAAGTTCCGTTTTTGCTGGCAGAGGCACTGCGGGCCGGTCCTTCACTGGTTCCAGGTCGGCCCTGTGGGCCAGATCTAAGTATCCCTTGAGTTTGACACCGCTGGTCTAAAGGTATGTATGTGCAGGACAAAGGAAAGAAGGAAGAGGGAGAGGGAGTTATAGTCCATATGTAAAAACATAATCAGCTTCAGTCATGCTAAACATTAATGATATATGATAAAAATCACAATATAACATTCTCATGATAAAATAATTAAAAGGCAAAAAAGGGAGAGCAGACTAACCAGCACAAGGCGTACTATTTTTTAAACATGGGCCATGAAGAGGGCCAAGTTAGCCATACTGCTAATGCACTTCATTATGAAGTTTTTTCAGGAAGTGGAGTATAAGGGTTAAAAAGACTGAAGCCTGATGCAAAGTGCCTGAAACTATCTGGATCCCTTCCAATAACAATCTACAAATATTAAGTGCCCTGTCCAGTGACAAATGATCCATTTGCAGTCCATTTGGAGGCACAGGGGGAAAAGAGACATAAGCACAACAAAGAATGTTCTTTCTGCGCCAACTCAGAAAGCTCAAACTGCCCAAGGAGCTGCTGATACAGTTCTACAGAGGAATTATTGAGTCTGTCATCTGCACCTCTATAACGGTTTGGTTTGGTTCTGCAACCCAACAGGACAGACACAGACTTCAGAGAGTAATTAGGACTGCAGAAAAAACAATTACTACCAACCTGCCTTCAATCGAGGGCCTGTATACTGCACGAGTCAAAAAGAGGGCTGTGAAAATATTTACAGACCCCTCACATCCTGGACGTAAACTGTTTCATCTCCTTCCCTCAGAACGACGCTATAGAGCACTGCACATCAGAACAACTAAACACAAGAACAGTTTTTTCCCGAAAGCCATCACTCTGCTAAACAAATAATTCCCTCAACACTGGTCAGCTATTACAAAGTCTGCACTACTATTACTGTTAATCTTCTCATCACTCCTTATCACCCATCCCCTCCCACTTGTGGCTGTATGACTGTAACTTTGTTGCTTGTATACTTACGATTTATACTGACTGTTTCCTAGTATGATTTGATTGCTTATTGTACCCTATGACTATTTATTTATTTATTATTTGGACTTGTATGCCGCCCAATCTCCGAAGACTCGGGGCGGCTCACAACTAAAACAGCAACAATTATAAATAATTAAAAAAGGATTAAACCAATGACAAGCCCAATAATAGTTAAAATTTAAAATAAATTAAGAACCCTCCCCCCCACCAGGGAGGGGTCACAGCCCGGATTGGTCAAACAATCAGGTCTTCAGATCGTGGCGGAAGGTGCGAAGGTCAGGGGCCAGGCGGAGCCCCAGGGGTAGTTGGTTCCAGAGGTCAGGGGCCGCAACAGAATAGGCTCATCGTCAGGGGACCGTCAGCTGACACTGACTTGCCGACGGGACCCAGAGGAGTCCTTGCCTGTGAGCTCGCACAGGGTGGTTGGCATTTGATATCGGTAGGAGTCGCTCCCTTAAGTATTGAGGACCTATGTCGTGTAGGACTTTGTATGTTAAAACCAAAACCTTGAACCACACCCGGAGTGCAACTGGCAACCAATGCAGGCCACGCAGGAGGGGGGTAATATGGGAGAATCGGGAAACTCCCATCATCACCCGTGCGGCCGCATTCTGCACCAGCTGCAATCTCCGGATGGTGTGCAAGGGCAGTCCTAAATAGAGAGCGTTGCAGTAGTCGAGTCTGGAGGTGACAAGGGCATGAGTGACTGTGCGCAGGGCATCTCGGTCCAGAAATGGGCGAAGTTGACGAACTAGGGGGAGCTGGGCAAAGGCCCCCCTGGCAACGGCCCCCACCTGCTCCTCCAACCGGAGCCGTACATCCAGGAGGACCCCCAGATTCTGCGCCCTATCCACAGGGGGCAACACCTTTCCCCCTATGGCCAAAGGTGGATATTCCTGACTGGGCCGAGATGCCGGTATGCACAGCCACTCAGTCTTGGCCGGGTTGAGTCGAAGCATGTTCCCGTTCATCCAAATCTGCACCGCATCCAGACAACGGGTCATCAGGGAGAGGGCATCACTGATCTGGTTTGGGGTGGAGATGTACAGCTGGGTGTCATCTGCGTACTGATGGTATCTCACCCCAAAACCATGGATGATCTCACCCAGCAGCTTCATGTAGATGTTAAATAAGAGAGGGGAGAGGACCGACCCCTGAGGGACCCCACAGGAGAGCGCCCTCGGGGTTGACCTCTGCCCCCCTACCAGCACCGATTGCAACCACCCAGAGACGTAGGAGGTGAACCACCGAAGAACAGTGCCCCCCACTCCCAACCCCTCAAGGCATCGCAAAAGGATACCATGGTCGATGGTATCGAAAGCCGCTGAGACGTCTAATAGGACCAGGACAGAGGAAAAACCCCTGTCCCGGGCCCTCCAGAGATCATCCATCAGTGCGACCAATGCCGTCTCCGTGCTGAAACTGGGTCGGAAGCCCAGTTGGTACGGATCCAGGTAGTCTGCTTCATCCAGGAAGAGTGGAAACTGCCGAGCCACCACACTCTCAACAACCTTCGCCAAAAAGCGAAGGTTGGAGACTGGACGGAAGTTGTCTAACACGGTTGGGTCCAGGGCAGGCTTCTTCAGGAGGAGCAGTGTTGTACCTTATGATTCTCTCTTGACGAATGTATCTTTTCTTTTATGTATACTGAGAGTATTTACACCACGACAAATTCCTTGTGTGTCCAATCACACTTGGTCAATAAAGTATTCTATTCTATGATTTTGGATTTGCTACACCTATATAGATTGTGTATGTGTGTGTGTACGGTTGGTAATTGCTGGTTTTCTGTCCCTTTACAGCCTTTCAAAAACCACTAAAAGCATACACACACTTAACAAAGAGCCATGGTCTTGCATTTTGCCTGCTAGCCACTGAGCTCAAGTAACATGAATGAAGCACCATGGCACATTTAAAACTCTTTTACAGCAGTTACATCAAGTGTATCTTCTAATACAGATATTCCCTCGAACATCTTAAAAAGAGGTCTCAAGCCATTTTCAGACTTTAAAAACAAACACCAACAGCAAATAGGACAAAAGATGCAGACTGTCAATCATATTTTGGATGGTACAGAGGTTAAAGGAAGCTTCCATAGAATCAGTTACAAATTTAGTCTTTCTGCATTAACCAGAAACTGCTAATAAAACAATCTAATATTTTATATACGAGTAGACACTTCTATAGTTTAATTAACTACTTGATTGTTTTAAAAATTATTATCATGTATGCTACTGAATAAATTAACTGAATATCATGTTGCCAAACTCGAAAGATTTCTCAACATATATGCATCAGAATATAATCTAGATTTTAGAGTAAATGTGCAAGGATGCTAAAGAATGCAACAATAAGGTAGGAGGGGAACGTTTAGTTTTGGTAGTTCCAAAAACCAAATGGAATAACTCCAAATCTAATATTTCCATGAAAAGGTGTTCTATTAGGTATTTCAAAAAACGTATTTTGATTAAAATGATGTGACTTTTAAATCAAGTTATCTTATCTGAAAATGCATCTACTGAAAATGCATCGAATGCTCTAATGGAAAAGCAAGCCATTATAGATCATTCCTAAGTAAGCTGAGTATAGGACAAAGGGCATGGTACCCTTATGGATCGTTTAAATGACATGCTTCTGCAAAAAAACGAAAAAGAAAAAGAAAGAAAAATATAAATACTTCTAAATTCACCCTGGAACTTTTGCTACGAGACACTAGAAATTGTTGCATATTTAAATTAAACTTTAATTATATTTATACACATTTTCAAAATGTTCTGCATGCCCAGTTTAGAATTGAAACAATTATATGACATATGAAATGATTAAGTGGTTTGCCTTTAATAGTAACTACTATATTAAGCAGATGTCTAATAGCACAATAAGTTTCCAACTAAAAGCAGCAATTAGCAAGCATTTGACCCAGACTCTTTCAAATCAGTTGAACTGCAGGGAACAAATGAAAATTATGAAAAATAAATGTGGAGCTTTTCACTTCTATAGAAAATCTTCAACTGGAGAAGATTATGTGTGCAGTGATAGTCCTGGACAACCCACTGGAAAAGCACTGACTGACTGAGCTATAATGAGAGCCATTGATAATCGTAGACATGAAGATCATCATAATTTTGAAAATTGCAAGTATTTCTTTTTCCAAGGAAGTCATAGTCAAAGTCAAAGAGAAATATTGCTCATTAAGGTTTTTAAACTATTGGTATTTTTGGCAAAGGGAATCTGGATTGCCATAAATTGCGAATGATAGAACACTCAATGCAAATCTCTTGATTACACAGATACATTAGCATCTAAATCTCTGAAATTACTACATGGTAATCAATAGTATTTTTAATAAGCAATTACAGAACAACAGGAAGGTGGACATTAGTTATTTGCCAAGATTCCAGAATAAAAAGTTAGATATTCTGTATTGAAATCAACAGCTAAGGTTAAGCACATTATGTTCCTTCTGTTGGATTTGAGTCATTTGAGATGACTCAAATCCAACAGAATCCTCATTTTGAAATTTGTGGACACTTCAAAATATGTTTAAAAAGTTTGACTCTTGATCTAATTATGTTAGAAGTGTAGTGCAATATACAAATACATCATGCAAATGACAGGTCATATGAGCATGTTCCAGTAAAGCCCCATTTTGGGATAGTATCAGTGATATGCTAGTAAATCTTTAACAACTAGTTGTGACAGTGATTTTGTTATTGTCACCATCCAGTGAGCTACCAACTAGCTATTCAGGCCATCAAGACTCTCACCTGTCTCACAAAATCCCACAAAATTTAACAATTAGCTCTTGCAAGCTGGTGTGGGCTGGTTCCAGATCAATATAACTGAAACATGGAGCTGTACTTTTCTGATATATGTCACACACTCAGCATCTATCCCTATATCAAGTATTATCGATATTTATGAAACATGGGGTATAAAAGAAAATAGTATTTTGCAATGATGTAAAGGCAGTATGAGTCAGTTTTTAGATCTCTAATATATTTTTGGTTTCTGTTTACCAACTAGCTCTTGACTGATGAAATGTAAACACTAATTGGTGTTATTCCATGTGGTTAAGATTTAAGAATGTGCTGAAAAAAATAGGCTAAGTAGTTTTCTACATGATATACAAGTTCCCATATTTCCTTTCTTCCAACCACAAGCTTATGCAGCACAATAAAAATAAAAATCCTAGCAAATTTAAAGTTAGGGTTGGTGTGAACCAAGTTATTGGAAAAGCTGTATTCCTCATAATTATTTGATTTGATTTGATTTTGATTTTATTTATATGCCGCCCTTCTCCTTGAGGACTCAGGGCGGCTCAAAACATTAAAATATGAATATAAATAAGTTAAATAAAATACTATTAAACATTAAGCCTAATAAATTTTAAAACCCACAAACTAATCTAAAAACAGTCAAAAAACCCATCTCCACTCCACTTCAGTCCAGGCTGGATTGCTGAAAAAAACAGGTCTTCAGGTCGCGGCGGAAGGAATGCAGGTCCGGGGCTAATCGGAGCCCCAAAGGGAGCTGGTTCCACAGGGTGGGTGCTACCACAGAGAAGGCCCTACCCTGGGGGTCGCCAGCTGACACTGTCTGGCCAACGGCACCCCAAGGAGGCCCTGTCTGTGGGAGCGTAGAGGGCGAAGGGATGTCGATGCTGGCAGGAGACGTTCCCGCAAGTACCCCGAACCCAAGCCATGCAGGACTTTATATGTTAACATGAGCACCTTGAATCTCACTCGGAGGGCAGCCAGCAACCAATGCAGCTCGCGCAGGAGGGGTGTAATGTGGGAGTATTGGGAAGCTCCCATCACTGCCCGCATGGCTGCATTTTGCACCAGCTGAAACCTCCGAGTGATCTGCAAGGGAAGTCCCATGTAGAGAGCGTTACAGTAGTCAAGTCGGGAAGCAACGAGTGCATGAGTGACTGTCTGCAGGGCATCTCGTTCCAGATAGGGGCACAACTGGCGCACCAGGCAAACCTGGGCGAACGCCCCCCTGGTCACAGCTCCCACCTGATCCTCCAAACTGAGCTGTGAATCCAACCCCCAAGTTGCGAGTCCTATCCATGGGGGGCAACACCTCTCCCCCCATGACCAATGATGGGATATCCTGGACCGAGATGCCAGTACGCACAGCCACTCAGTCTTGACAGGGTTGAGCTGGAGCCTGTTCCTACCCATCCAGATCTGTACTGCATCCAGACAGTGGGACATCACGGAGAGGGCATCACTGATTTGGTCTGGGGTGGAGATGTAAAGCTGGGTATCATCCACATATTGGTGATACCTCACCCCAAAACCATGGATGATGTCACCCAGTGGCTTCATATAGATGTTGAACAGGAGAGGCGAGAGGACTGACCCCTGCGGCACCCCACAAGTGAGGGGCTTCAGGCTTGACCTCTGCCCCCCTGCCAACACCGATTGCAAATGACCCGAGAGGTAGCAGGAGAACCACTGTAAAACGCTGCCTCCTACTCCCAACCCCCCGAGATGCCGCAAGAGGATACCATGGTCAATGGTATCAAAAGCCACTGAGAGATCTAATAGGACTAGGACAGAGGAAAATCCCCTGTCCCGAGGCCTCCAGAGATCATCCACCAGCACGACCAATGCCGTCTCCATGCTGTACCCGGCTGGAAGCCCAATTGGTACGGATCTAGGTAATCAGCTTCCTCCAGGAACCTCGGAAGCTGCTGAACCACCACACTCTCAACAACCTTCGCAACAAAGCAAAGGTTGGAGACAGGACGGAAGTTTTCAAAATGGCTGGGTCCAAGGCAGGCTTCTTAAGAGTGGTTTCACCACTGCCTCTTTCAAGGCAGCAGGAAAAGAGCCCTCCCTCATTATGTCTTGATGTTATTTAATTTGGCATGCTTTTCACACAGAAACAGAACTAGCATAAAGTAACTGGAGAATTATACACACACACACACACACACACACACACACAAATATTATATGAATTGTATTGAGGATGCCACCATTTATATCACATCCCGGGAGCGCGCCCCCGCTGTCTTCAGCGGTGGAGCGCTCCGACCCTATTGCTCCTCCCAACCTCCTGGGGATGTGGGAACTGGGACCCCTGGGCTCCGACTGGTGTACTTTAATGCCAGGTCCGTGGCTAATAAGGCTCCTCTCCTCTGCGAAGTAATTGAGGAGGAGGCTGTGGACCTGGCCTGCATCACTGAGATCTGGCTGGGGCCAGAGGGTGGAATCGCTCTGATTGACTTATGCCCCCCAGGTTATCAGGTACTGCACCAGTCATGAGCCCAGGGAAGGGGTGGTGGGGTGTCTGTTGTTATTTGGGAGACCTTGATTCCAAGGGAGGTCACTGTTCCTGAGATAGGCGGGTGTGAGACCCTTCTCCTGAGTTGGGGGCCTGGAGGTCAGGTGGGCCTGCTGCTTACATACCTCTCCCCCAGCTGTGTGGCAGCAGCCCTGCCTGGGCTTCTCGATACCCTCTCGGAGGTGGCGGTGGAATTACTGGGATTATGGTCCTTGGTGATTTCAACCTGCCCTCACTGGGAGGGACCTCGGGTTTGGCCCAGGAATTCATGGCTTCCATGGCGGCCATGGGCCTGACCCAGGTGATTCAGGACCCGACTCATGACAGGGGCAATATGCTTGACCTGGTTTTTATCTCAGAACAGTGGTGCAATGATCTGGGGGAGGGTAACTTTATTCCCCTTCCCATCCCATGGTCAGATCATTATCTCCTGCGGCTGGTCTTCCAACAAGCTGTCCCTCACCGCTGGGATGAGGAGCCACTGAGATGGTTCCGCCCCAGACGCCTGATGAACCCTGAGAGGTTCCAGGCAGAACTGGGGGTTTTTCCCACTTCCTTCATCCACAACTTGGCCGAGGACCTTGCGGCTACCTGGCAATGGGCTGCTGAGGGGGCCCTCGACAGAGTTGTCCCCATGCGGCCCCTCACTCGCTGTGGATCCTGTTCAGCTCCTTGGTATACCGAGGAGCTTTGGGAGATGAAGCGCTGTCGGAGGGGCTTAGAGAGCAGGTGGAGTCCAATCGAGCCCAGTTAAGAGCCTATATTAAGACTTATCTGGTAGCTATGAGAGCAGCGAGAAGGTCTTATCTCTCCACCCTCATAGCGTCCGCAGATAACCGCCCAGCCACCCTGTTCCGGGTGATCCGCTCTCTCCTACTTCAGGGGGAGGCGGTGGACCCATTGCGGGGTAGGGCTGAGGAATTTGGTCAATATCTGGTGGATAAAATCGCCAATTCGGGAGGGTTGAGCTCTAATTTGCAGTGGCCCGATGAAGAGGGTGCAAGTAGTCTGGCCAATTCGACCTGAGTTGAGTTCAATCCTGTCTCTGAGGATGAAGTGAACAGGATCATGCGATGGCTGAGCTCTACCACATGTTTATTGGACCCGTGCCTTCCTGGTTAGTATATGCCTCCAGGGAGGTCACCTGTGGCTGGCTCCAGGCAGTGGTCAACGCTTCATTAAGGGAGGGTGTCTCTCCCACCGTCTTGAAAGAGGCAGTGGTAAGGCCCCTCCTGAAGAAGCCTACCCTGGACCCAGCCGTGTTAGACAACTTTCGTCCAGTCTCCAACCTTCACTTTTTGGCGAAGGTTGTTGAGAGTGTGGTAGCCCAGCAGTTTCCACTGTTCCTGGATGAAGCGGACTACCTAGATCCATACCAATCGGGCTTTCGGCCCGGGTTCAGCATGGAGACGGCATTGGTCGCACTGATGGATGATCTCTGGAGGGCCTGAGACAGGGATTTTTCCTCTGTCCTGGTTCTGTTAGACTTCTCAGCGGCTTTCGATACCATCGACCATGGTATCCTGTTGCGGCGTCTCGAGAGGCTGGGAGTGGGGGGCACTGTCTTACAGTGGTTCTCCTCCTACCTCTCGGGGCGCACACAATCAGTGTTGATGGGGGGCAGAGGTCGACTCCGAGGGCTCTCACTTGTGGGGTCCCCCAGGGGTCGGTCCTCTCCCTCTTATTCAACATCTATATGAAACCACTGGGTGAGATCATCCGTGGTTTTGGGGTGAGGTATCATCAATATACCTCACCCCAATAATAATTGCCTTGGTGGCTCAGGCTGTTAATTGCCTGCACTTAAGTTCCAGCTGCCTACAACTGCTGTAGGCTCGAATCCCACCAGGCTCAAGGTTGACTCAGCCTTCCATCCTCTTGGGGTAGGTAAATTGAGGACCCAAGATTGTTGGGGGCAATTAGACCTTGTAAAATGCCGCTTAGTAATAAGCAGGCATATACAATGGAATGAAGGCTATTGCTGAGCACACTGGGTTGTATCCCAAAAATTGTAAGCCCCTGAGTCTCGGAGAAGGGCGGCATATAAATGTAATTAAAAAAAATATATGCTGATGATACCCAGTTATACATCTCCACCCCAGACCATATCAGTGATGCCCTCTCTGTGATGTCCCGTTGTCTGGATGCGGTACGGATCTGGATGGACAGAAACATGCTTCGGCTCAATCTGGCCAAGACTGAGTGGCTTTACATACCGACATCTCGGTCCAGTCAGGATATTCCATCATTGGTCATAGGGGGAGAGGTGTTGCCCCCTGTGGACAGAGCATGGAACTTGAGGGTCCTCCTGGATTCACGGCTCCGGTTGGAGGAGCACATGGGGGCCATGGCCAGGGGGGCCTTTGCCCAGGTCCGGCTGGTTCACCAGCTACGCCCATTCCTGGACCGAGATGCCCTGCGTACAGTCACTCATGCACTTGTTACCTCCAGACTCGACTACTGCAACACTCTCTATTTAGGACTGCCCTTGCATAACATCCGGAGATTGCAGCTGGTACAAAATGCAGCCACGTGGGTGGTGATGGGAGTTTCCCGATTCTCCCATGTTACACCTCCCTCGCGACCTGCATTGGCTGCCGGTTGCCCTCCGAGTGAGATTCAAGGTTTTAGTGTTAACATTCAAAGTCCTACAAGACATGGGTCCAGGATATTTATGAGAGCGTCTCCTACCGATATCGAATGCCAACCGCCCTGTACGAGCACACAGGCAGGGGCTTCTCAGGGTGCCGTCGGCAAGCCAATGCCGGTTGGCGGTGCCCTGGGGTTGAGCCTACTCTGTGGCTGTTCCCGCCCTGTGGAACCAACTACCCCTGGGGCTCCGTCTGGCCCCCGACCTCCACACCTTCCGTCACGATCTGAAAACTTGGTTATTCGAACAGGCCGGGCTGTGCTGATCTCCTGGGGGGGGGGGATTTTCTAATTTTAAATTTTCAATATTTTAATTTTAATTGACATTTTAACTATACTAGGCTTATGTTCGTTTAATTTTCTGTTAACTAATTTATTGTTGTTTGATTTTGGTCGTGAGCCGCCCCGAGTCTTCGGAGATGGGGCGGCATACAAATCCAAGTAATAAATAAATAAATAAATTTATTAAGTGATGTGAAAATAGTGCAGATTATACACAAGATTCCCATAGAAACATGACTTCTCCAGTGGATTTGCTACAAGCAGGTAACTGACTCATGTTTTGCAATAAACAATTTCAGGGAATTAGAAATGACCTTGAGGAAGAAACCATTAAGAAGTGACTTGCAGAAAAGATTGGAGTCTAGAGATTGAAGTAGGTAGAAGAAAGCAGCGTGAGATAACCAAACCTTGATTTTGTTTAGTGCAAAATGAGGCAGAGAGAAATTTGGACAGATTTTCAAGGTTTCGTGAATATAACCACCAACAATAAAATAGCATTCCTGAAATCCCTGTGGCGTCTATTTCTTGACCTGGCCTACCCTAGAGGACTGAGAAGGATTCAGAAATTAGGAAGCAGAGGTTTAAGAGCATCTTTCCTAAAGCAAAGGAGATCTCCCTTGTAGTCTGGGGATTTTATTGACTACATTTTTAAAAAGTGGCCAGAATAATTTCTTTCAATACACCCTCCCCTTTCCCATACAGGGATTTCGTGTACAGAGTGCGCTAAAGGTTGTAAACTATGCTGTACATTTCAGACTTTCTAGAAAAAAATGGTCTTTCATTTTTGGAACGAAAACAGCTTGGAAATCATTACTATGATTTATTAAGCAGCCAGTCACGGTGCCCGCTATGTTTCTCCAGGTTCAATGGCAGAAGGTACCCAATTAACAGTTGAGGAGCAGCAAGAGGTGAAAGATACCTCTTTCTGCCTCTCCATGGGCTTGGGGAATATGGAGTTGTCCATATGGGACAACAGCCTAAAGTGGGGGTGGGAACAATGGCCCCTTTGTGACTTGTGGACTTCAGCTACCAAAATTCCTGACCCAGCCATGCTGAAGTCCACAAGTCATAAAGGCAGGGATGGGATTCAACCGGTGTTACTACCGGTTCAGTGACTACGTTTTGCGTGCACTGCGCATGTATAAAAATCCTTAAGCTGTGCCACCTGGACATCTGAAAAGCATTGCACGCGGGTGCGCAGTGTTTGAAAAGCCACTTTTTTCCTGCTTTTTCAACCTCAGCTATGCCGTGCAAAGCAGCTGAGGTTGAAAAAGCAGGAAATAAAGGACAGGTAAGAGCCCAGCCAGGTGGGTGGGTGGGCCAAACAGCAGCAAACACAGAACCGGTTTGATGTCTGCTGCTCTTCAGAGCTACCGGTTCTATAGAGCCGGGCAGAACCAGTAGCATCCCACCCCTGCATAAAGGAGCTATCATTCCCCACTTCTGGTCTAAAGGAACAGTTGGTTTGATGCAGCAGGGCAGTGTTTCTCCTTGCAAAGTTATAACTAGAGGATTCTTAGACAATCAGTCACAGGTGCAACTGAGGCCCTAGTTTGTGCCACATTTGACATGTCAGGTCTTTGGGTTCACTGAATCATCATTGAAGGCTTCCTGTAAATTCTCACTAGGATTCTGGACAATATTTATAGTAATGCCTGCCACTAGTGGATCTTGCCCATTATATAATGAAGAAATGTGATGGGATTGATCAGGTAAGAGAGAAGAACTGGGTGTTTCCAATACTGAAACTTAGTAAGGTTTAGGTGAAAAAATGGCTTAAGGAAACTGATTAAATACTGTTATCTGTTAGACTTTCTTTCTATGGACTTTCTCAGATATGAAACTGCTACACTTTTCCAGCTTCTAAGATTAATTTTTGTCTCCTAAATAGTGAAACCATTTAAAAACCTGCAGTTGGAATAAAGTACAGACAAAATTAATTATGGCAGCCTTTGGTGGTATTTATGCTCATTAAAATTGAAGATGACAGTGAAGGGATATATGCTATTTTCCTCCTTGCATTTAGTGCAATTACAGAAATAGGGAACTGAAGGTCATTCATCACAATTGGTTGATGCAAGCAACGCCAGACTGTAATACAAAGCCAGGCAGCTCGGAGAGCCACTTCTGAAAATAAATCTCTTCTATAAAATTCATATAATTTACATTACCTTAATTAAATTGTCTCCAGTGCATAAATAATTTATGTTTGGTAGGTCTTGCTTTTCGTTTACCACCACTATCCTCTAAGTAAAATATTAGTTTGAAAGCTGGCAGTTTTTCAGAAAACTTTGGGATCCAATTTCTTCCAATGTTACACACTGATTTCCATATCAGTCAGGCCACATTCAATGGAATATGGTTAATGTAGCACAACTAATCCATTTTACCCCATCTACAGGGGTGGGATGCTACCGGTTCTGCACAGCTCTATAGAACTGGTAGTTCTGAAGAGCAGCAGACACCGAACTGGTTCTGTGTTTGCTGCTGTTTGGCCCACCCACCCAGCTGGGCTCTTACCTGTCCTTTATTTCCTGCTTTTTCAACCTCAGCTGCTTTGCACGGCACAGCTGAGGTTGAAAAAGCAGGGGAAAAGAGGCTTTTCAAATGCTGCGCACCTGCACGCAGTGCTTTTCAGCTGTCTGGGCAGCACTGAAGGTTTTTTACATGCGCACATGTGCGCAAAGCACACATGTGCGCGCAAAACATAGTCACCGAACCGGTAGTAACACCGGTTGAATCCCACCCCTGCTCATCTATCCTGAACACTAAGGGCCTTATGGTGGTTATAGTTATATGAAGTTTGCAAGATAAACAAAAACTCAGCAAAGACAACTAGACAACTATATAACTGCAATGGACTTGCCACAAAATTAAACGTGAACATTTGAGTGGATTGAGATGGATGGGCAAGCTGTAGCCTTCATATGTTTTTGAATTTCAACTCCTACATCCCCAACAAGCATGGTCAATGATGAAAGATGCTGAATATTATACTTCAATTTAATACATAGGGCTACAGGCTTATTCTGTATTTTAGAAACATTGTTCACAGCCAAAAATAAACACTGAAACTATATTCCAGCCCTTCTGGATAAACCTGACAAGAAACACAATTAAATGGGCTAATTCTTATTATAAGGCTACCTTAATAGAAACATGCAAGTCTGAAGATGCCACGTTTAACTGTTTGAACAATCAGGATGAGTCCTTTCTAAAAAAATTTCCTCTGACTGTTGGAGACTCTTGATTTTGGTGTTAACTTGATTTTAGCAAATAAATCAGTTGGGATATTTACAGCAGGTTTCTCAACCTTGGCAGCTTGAAAATATGTGGTCTTCAACTGTCAGAATTTCCCAGACAGGACAACCCTGGGAGTTGAAGTCCACAGAGTTCAAAGTTGCCAAGGTTGATAAACTCTGATTTAAAAGAAAGTTTTGATCCAAAATTCTAATCCAATCTGCACATTAATCTGAGAAGTGCAATTTAGCTTGCTTTGCTTAAAATCAGAAGAACCATAAATCACCTTGGGTCACTATCATGATTTCCATATGAATATTTGCTTAAAAGCAAACTTAATATTCATAATGACTACTAAAAAACTAATTTTCTTACAAAGACAATGAGAGGCTTCTAATGTCTAAGTGCATTTGTAATATGAATCTCAACACATTGCTTATCAAGCAATTGTTTCAGGAAGAATTTTGATAGAAGAACAAGACAATTAGAAATCTTTCCTTTAATGGTGGCCCCAGTTATTCTTCCAGAGGAAAGTTCCTATTTTGGAATTTAAAAGGATGTCACATAACATGTTAATTGGTTGCAATCCAGATGTTGCAAAAGATGTTGCCTATTTAATAAATTGAACAAATTATCCTACATTATTAGTATTATAGTTTATTCCTTCAAACTAAGAAGTATAACTCTTTTAAAAGTTTTCTTGGAGTCTTGTAAAATATAGTTTGTAACTATAGTGTTTCGAAACAGTACCTACCATTTTTTAAGAACCCACTTCTGATACAATCATTTTGGGTATTATCAGGTCAATTGTGATAGGGTGAAATCTAATTACTAAATTTATAAAAAATGTCTTGCTACAGCTGGTGAACTGTGAGGGAGAAGAAATCAAGGCCCTGTGTTATATTAGTCATAGGAATGACCACTGACTGCATTCTTGTTATATAAAGCACTGGTCCTTGCTTCTTAGTCTTAATTGATTTCAGTAGTTTGCAAATATTGTAACATAAATGTGTAAAATCTGGTTTTAACAGAACTATTCTTGGTTCTACTGGCTCTTGACTTTGGATCAAAATGTGTATCTAACCTTCTACTCTCAATGCAAAGTTACTATAAGCCCAACTTTTTATAACCTTCTTCTTGTATTTATCCATTCTTACATATTCATAAAAGAAAAAAAAAGAACTGCCAACAACTATTCCATTTTGTGTAAGGTGAAAAATTAATATTTAACTTTCAACTGTGTTTATTAAAGTGGACTTTTCATACCATAATCTTTATTTATCACACATTTACTCGCCATTAGGTTTCATATCCTTATGTAAAAACCATTCTCACTCCTAAGCAAGCACAACTTTCACATTCAATAAATAAAAAAATCACAAAACAGAGGGAAAGCTGTTTGCCCATGTAGCTCCTGGATTTGATGAATTAAGGAAGTCTAATTAAACATTGTGGAATGAAATTTTCCCATTTTCTTATTCCAGCATTACAGTTACAACACTGAACCACACTGATACCCAACAAAGACTTGTATTTATCATACTTGCCTTGAGTAAAGCCTGTTATTATATGTTATCTTGACTAAGAGGATTCAGAATAAACTGGCATTTTTAATATGGTGGAAAATGTTTGGAAATCAATTTCTACAGAAAGCAGAGCAGTTGTCTAATTTCCATAAATAAGGATTGCAGATCATCTTATGTAAATTAGAAAGCCAAGTGTCATCTAGGTAAGTATGTTAAGTATGTACAGGATTACAGCATAAGAGGACTCTGAATATCTGTTTAACATTAAATGTAAGTATGTTTAGCGTAATAGTTCCTTCATTGTGAACATTTTGGTCTTTGAGATCTGTGAACATTTTACTGAGTTTAAACAGCTTGATGCAAATTGTGTTATCTACATTTTTCTCTTCACATTCTGAATACAGTTTAAATAATTAGCTGATCATCAGTGCTGTTGGCAGGTTACCTTGTAATTTTGTAAGAATTCTTTTGTAAGAATTCACTTAGTTTCAAGCTTTCCTTAATATATTGCTAGGTCTAACAATTATAAAGTAATGAACACATATGTGTTTTCATTCAAATTCATGCATTCCATTGGTATAACTACAAAACAAATTCTGTTGTAAAATTGGTCTCATTTCCTGAAGTGTTTCCTTCAAAAGCAAGAGTTCAGCAACATATGCGTATTAATATCATTAATCAAATCTCCTGAGATCTATGAATGCTAAATGAGAGATGGATGCTGTCATGACGATTTTTGACAGCAACAGAGTTGTTAAATTTAAATTTCATGGGGATAACTATCTATAAATATAACTATAATGCAGTGGGATTCAGTGGTGGGATTCAAAATATTTTACTACCGGTTCTGTGAGCGTGGCTTGGTGGACATGGCATGGCTTGGTGGGTGTGGCTTGGTAGGCATGGCAGGGGAAGGTTACTGCAAAATCCCCGTTCCCTCCCCACCCCACTAACAAGCTTTCCAGCTCCGTTCCCCTGTGCAGGGCAACAAAAGAAGACCCAGCCAATCAGCTGGGACTCAGAAGGCAGAGAATAGATGGGGGATGGGATCAGTCAGAGGTGGTATTTGCTGGTTCTCCGAACAACTCAAAATTTCAGAACCTGCTAAATACCATCTCTGATGGGGGCTCCTATTGATCCTTAAACAATTCCTTTTAATTAAGAATTACACAACCATGATTCCTTGTAGCACAATGCTAGAAACTTTGGGATCCAATTTCTTCCAATGTTATACACTGATTTCCATATCAGCCAGGCCGTATTCAATGGAATATGGGTAATGTAGCACAATTAATCCATTTTACCTGCTCTATCCTGAACACTAAAGGCCTTATGGTGGTTATTATTATTGCTAATAACTTGGTTACTAGCAATAAATGGTTATGAACAAGAGACTTTAAAATTGATGTGTATGTTACATAAAGACATATATAAAGTTTGGCTTCTTGGTCTCATTGAATTTATTCAAAAATAATAATTTACTATATAGGCCACTCGTGGAATTTCTTTATCTTCCTGAGGACTTGCACATAAAACTGTTCGATAAACAGGAACATAAAACTGTTGCCAATCAACAACAGACCCAAGAATGATACTGATATGAAACAAAAGAAATATTGGTAGGCAACAATTAAACAACAAACAATTAAACAACTGTTCCAATGTAATTGAAATACAGCTTTCCAAAAGCAAAACCATTGCATTCATACTTTAAAGTACTGATATAATTTGAACTGATTTAGGTATTTCAAACATTAATGTAACCTGGCCATTTAGAGCAATAAAAAGAGCCATATTGATCCAAATCACCATTAACATAAAAAATAATATCAAATAAGCAAATAATCTTAAAAGCAACATTTAAAAAGATGATCGGAAATGCCACTTTAAATGAACAAGCCAGTGGTTTCAATTCACTTTCATAAAATTGCCATTTTAATACTGAATACAGTACTTCCTTGTATAAATAAGCTTTGAAGCATCCAAAGTGATACAATGCCATTAAGTTTTCCTTTCTTCCTCTTTCTCGCAAACCTACATTCTTAAAAACCTCATTGTGGAGGATGGTTTTTTTTTTAATTCACATTTATATGCCGCCCTTCTCCGGAGACTCAGAGCGGCTTACAATCTTTGGAGCACAACCCAATGTGCTCAGCAATAGCCTTCATTCTATTGTATATGCCTGCTTATTACTAGGGCTTTTTGCCCCCAAATAAGTCAGCTTATTGCCCCCAACAATCTTGGGTCCTCAATTTACCTATCCCAGGAGGATGGAAGGCTGAGTCAACCTTGAGCCTGGTGGGATTCGAGCCTGCACTAATTGCAGGCAGCTGATTTTGCTCATCCATTCACCTTTTTAAGGTTTAAAGCAGGGGTATCAAACTCAATTTCATTGAGGGCTGCATCAGGGTTGTGTTTGATCTTGGAGGGCCAGGGTGGGGGCTAGGCATGACTGGGCTGGGCCAAAACATGGTTTTCTACACTTATAAAAATAGAGAAGTCTACATTTCTGTGATTTTGTTTTTTTTAAATGAAAACTTGATCTACTTGATCACTTTATGAGAGAGACAGAGACCAGATCAAGAAACTGACTCCATAGGAAGACTAGAACTATAAATTATTGAAATAGGCTATAGTAGCAGAATCCTGCAAGCCTGAAAGGTAAAATATTTTACCTTTCCTCCCTTTTGTAACCATCTGAGTCAAGGACAGCCTCCTGCAGCACTCTGGAGGCCCCATTTTGGGCCTGGAAGGCCTCCTGCAGCACTCTGGCAGCCAAAACTGGTTGCACACCCCATTTTTGCTGGCAGAGGCACTACGGGCTGTTCCTTTGCTATTTCCAGGCTGGCCCTATGGGCTAGATCCAGATCCGACCCACGGATCTTGAGTTTGAAACCCCTGGTTTAAAGGAAAATAAAATCAAAACGCCCAGTATTATCCACAGACACTGCTACTTTCCAATATTGGTTTGGGAGAGTTGCAGGACCCCAATAAAAGTGATAGCTGTAGATTAGACAGAGAATAAAAGTCATTCCAGTTCTGCAAGCAAGTATTCTGATGTTCATTTGTTTAATGTTGGTTTTAATTCAGCAGCCAAAATATATAAAAATCTAAAAGGGCAATAAAAATAACAGGGGGTGGGAAATCTCAAGCCTTATTTCAAAAGGTTAGGTTGCATAGATGCAGGAACACTTTCTCCTTTCACTTGTTTTTGGAACAATCCAAATGTGTCACTATAATTAAACATCCATATATATATATATAAAATAAGATATATAGTAAGACCTAGCACTATTTTCTAAACCTGCCCTAATATAAGACCACCCAAAATAAGACCTAGTGTAAATCTCCAGTTCCAGGAAGACTTTTCAGGGAGCAACCGCATAAACACCCCCTACACACTCACACTATTTGGCACCATAAATATATAAGACCTACCCAAATAAGACCTAGTGTGTTTTGGGAAGCCAAAGAAAATATAAGACAGTGTCTTATTTTCGGGGAAACACGGTATATATATATATTATATGGTACATTAAATTATTGCTCATGTATTCATAATCAGCTTGATTATTTTTTTCAGTGTCAGAATTTGGGGTGCAGATGAAAACACAAACACACACCCTTCACTCATGTCTTCATCTCCTGTTTCACTTCCAGACTGCCAAGCTCTTAGTCACACATGGCAGAAGACAAGTTGTCTCTTTTGCTGTGTGCTTAATTTTCATTCCCACATTGACCTCTCCTTTATTGTTATTCATTTTCATACCTGACAATAAAAAACATCCTTGTATATGGTGGTTGTGAATAGGATTATCTTTCAGATCGATGCTGAAATTGATTCGCAACCACACTATTTATCAACCTGCAGCTAAAGCACTAGCAGGCAGGAAATATTTTCTCTCCATCAAAACCGTTCTTATTCAATTGATGGAAGGAACATTGTATGATATTAAATGATGATATATCAGATATGCTCTTGCAGTTATTCGTGAACCTGGTTAAAACTAGTTGAACCTGATTTCATTGCATCTCATTTTATCAATCCATTTTTTTAGTACAATTCAAAATTGTGCTAATTTTCAAAGCCCTCTGTGGTATACAAAGCAATATATATACAATTTCACTAAATTTAAAGTCTAAGAGCATTTCCTTCCCCTCACTCTTAATACCAAAGAGAATTAAAGCAGGGCTGTCTTAATGCATGGGCCTCATGGGCACTTGCCCATGGGCCCCATGAGCATAGGGGCCCCATACTAATCTGTGTACATTAACCCTTCAATGCACCTTGTATCATATAAATACAGCAACTGTATGGCTTATTGAGTATTATTGTGGTTTTTCAAACCTCGTATATTGTTCAAATGTTTATCATGTTGATTAGTTGTTGCTGCACAGCATGTTTCTAATGTTTCAACACCAATTTTGTTGGAAGTGCCAATAAAATAGATATATGTTTAATTTTATCAACCATTTACATTTTTATTACTGTGAGTAGTTGTCGTAGGGGCCCCAATACACTGCTTTGCCCGGGGTCCATAGGACGGCCCTGAATTAAGGCAAAGTCAAACTAAGTTTCTTTCCCATACTTTCTGTAGACCTACTTTGTTCTTTACACAATGAAACAACTGATGTTTGTTAATTCTAAAACCAGCACATATTGATATATGTCTTTAAATGATCTGAATTTCAAAGTAGTCAAAATCCAAGGTTGATACTCTTAAATACTACCTGAAGTTTTACGTTTACAAGACAGCATTACTGCACAATGATTGGAATAGAAAAAAGCCTTGAAGGGATCATGATCAAATCAAGGACAAAGTACATGAAACTAGCCTGGGGGTTTTCGTATAAGTCAGGAACAACCCCTACCCCTGTGCTGAGATGGAAGCCTGGTTATGAATGCTGAATTTTAGTTAATAATTTGATCCAGAATCACACCCTGTTCCTGTGCAAACAAGAGCAATATTAAGGACAGTAAGGATTCAATGTAATATATCAGATAGGACTTTGTAACAGAGCTTTTGAAAAAAATGTAGAAAGCATTGGATGGATAGATGGATGGATGGATGGGTGGATGGATAATAGATAGATAGATAGATAGATAGATAGATAGATAGATAGATAGATAGATACAAACAGACAGACAACTGAGTAACTCTCCTTTTACCCTAAATAATTTTTTTCTTTCTCTTTTGAGCGAATACAGCCAAGTCCTAAAACTTCTGGCAATAATAAATCAGAGAATCAATCACAAATCCTGAACTTCTTTGGAGCTTTGCCATCACATGAACAATTTTTGCAATCAGAAAAAAATCAGCTTGACATTCATGAGATAGATTTGAATATTACCATGATGTGGAATTCTTTCAATCAAATAAATATGATTTCTCAACTGTACGCACATACTTCTAAGAGCTTCCTGTAGAGCAGACGTGATGATCAAAACACTGATAGACAGTGTTCCCAATCCCCCAAAATTGTGTTGTTACAGGAACCAAGTCAATAAAATTAACATAACATTTGTGTTCAGCTTGTATTCCCTCATAGTACAAACCTTTTTCAGAGCAAAATACAAGGCATAGTTTGGATGATTCTTCATTTTGCTCCTACCAATTAAAGAACTATTTTGATAAGATAATTCCAGAAGATCATTACATCTAAATGAGTTGATTAAACAGAACAAAAATGCATTCTTTGCAAAATATTATCATGGGCCTTAGGAAAGAGAAGCAGAGCTTAATGCTTGATTTTAATTGATTGTTTCTGTCTAATAATAAAGTTCTCTAACAATGATGCAGGAGAATATTAACTAAATTATGCATAAAATATGTCTATTTGTAAAGTATAAAGTAATCCCACAGAAGATGATGTAATGATTGGCATCATTTGGACATCAGATATGCTTATGGCATGTGCTCCTACACAATATTGTATAATGCCATATTAGATGAATCATACAACCTCTGAGGAAGAAAATGCAGAAGCTTTTACATGAAGTTTAAATAAAGATATACATGGAATAATTCCATAAATTACCAACTGATTATAGATGGCTGTTATCCCAGGCTTTTCCAAGAGAAAGCAACCTATTATTTGTATATATGGCTTTATATTATTATAAATAATAATTATAAACACCATTTATACACATATCACACACATACACACACATACACACTTACATATAATGTCTCTTTGTGGGGCAATTATTACTTTAAAAATATCTATCTTTGGCAAATCCAGATTATTTCCTCCCCCCCAAGACTAAAAAATTGTGTAAATTTGGATGTGGGGAGACAAGGAGGTCACAGCTACAGTGTTTCTGATAAGCGAATGAGCTGGACGCTGGGGTTGTTGACTAGAAAGCCAGCAACCCTGGTTCGAGACTTGAGTGCCACACAAAAGGGTGAGCTCCCGTTACTGTAAGCAAGTAGATAAATAAATACCATTTTGATACTCAAATTCAATACTCTGTGAAGATATGCTGACCACAAGACTAAGGAAATGTCTTTGGACAGCATTGGCTCTATGGCTTTGAAATGGAGATGAGCATAGTCAGCAATGACTAGTAGAGTAAAATCTGCAGGGACTCCTTTATTTTACCTTTTAACTTGATTTAAGAGAAAGTTGGTAAAGCCTGGACTACGGAGGTTGCCTTTCACATTTGGAAGCTCTTGCTATCCTGCTATTCTTCCACAGTTCCTATTGGCTACCCATCTCATTACTGCATTAATGAAACACAAACATCAGCTACTCTGGGAACTCACCCTAAACCTTTTGTAAGTGTTTGACAATGCTTTTAATCGACTTGGTTGACTTTAATCAATCTTCACAACTGGTGTGCCTGGGTCACTCTGTGAACCCCCAAAATTGCCTGACAATAGTAATTTGAGGTCACCTCCAAACGAAGTGACTTTTCTGAAACATTTGGGATCAGGCAACAAATTCTGACAAGATACAGGAATTGACATTTTATTAGAAATGCATGGAATTTAAAGTCCATATGAGCATTTTTTTTCTATTCACAAGATCTGTCATACTGCACTCTAAAATATACTGAGAATTACATATGAAGAGTTCTTTTCTGCCACTGTTGTACATTCAAAGTGATAGTATGATTACTAGGCACAAAGAAATTGAAAGCTGTACCTTCAAATAAGCTTTTGAAAGAGAACTAGGAAACACTTTGTGATGGGGTTTCCAAAATGAGATGCCAATTTCTATTACAACTCTTGACTCAAAAGCCTTTGAACATCATTATCCATGCAATCTGATGGGTGGGGAACAATCAAGGGAACATAACAAACAGCAATATAGCTGAGTTGTAAGTCAGCTATCTTCCATTTAGCAAAAATATCATATTCTCTTTCTGAATGACAACATTAAAACTAAAGTTAGAATGTACTTTGAGGGCAGCAGTTCTCTCTCAGCACTTTTTAACCTCAGTTGTGGATTATGTTTCATACATAATTTATATCTAACTCATGTTGAGTTTTCTAAAAACATGATTGGAAAATTATAATCCTTTCTGAAAGATTTCAAATTTCTCCATCAAACTAGGATGAACCAAAGAAATAATTTGCTTGTGTGTGTGTATAATACGTGATATTTGAATATAGTTCTTATTTTAAAAAAATTAATAGGCAGTTTTCACTTTGGACAGTGGTACTTTATGGATACATTATGGTTAACAATATATTTATTCAGCATTCATCCTACACCACAAAAATTAACTTTGTTAACATATTTTCATATTAAACAATTCTATTAATTCACTTCTGAATTATTTATATTTTCATTTTAGGAAGGGAGGGGGAGGAGAGAGAGGAAGGAAGGAAGGAAGGAAGGAAGGAAGGAAGGAAGGAAGGAAGGAAGGAAGGAAGCAAAAGCAAACGCAAAAGCAAAAGCAAACGCAAAAATAGACTTCATGCCCAGTTTCAAAAGCCTTTAGAGGGACTTAGGGGAATATCCAATATTGTTCTTTAAAAATAGGAAGTGAAATAGACCTAACTCCACAAATATAATTAATGATGCCTAGAGTGTGCTGGTGGAAGACAAGGGATGAACTCCATCGAACACAGGTAAGAGCTGCTATTAAGCCGAACTTGTGGCGATCTGTGCGGCAAAGTGTAAATACTTCTCCCCACTAACTACTCTTGGGGAAGGAGAAGACTGAGGTTCACCTGAAAGGATGTGCAGAGGAATTTGCAGATTTTCTGGAAGACTAAATTGCCCAACTTCATTCCCAGTTAGATGCCGGCATGGTTGCTGGTCCAGTGGAGGTCCCTGGGTCAGGTTCTTGGCAAATTATCTGAGAATAGTTTGACCCTGTTGCTCCTGAGGTAGTGTATAGGATCCTAGGTAGCATTGCGTACACACCTATGTTTTAGACCCACGTCTCTTCTGGCTTGTGAAAGCTATACTGGTGGATTCTGACAGTGATTAATGCTTCCTTACAGGAGGGTGTAGTGTCCCAGCACTTTAAGGAAGCTATGATCTGCCCTCTTCTCCAAAAGCCATCATTGGATTCCATCCTGTTGGATAATTTTCAACCTGTCTCCAATCTTCCCTTTTGGGGAAGGTGGTTGAGAAGGTGGTTACTCAGCATTTCCAGAAGTTTCTGGATGAAATGGATTATCTAGACCTCTACCAGTCAGGATTCAGGCCTGGATATAGGACAGAAATGGCATTGGTTGTGCTGTTTGATGATGTTTGGTGAGAGCAGGATGGGGTAATTGCTCTATTTGACCTCTTGGCAGCTTTCAATAACATTGAACATGATATCCTTCTGGAGCAGCTTCAGGGGTTGAGAGTGTGGGGCTTTGTGCTATGTTGGTTCACTTCCTTCCTCTATGGCTGCTGTCAGTCTGTGAAAAAAAGAAGCGAGAGATGCAGCCCTTACACACTGCTTTGCAGAGTCCCGCAGGGCTCCGTACTCTCTCTGCTCCTATTCAACATCTACATGAAGCCATGTACATCATGGACTGAGGTATCATCAATATGCTGATGATACTCAGCTGTATATCTCAGCCCATGGTGAGTTAAGCAATGCCATGATCTCCCTCTCACAGTATCTGGAGGCTGTTAGGGGCTGGATGGGGAGCAACGGGTTGAAACTGAACCCTTGCCAAACTGAGTGGCTTTGGGCTTGGGGTTCTTTCATCCATGGAAAATTGCCACCTTTGGTCTTGGAAAGGGTGATACTGCCTCAAACAGACCGAGTATATAATCTGAGGGTTCTCCTGTATTCACGACTCCTGATCGAAGAGCAGTGGTAGACATGGCAAGGAGGGCCTTTGCACAATTGCAGGTTGTACACCAATTATGCCCTTTCAAATTTATATTGCCGTCTACTCGTTCAGGGCAACAAGATACTGCCTTGAGTTGCCCTGAGCGTAGGCAGCAATATAAAATTTCCGAATAAATAAATGATGCTTTTATAATGTCATTAACAAAATGAAATGTATGGTTAAACTAAAGCCACACTTTTTACAGACAGTCATAAAAGAGTGGGGATTCAAATCTTTTTCATGCAAGAGGTGAATGGCCAAACAAATCATTTCAATAAAATAAATTAAACTTTAGGCTATGTTCTCTCTTCATACCCTATCAGTCATAGTTGCCTGGTAGACACAGAATTTGGATAGGCATCAGAAAGTGTGTTCTATCCAAAAGTAGTGTACTGAAGATATTTTTAAATGTATAGCTGTTATTTTTATTGCTGCAGGAAATTGATGGAAATAAAGTAATTAAAGTAGAAAATAGAAAATGAGAAGCAGAGTAATTCAGATGAGAAATTTCAGTGATACGGAGATTTAACTGATGAATTTATGTAGGTATTTGTCTCAAGGGATCTGAGTTAAGGGTCTGAATTTGGAGGCTTCTGTTCAATGAGAGATCAAATTTGGGTCTGTCACCGGGACCATGAGCTTTCAAACTCATGCTGGAGCCCATCTTCTGGGAATTTCTCTTCTGTTAACTTCTATAAGAGATTGACATCAGTTGAACTGGTATCATCTTAGAACACAAAGTCTGCTTCAGTCATAAAAGCAAGTAACTGAGCAACATCAATATTTGCAATTTGCCAGCAAAGGGAAACTTTTGGATCAACCAGACCTAACATCAGTTCAGAATCTTGATTCTTATCTTTGCAGTTCAGCAGAGCAACACAGTCTGCTTTCTATATTTCAAGCTCCATTTCTCCCAGCTCTGATTTGCTCATCTAAGAGAATCTTCACTAGACTGTCCTGTCCTGGAACTGACAGGTGTGATAAAAATCAATTATGCCTGAAGGCTATTTTAGCTCATATTTATTTCATTTTGTGCCTAAAAAATACTGATGCCTTCCCCATACTCACAAAAAACTGACTGAATTCTATGGTAGTCTTTGATTATTAACTTAAATACAATTATTGAAAGAGCTCCATTTTATCTGAAATTCTGACTCGAAATATATTCATATGATAGGGGGAGGCTTCTGTCTTGAGAAACACATATAGACTTAGTGAATGGATGGCGTAAATGCATGCATATCTGAACCCCTTTTCTGAGATGGAGAAGGACAAGTCCTTCTTCATTTCAAAAGAAAAACACACAGCAGGAATGGGAAACTAAGGAAAGAGATCTGAAGTTAACTGATTCCTGCCTGCTCAATTTCAAAATACCAGAATGACTTAAGCCAAACTTGGCAACTTTAAGACTTGTGGACTTCAACTAGCAGAATTTTCCAGCCAGCTATGCTGAAGTCCACAAGTCTTAAAGTTGCCAAGTTTGGAGACCTCTGACTTAAGCGAAATGTTTCCCTTCCTATATGGACTCAGTAAAGATTACTTTTTCCTTGTTGCCATTAGCATCAAAGACAAGTTAGAAATCTTTTCACCATTAACTAGTCATGTCTAATACAGTGGAAAAGAGAAAAACCATAGAGAGTTATTGCTCCTTTGCCCTGATCAGACTGCACTTGGAATCCTGTATCTAGGCTGGGTCAGCCTAGATCAAAGTGCCACATGGGAGTAAATTTAGAGAATGCTATCAAGATGATCTGAAGTCTAGATAATCAAGCCCTTTGAAGAACAATTAAAGGATCTCAACACTCTTCACTTGCAGAAGAGTCAGCCAAGGGACAACGTGTTCAAACATCTGGTGGGCTGTCATACAGAAGATGGAGAAGACTTATTCTTTATTCAGGAGAAGACTTATTCTTTATTCAGACTACAGAATCAGAGTTTATTGTAGTATTACAAGGAAGAAAGTTCAGGTTAGACATTAGGAGGAAGATTGACTATTCTGTCAAGCAGTGGCTGCCACATAAAGGTATTGAGTTCACCTTCCATGGAAGTAGTCCAACAGAGGCTAAAGAGTCATCTTAAGTGGATGCTATGCTTAACATGATGCTAGATAAGATGACCCTTCCAACTCTGTTGTGTAAAGTGGGCAGTGCTGTTGGAGTATAAAAAGAGCATATGAGGGCCACAATCTTTTTTAATGCAGTGTGGATTCCTGGGGAAAAACTAATATCTGGACAGGATTATGGCATCAAAGCAATCAGCATATCCAGGATCCAAAAACAACATGTAGATTGAATCTACATAAACTGTATACATTCCTTATTTCTTTATTTTGGTTACTGATTAGCATAAGACTATGTGGTTTATGATTTGCAATTTTCTCCCAAGAAATAAAGCTATTGCTTTATTAAATGCTAATGAGTTACATTTCATATAATTAGGCTTTTTGAAGAGAAAATATTAATGTTAAACACATATACTGGAAAGTAATTTAGAGATATCTGAATCCTAAACACATTTAGTAGAAAACAATTCATAGAGATACTCTTAGAATTTTTCTGCAGTCAGCATTTTGGTTATCCTCATCATTAACAACTTTCTAAATAGGAAGAACAATAACATCATGGTTGTAGACTTTCATGGCCAGAGTCAATTTTTTTTTTAATTACATTTATATGCCGCCCTTCTCCAGAGACTCAGGGTGGCTTACAATTTTTGGGATACAACCCAGTGTGCTCAGCAATAGCCTTCATTCCATTGTATATGCCTGCTTATTACTAAGCGGCATTTTTACAAAGTCAGCTAATTGCCCCCAACAATCTTGGGTCCTCAATTTACCTACCCCGAGAGGATGGAAGGCTGAGTCAACCTTGAGCCTGGTGGGATTCGAGCCTACAGCAGTTGTAGGCAGCTGGAACTTAAGTGCAGTCAATTAACAGCCTGAGCCACCAAGGCCCTTAAATGATAGTGACTATTTGGACTGCCTCTTCAGAGGTGAAATGAATCACTCAGTAGCATAATTCTCTGTTGTCCTGATTGTTGTTTGATCTCACTAGATTGTAGAGAAAGATACTTGGTCCCGATTTAAAAATAAGCTATTTCCTGATTAGCTTGCCTTTGAAATAGATTCAACACTTAGGTTGCTAAGTGTTTCTCCAAGCAAGGCTGCTATAAATTCCCTTTCCTGGTGATTAATTAATGTCTGTTTGTTATTAGTATAAAGCCAGGATTTAGGCTTTGTTAACCTTCAGTCTCTGTTCCTTGTTCAAGCTGTTAGAAAGTTCATGAATCTCAATGGCTTCTCTATGCAGTGATATGTAATATTATAATTAATATTAATATGATTATCATATTAACATGAATAATTTAATGTGTTTGCCAATCAGGACCAACTATCCTTCACTGACTGCCACAAAATGATCCAATTAGTTCAAACGAAAGAGCCAGAACAGAACAGCTGAGAATTATATTACTCAGAGAGTCACTTCACTTCTGAAGATGCTGGTCACAGCTGTGGGTGAAACATCAGAAAACTAACCTGGAGCCATTTAGCCTGAAAGTTCATCACCATTTAATAAAAAAGAAAAATACCTTATCCAAAAATATAATTAACACTAGTAATATGGTCCCTCTTTGGATAACATTCTCTAAGAGAGAGGATTTATAAATAGATATTAATATACTGACTAGATATACACATACAGAATTATCAATTCATTTTTCTCTAATTAAACCTGTAGAAATGTATATACAATTGGTATGTGTAATGCTTTAATTGCTCCAGAAAAGTACTTTCCTATTACTTAAACTATTATGGCAAGAAGTTCTACAGTAGAATAAAAAAGATATTCAGAATTGGATTTGACAAAAATTAACAAAAATTAACAACAAACTTTCTGAAACAATATATAAAATGAGAGAGAGAGAGAGAGAGATTTAAATTGAATTCAATGCCTCCTTTCCTAGTTAACTAAACCTTCCCCCCCACTTCATGCAAGGATACAAAGATAGAGCAGTTTCTTTAAATATACTTTTCCTTCTAGAATACTGTTCTTTCGAAAAAAACTCTGTATTATTTCATTAATGTGTATACAATTTTTCATGGATGACAAATTATGCTGGGCATAGAATCCATTCATTGAAAGCACTTTAGACTTTGTCATATGAATATTAATTTCTGAAACTGTTGTCTCAATAAATCAATTAAGGTCACTGCAAAAAGCAGAAAATAAAAGCACAACGCCAAAAACATACTAAAATGGAATGCAAGTAGGTCTTCTGCTGCCTGCAATTAGATAAAGAATAGTCTCCCACTAGCTTTTCCATCTGGCAATATAAAAAACACTGACAAACATAATCCAACACTGTTGATATATTTACATTAATTTACAAATTACATTTCAGTTTAGTATGGAACACATTGCATAAATCAAAAGATAACACAAATTAATTAGGGGGGGAAAGCCTGCTCTGTCGCTTTTTTACCCCCACAAAAAAAGCACCACATAATGCCTGGCCATATGGTCTTATCATTCTCTTAGCTAATTATCTACAAATCTTTGTGCCAATTTTACAGCTACTGGTTATTACTAACTGGTTTAAAATTTCTCCAGAGAACTCTTTTTTCCTTCAACATCTTTTGCAGTTTAACCCAGTGACTAAAGATATATTATTAATAATATTCAATTATTTGATTTCCAGAAGATCTAGTAATATGTAAAGAAAGGGTTTTTTTTAACACACTGAATTCAGCATTTTTATTTATTCTAACTTCAAAGCTCAGTTCATTCACAGTCTCTGGAGTAAAGATTCTCCAAACCAAGATACCTTATTACTTAAGCCTTCTGATCCAATTCTTGAAGAGCATATTACAGTATGCTCCCCCCGCCTGCTCATTCATTACAGATCATTCTGGCTCTTGAATTGATATCAAGAACTTCCCAGAATTTTAGATACTGGATTGAGGGTGTTCAGGAAATAGTTTTGCACTTTCTCTGCCATCTGGGTCCTGTTTTATGAAAATCTAATTACAAAAAACACATAATTTGATTGAAATAAATGCATAAATGAATATTTAAATAGGCCCCCTTGTTTGATTTCTTTATGTCATCTCCCTTATAGCACAAATCTAAAAATAAAACCAGCAATGGTACGCTAAACATTTGTTAAAATAAATATTTATAAAAGATAAAAAATGGCCTGGTTTTGGAATGTTATGTCTCATTGTGGTTCTATAAATGAAGTGTTTAAATCCCCCTCTATGGTGCATCATTCTTGAGATTTGTTTGTTTGTTTGTTTATATTTCACATTTCTAAAACTCCCATCTCCTTCAAAGAGGGGCTTTGCAGGAACAACTGGAATTTGGCATAAAACCAATTGCTTGTTCTTCCAATATTTATTTATTTATTTATTTATTTATTTATTTATTTATTTATTTATTTATTTATTCGACTTGTATGCTGCCCTACTCCCTAAGGACTCAGGGCGGCGAACATTAAAACAGAGAAAAATTGCTGCTTCCAATATGGCGATGGTGCAGGACATGAAAACTCATTTATTCTTAAGAGTACATCTATTTTATACCCCAAACTTGCTGCAGTGGGAGGGAAAAGTGATGCACATGAGTCAAAGAATTTGCAAGTCTAATGAAGGATATGAAAAAAAATGTTTCAACAAACGGTAAAAAAGTTGGAAACTTGCTTGAAAGCCACAATAATCTGGAAGCAGATTTCAATGATTTGTAAAAACATGAACTCTGTAGATATAAATTCAAACATGTACAAACACACACATATATATTTGTATTTGGAAGAAAAGCCATGACCATAACTGTTTTCTATTGCATTTACTCATTTGTTTCAACAGTCCTGTCAGTTTTACAATGTAATAAAGCAACAATTTAATACATATTGCATCCTCCCTCTGCTCCTCCAGTAAACCAGTAACAGCAGACTGTGTAAGCTTCATTTGCTATATCAAATGTAGCAATGCATGGGCCTTTAGGGATAAACCCATCAATACAATTGCAACTATATTTCTTGAAAAGACAGCACATTTGGCCATAAGGCACAAATTATTACTTTAGATTTGACCATGTTTGTCTTGCAGCAATGTCATTTTTATGCTCCATTTCAAATGCACTTTGACAATCTAGCTTGCTATTATGCTTTCATTTGGTTATTGATGTGACCCTATTTTACTTAACACAATCCTGTTTATTTTCATTATTACTTTTCCTTTTTTCCCCCGTGGAATCATGCAGTTCCAAATTTGGCTAGCATCAGTGTCTAGTGCTGTTCCTCTGATTTATGAGTTTGCCAATTTGTAGCTTTGTGAATGAAAAAAGAAAAATATTCCCTGACATAAATAGCTTGAAAGTCCTTAATATCTCTTGATTGATTTGCTCATTAGTTTACAGAAAAGAGATAACTTAAAAAAAGGATCATGAACTGTCATCATCTGATATTGAAGATTGGCTGTCAGGTTTTAATTCCACAACAAACGCAACATTAATGCAAAATGTTCTTATCTTTACATGCTCAAAACACTAGCAAACTTGCCCAGCATTGCAGCTGAATAAGCTTCTTCGATTTTGCAAACAGTTAATTCTCTAGCAATTTTCAAGGAAGTTTGTGAAAAATGCTATAGAAACTGGAATTGACCGCATAAAATACTAGATAACATATCCTGTGTTGATTACTCAGCCACCATGAACTAAGTAATTACATATTCGGGAATGAGTAGAATAACAATGGATTCTGAGCACAGATAGATTCCTTTTTTGCAAAACATCTTTTGGCAAAACACAATAAGAAACAATCTTTTTCTTATTTTATTACAAATAGTTTTATAAGAATACATGGAGAGAGAGTCCATTCAGTATAGTGGTTAAGGCACCGGTCTAGAAACTGGGAGACCTTGAATTTTAGTCATAGGTGGTATTCAGCAGGTTCTGACCAGTTCTGGAGAACCAGTAGCGGAAATTTTGAGTAGTTTGGAGAACCAGCAAATACCATCTCTGACTGGAGATTTTACTGTATCCTTCCCCTGCCACGCCCACCAAGCCACGCCCACAGAACTAGTAGTAAAAAAAATGAATCCAGTCTTAAACACAAAGTGGGGTGATCGTGGACCAGTATTGGTCTCTCTCAATCTTAGGAAGGAGACAAGGACAAATCACTTCCCAAAAATCTTGCCGAGAAAAATATAGAGACTATTTCAAGCAAAGAGACCCTGTTTTGTGTAGTGGTTAAGGCAATGAAGAAGCACAAAGTGAGCTTGGTGATCTTGAACCAATCTATCTCTCTCTCTCTCTCTCTCTCTCTCTCTCTCTCTCTCTCTCTCTCTCTCCTCCCTCCCTCCCCCCACCTTAGGAAGAAGACAAGGGTAAACCACTTCCAAAAACCTTTGCGAAGAAAAATGTAGAGCACACACAACACGAGGCAGTGGGGTTTAGTGGTGGGTAACGATTCAAAACCCTCCTACCCTGAACTCTAAAATTACAAATGTAAAATATGCCACATCACAACCAAATACAGGTAGTCCTCAACTTACAATCACAACTGAGCCCAAAATTTCCATTGCTAAGCAAGACAGTTGTTAAGTCAGTTTTGCCCCATTTTATCACCTTTCTTCCCACAGTTGCTAAATGAATCACTGCAGTTATGAAGTTAGTAACACAGTTAAGTAAATCTGGCTTCCTCTTTGACTTCACTTGCCAGATGGCAGCAAAAGGGGATCACATGACCCAGGGACAATGCAGCTGTCATAAAAATACACCAGTTGCCAAGCGTCCAAATTTTGATCATGTGACCACGTGGGGGTGCTGCAAGGGTCATAAGTACCATTATGACTTTGAACAGTCACTAAACAGGTGGCTGTAAGTCAAGGACTATTTGTAAAAACCTATCTATTCATCTGGCTTTTCATACAAGTACTTAACAGTACTTGGACTGTGCTACTATAGGAGGGGTGCTTGTGATATTCACAGGATTGTCTTTCTCCCATTGTCTCTGCTCATCCCATCAGATTTAACAGGGAGGTCATGTATCTGGTTCAATTTTTTGTATCTCAGTCAGGCGTTCTCGACAGCCGTTGCCTGCCCTATGGAACAGCACCCCTCCAGATATCTGGATGGCCTCAGACTGTTAGTGTTTCAAAAGGCATCAAAGACCTGAGCTTTCCCCCAGATATTTGACTGTAGGAATGACAAGCTCTGCTGATTAATACTCTTTTTATCAAGTGGATTTGTGTTGGAGACCTGGGCTCGGTAGTTGTCATTAAATTGTTCTTTTTCAACACTTGTGCTGTGTGCGCAGTCACTGTTGTGAAGCGTATAGCCATATAAAACTGTTTAAGAAAATTTTTTTAAAAAACCCAAGTGTTCTACACAAAATATTTTTCCACATTAAAAATAGTAATAAATCTGGCTTCCGGGTTGAGCCCTCTCACTAACGGGCGGCGGTTTGCGATCGTCCGTGACCGCAACCCGGCTCTTTCGTCTGAGAGCCCCGATCCTCACGGCTCGGGGCTGAAGCTGCCTCAGAGGGTGGCGGAGAAAGGGAAAGCTGCCAGACAGAGTGAGGGGAGCCGCATCTCCCCCCTTTGAGTCTGGTCTTTTCCCTCCGAAGACGACAAGAAGCGGTGGTCAATATGGCCACCTTGAAGAGAAGGTATTAACTGGATTAAGATTTGTGCAGGAGGAAAGAAAGAAGTTGACAGCAGAAGAATCAGGAGTATTGGAAGGTAAAATCAACAAAGGTACCCGGGATTAAGATAAAACAAGCTTTTAAAAAAGAAAGAAAAAGAAGGTGCAAGTATCAAGTGAAGGAAAAATAGTAAAATATTTTTGACAGCTATAAGGGCTTCGAACCGGAAAGGTAGAAGCCGAAGAATTTAAGTTTGAGGCTCGAAAACCCTGAATATTAAAACAAAAGGAAAGGGAGAAGATTTTGTGTGACAGAAAGTGCCACTCAGTGGATAAAACTGGAATTTAAAGAAGAAGGAAAATATCTTGTTCCTTTGTGGATTGGAATTGTTACAATTTTAAACAAATATTGAAACAAAAAGCAAGAACTACAGAAGGTGAAAGTTTGAACTTAAATAAAAGACAGACTGCTGGACTAGCTGGTGACATTGATACAGACTCTGGGTGTGGGTTGAGATTTTAAAAAATTTAAAGAAGAAGAAATAAGGAAAATAAAACTTTGTGGCCATACAAGGAATTAAAATGGAATCTAAAAGCATGAAAGAACTGCTACAGGAAGTGACTGAATTAATTTGGCTCTTGGTCGAAGACATGGAAATGGCGAACAAAGAACAAGAAGAAGGAATCCTGGAAAGGAGGAGCCAGCACAAGGGAAAGCCATTTTAAAGAGACAACTAACACTAAGATCACTACAAATAAAAGGGAAAGGAAGGGTGGTCCAAAAATGAAACCTAAGAAAGCAATTAAAAGGGGAACATTTATGGAATTAGGCAAGGTAGAAAGGCCCAGAAGAAAAGAGAGCAGAAAGGTAATGAGAGAGAGGGATTCAAATTGGATGGAGAAGGGATATAGCAGAAAAGGAGGAGGGGAACAAGAAACAGGAGCAGAAGATAGAGAAATATGGGAATTATATAATGAAGAAAGAAACTCGTTTACATAGAGATAATGGCTAAGGTATTAAGAAGGGGTTCTGCATGGAGAAGATGGGTAATAAGAATATACCGTAATTATTAAAATATAAAACAATAGAGGGCTACTGACAACAATTTTTTAGATGAAGGTACACTCTCATTTTTACTTATAAAAAAGGTAAATGTTGATTAGATAAATTGAATTAATTGAAATAATTTTTGAAGATGTTTAAAAATGAGACTTGTCAGTAACCAAGGTTAATTATTTTTACTATTACTTTGAAATTATAAATAAATTTTAAATTGGGGATATGTGTTGCAGAACCCGACTGAAAAGATATATAATGTTATATAGCTCTTTCTTCTTTTTTCTTATTCTATCTTTTGCCTCAAAGGGAATGATTATTATAATGTTATTATGTTAATCACTGAGGTGACACTTTCAAAGTAGTAAAGGGGGTAAGTCTAGGGTTTTTAATTCTTTTTGTGTTAAAGCTTGTATTGATTTAGAATTATGGAAAGAATATTGATGAAAGGGCAAATCTGATGGATAAAAGAAATATGTAAATGATAAAAGAGCATTAATAATGTGAAGATAGTTGAAGGGATAGATATGGATAAACTTTATTCTTTATATGATGAGCAAACATATTGTTATTTTTAAAAGAAATATAAATGCTTAAGAACTATTTATCTACTGTCTACTGAAAAGAGACTTATTTAAATTGTTAAAAATTGAATAAAACTTGTTTGAAAAAAAAATAGTAATAAATCTTTTCTTCAAAGGAGTGAGGTTTTATTTTAGCTTAGAGAGGAATATGTTTATGTGAAGTGGACAAACAGAATCTGAAATGAAAACACCCATGATTTGTCATCATCTGTATGTAAAGGTATGCACTTTCTTGTTTTCTCCTTATCACAATCAAAATGAAAGTCTCTTTCTGCAAAAATGAACCACTAGCTTGAATGACAAATTTAATGCAAATTTAATTTAATTTTTGAAGACTTCCAGGTATTTTTTTTCAGCCAGTTTGCTTACAGAAACATACATTGCTCTGGAGTATCATTTCCCCTTTAGTAATTCTGTATTCTGCAGAACCAGTTGACACTGCAAGCTTTATTTAATTAAAGACAGATGTTCACTTCCACCCACACAGTTAGGTAACAGTAATGTATTCCACTAATTTACTTTTAAACAAAACAAAACTCTTACATGGCCCTGAAAAAAAAAGAAATGTGAAAAGCTTCTCTCCATTCATGGAGTTACTAAAAAGGAACACAGGTATTCCATGTATTACTGCCTTGGGCCCATACTTTATTGTGCTTTGCTTGATTTTGACTTAGTGCAACATATACCTTAACTGCTGTATTTTGCAAAACATGATTTATGGATAGAAAGTATGTAGAGTGAACCCAGCTAACTGTTTAGTCAACAATATTCATTGTTAAGCCATTATATGGTATTCTGGTATTCCTGTCTTCTGCACTTTCTTCTTCTACCCAATGTCCACTCTTTAGCCCTCATTCCCAGCCAAAAGAGGATCTGTAGTTTCAGTGATCATATCCTCTAATACTTCCAAGGAGGAATCATCAAAGATGATCACAGAAGATCCTAGGTAAGGTATTTTGCATCTTCTTTAGTGAGAAATTGTATTTACAATATACAGTATACAAAATGTATATATATATAATACAATAAATTGTATTTGTGTGAAATTCTGTACCCTGGGCTAATACTTAAATTGTTATGACTGTTTAATGATTGTGCAATATTACACTTCAAGGGCATAAGAAATTGGAAATCAGGTATAGAGGGACTGCATTCAGTATAATTTTCATCCCTCTGCTGAGCCATACTTGGTTTAGGCTAATGTGATGAACACTTGCTTAGTTTTAATATAGAAAATTATGCTACTGTTTAACACTACAGTGGCAGTATTTACACAAATTGCTAAAATCAAACCAATAATACTAGGTTTCAGCACAATGTGTGAACCTATTGACTTAAGTAAAATTGAGGAAATATGAAGGAAATATGTCAAGAGTATGAAGCTTTTAAGTTTTAATTTGATATTGTACTTATTTTAGGTTTTATATGAATCTGTGGGGTTCTTTTAGGAATTTTATGAACCTTCAGGTTTTACATCCTCCATTTCTGTAACTCTCCAAGTGATTTATGATGCCTGGTGATGGCTACTGCCCAAGTGATGCATGGTGATTGAGACAACATTGTATCATAATGAAACAAACACACAATCTACTCTCTGATGGAGTGTTCATAATGCATTTCAAGTAGATATGCCAGCCATATTACAAAGATGCTTAAAACAGAGAAAATGAGGTTATTATGATTGAATATCTTCATTCTCTGGCAAATCACATGCAATGGAAAAAGAACACCTCAAATGACATTCCTGTTGTGGTAAGAACACAACCGATTCTCTCTCAGAAGATACAGAATCTAGTAATATGCTAACAGGTAATAAAGTTCATCTTGAGGGACAGAGAGAGTAGTTCAAACCATTAGACATTCAATCTAATTGTTTTTCACACATTCATTTTAATAAAATATAAACAATATAAATTAGAGGCAGATTTTTTGCTCACTTTTCTTCAAGATAATCTTGAATAATCTTTATAAATCGATATCTACCATTTCAATCTTGCTAAACAAAGTTGGCTTGGGAATGTCATATCTTTTTATTTCTATTTCCACCCAAAGTATACAGATAAAGCACTCAGATATCATGACTAATTAAAATTACAACCTTAATTGCAAAGAAATCACTAATGATCCTTGTTTCAATTTGAATTGAAACCTGCAGAAGTGTGAGGGTAGCATTTTTAAGATCTTTTTTCCCCTTCCTTTATGCAGGTGTGGTATGTATGTATCTATGTATGTTGCTACACAGTGATATATTCAGCCAGTATACACATAGGAACCAATTAATTGTAATGAAGGCATATAATTCAAACAAAACCTAGGAACTGCAAAGCAAAACACCAAAATTTCAAAGTAGTGTCAGGAACACTCTTTCTCTTCAAAGTCTTTATAAGAGCATAGATCACATATATTCAGGAAACACAGAGACAGTTGTTACATGAAGCAGAAGTTTCAAAAAGAAAGAAAGAAAGAAAGAAAGAAAGAAAGAAAGAAAGAAAGAAAGAAAGAAAGAAAGAAAGAAAGAAAGAAAGAAAGAAAGAAAGCAAAAACCAGTGCTTATGTTCTGGGTAGGAATATTTAATAAGAAATAACTAAGGAAAAGATAAAATGGTGGCTATGCAGCACAAATATTTGTAATGTTACGAGGGACAAAAAGTTTCTTCTGACCGGCAGAATTTACAGTGAAAGCTGTACAATTCTCAGTAAAGGAAAAAACCTTTAGTTAATCTCATTTCCATACTTTTTTTTAAAGTATAATTTTTTTCTTGGTATTTTCTTTCTTTCTTTTTTTTTTGAGGGGGTGGTTTCTATAAGCCAGGGAAGTTATCCTGGGTTGGAGGCAACACAGCAATGTCCATGGTGGCTAAGATCAGACTGATTTCAAGAGCACTGTAATGTTAAAATACAAGGCTGTCCCTTTTCTATGTGTAGTATTATGTTATACTCATGCTCAAAAGGAGAGAAAGTTGTGGCATGATGCAAGTTCCTATGGACACAGATAGAGCCAGAGGAAGAATTCTGATTGTATGCCAACGTCAGTAGAAGATGACAAGGATTAATGACTATGAATAGTTGCTTATTAAATTTAAAATGCAACTATGGCATTACAGTCACTGTTAGCTGGTGGACATATAAACATCATGCAGTTTGAAACTGCACCACTAACTTCTCGCCTGATGCATCTTTCTATGTGATTTAAAGTGAAGGAAGTGCACAAGTGGACCAGAGACAGATGTACTTCATGTATGATTAAGCCAATGTATGATCTACATGCAGCTATGTATAGGTACCAAAGCACACAAATTTAACCAACATATATCATTTATTTTGTTGTTTGAAAAGCTTTCAAGCTGCACTTTTTTTTTCAAAGAAGTGACTTAAATGTAGGTTTAATTTTAAAGTTTGCAAAATATGTCCTATATTCACCTGTTGAAAAATGAAGTTTTCTCCCCAAATTTTGGATTGAGTGGATTGTCTTACACAAATGAAAAAGATGTTAAAACTCAGGGAATAAGCAAAAGTACAAATTAATGCAAACATGGCTGCTGAAAAAAAGGAATACTTTGAAGTATGTCAGTTGAATGGGGTAGTTTGCCTGATAAATTTTAAGGTTTTTTTTGTAATGTCTAATCTGGGCTTCTCTCTTTTCTTTTGTTCCCCAGTTCCATTACCCTTGTTGATCTCTCAGTTTGCTGTCTACATTTTCTTTTTCTCCCTCCCCAATGCAGCTGTGCTTTTCCTTCATTCCATGTTCATTCATGTTCATGTTCATTCATTCATTCATTCATTCCTGGAGGAGATGGAAGGAGAATGTATTTTGAATTGAGTGATCCTGGGTCTGACATTGGCTATGTGAGACATACGCTACTTTATATCAAAGAGAGATTTTTAAAAAATAAAATACATTTTGAAAATAGTTACTTTTTTGGTTTTGCCTCTATTTTTTATCTTCAGGAGAATAAGTTTTGATATAACACACATTTATATTACCTGTACACATACACAGACCCATAAATCAATACATACATTTCCACAATTAGTTTCAGTTGCAGCTGAAAATCTTGGTTAATAAGATGGAGAAGCTGTATTGTACAGAATTTTTGTTTCTGTGTATATGTAGAAATATCGGTCGATAAAGAGAGAATGTAATTTTCCTTTTTGGGCAGTTACCTTAAATTCAGAATAGAGTCATCTTACTTTTAGGTGAATATAGTACTTGGGTACCTAATAAATGATAGTGTATATATTGTACATATATATGTGATTTTTTTCCCCAAAATAATATTAGAATAAACAAAGTGATCAAACTAGAAGTATAAGTACCTTTCTATCCTGTGCTTTGAAGGAGACCTGTGAAGTAATTAAATGCAACTAGCAGTACAAAACAAAATTTCTAGGGTGCCTATTCTGAAAGTTATCACAAAAGAAAATGAGGAAATTGAAAAAGCCTTATTTAAATGTTAGTCATTAAAATGAAATACCAATTACTTTGGAGGTTTTCAAAATTGCAAAAAAGAAAAAAAACTGAAGAAAAAGCTGTGACAGGGCAGACTAAGGGTTAGAGATGGGAAAGGCATTATTAACTGAAATATTGGGTGGCATTTGTGCCTAGCCTTTCACTGAAGTTTATTTAAATATATTAATTGAAAACCAATGAAAAGTGTACTGATAACTACAATTTACAAAAATGCCTTCTATTCTTTTATTTTTCATTAGTGGAACAAAGGCAGTTGTTTAGCCATAAATGTTATAGTTATTTGCCTGGTGTTTGAAGTACGAAACTGACCTTTCAGAATAATTGGAATTGCTTTAATATGTCTATTTGTACACCCTCTAGACAAGTATTATAATGGTGAAAAGTGATGGAAATGGTTTTTAATTTCTTGACACTTAACTATCTAATAAAATAACCTGATAGAGAATGCTTTATTATAGTAGAGGTATTCTTTGACATATCACCATTTGAATCAGATGAAATTTCAGCTCGAGAATTCCAATAAATCTGATTTTTCAGTTCCATTTCCCTTCATATTCAAAACCTATTTTTGAGAACATGTCTTAAGAATAGTTTTAAATATTTTTTTTAAAAGTCAGTAATAGGCTTTTATTATAATGGGATGGCAATCTCCCATAGAACCTTACATCCAATCCATCATCCAAAAAAATTACTTATAAAGTATATTATGCTACTGACTCAGCAGCATGGCACAAGTTCTCTTCTAGGGCTGCATTTGGCTTCCATAAAGGAGTTTCTTTAACAATATTTTATTTTCCATCTAGAGTTCAGAATAATTATACAGGCAGGTGGAGAATGCAACCACTCTCATTCTTGCAAATCAAGGAAAAAAGTCAGCTCTCAGGACTAATTAGAACAGATGTATTTGTACTGAAAGAAATGAACATTAGCAAGAGCAACAGTTTATAGTAAATTGTGTTGTACTATTCATTGCACTATTTTACTTTCAAAGCTCCACCCTCACTTGTCCTTTTTTTGCTTGCCTTACTTTTCAATATAAAAGGTTTATGCTTTTCTTAGTTGCAAGATTAAAAAAATGCTTTTTTAATACATGAGTATTATTATTTTTAATACATGAGTATTCCACATGAACATATCCTGCCTTTACTGGAAAGGATGGAGAGGGCTGTAGATGTAATATGGCCTTCCATCCTGGTCTGGATTTCTTTCTCCCACCAAATTTTGATTTATTTCCAAACATCTTTTCAAATTTGACAATTTGTAATTGTATTTATTTTTAGCATTTTACTCACTTGTTAACCCCCAAAACTATGTCCACTGCCTGCAATTTAAAAGACACTGAAAGAGGACAAGAAAGAGAGAGAAAAACAAAACTTATTCTACTGCCAAATTTCATTTCAAAGTTTGACTAGATATATTTCTAAAATAAATGGAATCAGAATTCTTGTCCAAAGGTGTGGTGGCTCTATAACAGATGAAAGCAATTAGCTAAAAAAAATGATAGTGGCCACAGAGAGCTCTCCTTGCAGCACTGAATCCAGTACAATGACACCTAACCAAGAAATATTCATGCATGAAATATCCATGCAATAGTATGTAGTGATTTTAACAACACAAATCTGCTGTTTTGCACTTGCCACAATGTTGCACACTTATAAGAGGCAGAGTTTGTTTCATGATGTTCCCACGTGTTTTGTCATCGAAGAGAATTGCTTGTGATCAAATTCCCAGTGGAAGTATTATTAATATATTAAGACTGCCCAGTAGTTATGTCAAGAATAAGCATTTTTAATGAGGCTTCAGTATCACCACATTACAAATAATCCACTCATTTCTTGTTCTTGAAATGGTGAAGCAAAGTATATCACAGTACTCTGAAATAATTGATATGTCACACTGTCTAAATCATTAAGGGGTTACAACTGGCTAATTAACTAATCTATTAACAATTAGCAATTAGTCCATTAACAAGATTATTTCTTCCTATAGGAAGGAATTTTATTTGGATTTCACACTCTAATTGCACTACTCAGGCCATACTTTACTGATCACAGCATTGATCTGTCAGCAATCTGAAAGTTGTCAACAAGAGTCTATCATCTGTCATTCTAGTGGTCATTAATTTAGTCTTCTATTTAAAGTCTTCATCTGAGAGAAATAATTACTCCCTCTACCTACTGTGATAATCTCAAGCAGGAGTTTAATGTATGTATTGTAAATGTATGCAGGTTCATGAAAACTGATTCCCACATAGCAACTTTCGCACTGTCCACTTTGAATATTTTCTTTTCATTAACAAAGCAAGGTTATTTTTTTTAGTTTCATTTTCAGGCATGTAAAACAACATAGACAATGTTTCATTACAGCAGCTGACCAAGCTACATTCTTCTCCTCACACTCTTCAACCACCCTATAATCTCCCTAATAAACAGTAGTGTCCATAAAATTATAAATAAAATTGATTTATGTGTACCTTAAATAGCAATTTAATAGCATCGGTATATCGGTGTTTCTCAACTTCAGCAATTTTTAACTGTATGGATTTCAACTCCCAGAATACCTCATACTGACTAAATGTGTGTAAATATGTAAAAATGTGTGCATTGCTATTTCTAGATTCCTACCTAGAGTTAAGTAAGGGGGATAATTACACTGGCTGGCATTCTTCTCAGGGTGACAAATTGGCCTTTTGCTCTTGTCAGAGTCCCCTGGAAACCATATGTATCCCTTAAAAATGTTTCTTTCTTTCATAGTCTTTAACCCAGGGGCACCAAACTGGCGGCCCATGGATTGGATGCACAGGCAATACTCACCCCAGCTCCACGAAGGGGAAAACATCGTGATACATCATGTGACGGCAACATGACATCATGAGTTTGATACTCATGCCTCAAACATATAAAACTCTTCAGCAGTCTCCAGATTCTGTCCTGGAATTAATATGGCTTCAGGAGTTCAAAATTGTCTATGATCAACAACCACTTTTTCCTTCCTCCACAGTCCTTCTATAAACCTTCAGCTTTCTTATCCCTCCTTGCCAGAATCCCCTTTCCTATGAAAAAGTTTCTTTGTGAGAACATTTATTATCTCTTCCACTCCCAACTTCTATTATCAACTAAAATAGAACAGCATATACGTTTGCAAGCTGAAATGACAGAAAGACAGCCAGCCCTGGTTCGTGACATACTGTCACACTGTGAAAACTTCTGATTAATCCAACCTTTCTTAACATATCTGACCTTTTTCAGACAATGATGACTGGAAGTGAAAAATAGTAGAACTACCATTAATAAAGTTTACTATAGCAGCCTCAGTATCATATTGAAGTAATTTTAAAATATCTGCTTTGGGGCTCCCTTTGCCATTTATTTGACCACTGTAATAGAATGCTAGACTAGACAAATATTTACTCTGATCTAGCATAGCACTTATTTGAGTTGACACCTAATTATATAGAGGACTCCTGTAAATAGTGTTTACAGACTGAACATAGTAAAATGCCTTTACATGAGTGCCAACTATTCAGTTGATTAGCAGTGAGTACTTCCATCAGATCTAAAGGAGCTTTATTACCAAAATTGCTGCAAATATCCTCTAACTGGTATGCTGGGAATTTAATCCAGAACATGACACATGCAAGATATGTTGACTATCATGAACCTTCCCATTCATTTAGCACCAGTTGAATTTTCCTTCTCTAATATTACATTAATGTTGTATGTATAAAACACTTAAATTACTATCACTATGTTTGAATTTTTATTTTTTATATAAAACATTTATATAGGTGCCCATCTTATAACAATTTTTATGTTAAATTCATTAAATTATTTCAGGAAACAAGAAGTCTATTATCCTATCCTTGTACTTCAAATCATTTATAGACCTGCTATTCCCAAAAATTACTGCATTAGTTAAGAAAATGCAAATCCCTATTTTCTTAACTAATGAGCCAATGCAAGCAATTTATTGAAAGATGAATAGTCCAATTGACTAATATTTTCCATTTTCTATTATTTTAGCTGCACATCTGTGTTATTTATCTTCATTTCACATAAGAATCAATCTAAGCATTTAGTAAAAGAAATAATTTTAGGAAGAGAACAAAAGCAGAGGGAAAATAATGAAGAAACTACATCTGTATAAAAACTCCTGTAGTGTTCAACTACATTCATAACACCTTATCTTTACATATAAAACAGAGTGGCAATTGCAGTAGGATTTATGGGAGAAAAATCCAAATTCTTTTCTGTGATGTGTATGTGTGTGCAGTGTGTGTGTGTGTGTGTGTGTGTGCGCGCTAGATGCTGGTAAACTCTCTTACTCTACTACTCCAAAAGTATTTTATCAGAATAAATATATTCAAAGGTCACTTTTGAAAAAAGAGGATTTTGTGACTTGTGACTTTTATGTTCACCTTATCATCTGACCAAAAGATGTCATGTCAATCCTTGTTTGATTTGAACCACATAGAAAAAGACTAACAGATATACCCCTTTATTTTGTATACCCAGCTTTATAGAATACACATTATGGTGTTCCTTTGCATCTTATCATTCTACCATGCTATGAAAAATAATAAATGGATCTGCAATGATTTCTACACAATTGGCTGAACTGCTATACAAACCAATGGTTCCTTATAAAACTGGAACAGGATATAAGTTTATTTCTGGTGCATCATCTGCAGTGCAGTTCCAGATTGTGGGTAGTAATAATTCCATTATATTCTACATTGTTTGCATCAGTGTCACATTTAAGAAATATTCAGAAAACTGGAACAGATATAGATAAAAGCATTGACAGCATCCAGGGCACTAGAAACAAAGTATTAGGAGGAGAGACTGAGGGAAATCGGCATGTTTGGACTTAAGAAAAATGATCGATAAGAAATATGATAGTAACTTTGAAAGGATTTAACACCAAAGGGCAAAACGTGTCGTTTATCGCCTCAGAAAACAGGACATGGAATGAAGGAAGGCACATTCTAGGATGTGGAGTGTTAAGAAAAATCTTCCAACCAGAAGAGCAGCTTTGTAGTGAAACCATTTATCTAAGAAAGTGATGGGTTCCCTTTCATTGATTTATTCAAGCACATATTGAACAGCCATCAGTTGGAGATGCTTTCATTTAGATTCCTGAAAGAAGCAATGAAGTGGTCACAAAGGCTTAGGTGGCCCTTTCTGTGAATATAAGATGTGTTGAATGCAAAGAGGAAACTAGTAAGCGAAAGGGGCCCTCAAGGGAAGGCAAGAGGGAACAAAAGAAAGGGAAGAGAGGGAGAGACAGAAGAGAGGATTTTTGGCAAGAAGCCAAAATACAAAGATTGGACACAGAAGGGGATACAGGCAATGGCTTCAGCACCCCTGAAAAGGCAGGAGGGCAGGTAAAAATGTACAATATTTTGCTATAAAAATTGCTACAGATTTTAGATCAAGGTATCATATTTACATCAAGCCTGAGGATCATATTTAGGCCCATCATCATCCCTTTTGCAGTCCAGCAACTTACAAAGGGGGGAGGTCAAGGTTTTAACCCTCTAGTTGTATTTTTTGGAAAGGAGGAGGGAGCGATAAAAATGCATAATGGATGATTAACTCTTACAGAAGTGTAAAATACTGGTATTTAAAACTTCTGAAACTCCTTAAAATCTCTGAAATCTCCCCCCAAATAGGTCCCGGCTCTCTCACCATTTTTTCCAACCATAGTTGTCATCATGTCACACAAAACTACCTAGAAAAGATCCATCTGAATGTACACACAAATACTAAAACCCAAACACCCATTATTAAGGAATTTTAGTTTTAAAATTGGGGAAAAAAAGTTTTATCTCTAAACAAAGTCCTACCAAAGATAATCTATCAGCTTGCCATTTATTTTTAGCCTACTTTTCAACTGAAAGTATAAAACATATCAATCACAGAATACTTAGAAGTACAACCAATATGAAGATTACTGAGCAAATGTCTCCGTGAAATCTACTGAGACTAACAGCACTATATCTTAGAGAGAAGCATTTTCAAAGAAAAAGAATGAAAATTGTTTTATTTTTCCTCTATTGGAAAGCAGGCAGTAGCTATGTAGCTTTGTTTATTAAAAAAAAACTAATGGACTACTGTTGAGAAATAAAAACTACATCACAGAACAGCTTTTTTGCTCTAAAAGGACAGGAAGAGAGAAAGAAATGCCCAATATGTGCTCATTTTATTTCCACAAATGTAGGCAGCTAATAAAAACTCTAGACTTGAGACAAACACATTTATCAGAAGATGATACACTTTGTGTTTTTTTAATACAGAAAATATCATACCTTTCTCCTCCAGATATAGTAAAAAATGTAAGCCTCATTTTACAATCAGCCCATCCAATCTAATTTTTCCAATTAGATTGGATGGGCTCATATCTTATTGATCTTAGAATCTAGACCCTTAAACCCTTAAATTTTAAACAGACTTTGGCAGCTCCTGATATAATAACAAAAACAAAACAATCAAACAAACAAAAACATAACATCTGCAATTCCTGTTGGAAGCTGCAAGCTCTTCATGAGACATTGTAAAAGGAAGGGTGGGCTGAGGAATCAGTGGGTATTTCTGGAATTACCGGAAGTGATGAAATGGGCCCATTTTTCAGCCTCCAAAGGCTGCAGAGGCTCCCTCAAGGCTCTGGGAGGCCGAAAAAGGCCTCAAAGTGGCCAAAAATCATCTGGGAGGAGTGCAGTGCAAGTAAGGGGCCAACGGCGGGGGAATCGCACGCTCATGCAAAGGGGGCATGGGGGGGCAGACATTGCCTTCTGGGTGCTGGCACGCGAGCCCAAAAAGGTTAGCCACTACTGCTTTATATGCATGTAATATTATCTGGGTAGATAATTATGCATGTTTACTGCAAACGGTTTTAACTACAGAATAAATGTGTTTGATCAAAGTAAACAATATCTCTGTCCTTTTCTCTCTGTGTGCATGTGTGTGTGCGCAACAATTTTAGCATGACAACTACAAAAAATTATCTATTAGAAAGCAGGAGGAGGCATTTTTCTGGATTTTTATTTCATCTAGTCATATAGGACTCTAGTTATTCAGGAAGGCCATATGAAAGCATAAATAAATGGCAATTAGATAGCAATCATTCTATGCAAAAGATACATTGGTGAGTGTGCTTTTTTATCATTATTGGCTTAATATGACATACTTTTTCTATAGTTAGTGGAACCAATTTAGTCACATTTTTGGCATATGCTAACCATACAACCTGGGTTTAAGCTCTAGACTAAATTTTGCTTTAGAGCTCAATGAGTCATGCATATACAACCATTTTCATCCAACAAGTGATGTCAAATTGCAGGTGAAAAATCCAGATGGCAACCTGTTATTTTGGGTATCTCTTTGTTGCTATTGCAGCCAGAATCTAGTATTTATGCACTGAATCTTATATAGACAAGGCAAGCTTGCACAAGCCACTAAACTAGGATATTTCTAGTCTAATGCAGTGAATAAATCCAAGTACATAAGTCAACTCAAAGACAGGAAGATGATCATTTTAGTCTCAAATGACTTTTAATTGGTCATTAATCAAGTCATCTGATGTGAACATAAATATTGATTGGCTATCAAACCATACCCTCAGTTATTTGGCTGGTCAACAAAAATATAATGAAGAATTTCCAATGTATTTGATAGAAGACCTAATGAAAAACTGGGTAAGACCTGGAAGAATAATGATATTCCATAGTAGAGGAACTGAGACTTAAGCATTGGGCCTATCCAACAAGATGCAGTTCAATGTGCCTAGCTATTTTCTGTCACACTTATTACCTTTGGACAGCACTCTGGGCACCAGCTCATTTTAGTTTAGTTTAGAATTAGACTAATTTCTGTTTCAGAGTGTTGTGGGAACACAAGCATTTAGATTAATCCAATTAACTGTGGCTCATGTAAAAAGGTGTAAGAGTATGATCACAGCCATACTATTGTGTGATCCTTTGAAACCCATTTTACAGTATCCTAGTGATAGAAAATTTGTGTTAAAGAAGCACTATGAGTCCATTTCACTTACTTTATTTCCTACTTTTTAACACATAAACATTATTTAAGACACCTTTGTTTCTGGATTCATTCCTTCTCTTCTCTTGCATATCAATATGTTTTTATATAGCTGTGTAGACTGCAGGGTTTGAAATGTGAGTCCTTGCCTGTAAGTGGCTTTTCTGTGGCTCAAGATGTTGCCTAGAGAACATCTCAGAGGAATTAATAGCTGGCAGTTACAGGAGTGTTATCATGTTTATGGCCCATAGCACAATCAATGAAAATCAATTGACCAATAATTGCATTCCATCAAGTTAAATTGTGGAAGAGTAGATCTCTCCAGAGACTGGAAATAAGATGTGGAGCCTTTCACCTCTAGGTCAGTCACTACAAACACAACTCAAGTCAATAATGACTGAAAGTCATTAATGTTGTGTTAGTAAAAAAGACTAATGCTAAACTTTGTTACAACATCTCTTCTTGTACCATAGCTTCAGGGTCTACAGCAAGACTAGAAGAATGTCTTCTTAATTTTCAAGTTCTTCTCATGTTGATCCATTCTCAGGTTTAGGAGCAAGATGTACTATACTGCTAGAAGTGGCAGATTATATGGTAGGCTATGCTCTCTATAGAACACTTGTTCCTCAAATTGAGAATAACAGCCATTTAAATAATTGATCATGTAGAGACAAAAAGGAAGTGATATTCCAAATATTAAGGAAGTCACAATGCACAGGCCAAAGTCAAGTAAGCACTGTACAGAAGAGAACCATACAGCTAGTCCTCAGATAACACCATTTGTTCAGCAACCATTCAAAGGTACGATGACAGTGAATCAGAGTTCTGTCCATTGTAACATTCCCACAACCACATGATCTCGATTCTTAGCTCATGGTTATAACATCACAGAGAGACATGGTCACCTGATTTCCATTTGCAACTTTCCCTGCCAGCTTCCCACAAGTAAAATCAATGGGGAAGCCAGTGGGGAATGTCACAGGTTGTTCTGTAAGTCAACTGAGAAGCCATATTATGGAGTATGAGATGCAACACTGTAGCACCACCAATCCTCTGCAATACCTACCTTGGACCCCACCAGCTTAACCACAATCCATAGTGCCTGCTCATGACCACCACATCATTCTATTTTGAGTGCACGCCTTACATATTTTTTCTTGAGTTGAAGATTTAAAAAATGGTCTTGTAAGGAAGCAATGCTGCTTTATATGACACTTCATATGACACTCAATAATTTATCCATTGAGCATCATCATTTATTTATTCAATTTATTTGGTATTGCTTAACTCCAAACAATTATGAGCAGCTAACAATACACCCATACAGAATTGACAAATATCAACAGCACCAAACTCAAATAAAAAAAGGAAAAAAATCAAAATGACAAACTCAATATATCCCAAAACATCCCACCAGCAGTTGATCTCTGACAAGGAGCACAAATCAATTTGGTCCAAAGCGTGTTAGAAGATCCAGATCCTTAGAGCTCTTTGGAGCACCAACAGAGGGAAATTAATTTTGGAAGGCAAGTGCTGCAAAAGAGTTGCTGTTCTTCCTGGTCCTGATAGATGGCATTATTTAATAAAAGAGCAATTCAGTTCCTGTGCAGTTGAGAAATCATTTTACTTCATTCCTTGTAAATGGGGATATTGTAGTGTTTCTGTTCTATAGGCACATTTCAAATTTTAGAGCATATCATGTGCACCTCTAGCTGACTGATGAACTACACTCAGATTTATCCTAGCATACAGCATAACCCAGCCTAGTTGTGGTCCACCTCCACTCCTCAAAAAAGGATTAATGGAGTAAATAGTGGTTCCATTAACTATCTTTAAGCAATTAGGAAAAATAGGAAGTTATCTGATTCATGGATATTATAGTAAGTGCATTCATTCACAAAATACCCACTTACTAAAAAATGAACTGTGAGATAACTTCTCCAGTCATCCCATACACACACCCCAAAGATGTTTCCCATTATTTCAGCTTATCTTTGTCTTTTTAGGGAGAGGAAAGATTGGGCATTTTTATTTTCTAAGATTTTTTTAAAACCTCCTAGAGAAATTTTCAGGGCTACAAACTGAATTGATTATGGGATTGGAAGTCCAAACTGGAGCGTATCAAGCACCTACGCTTACCAAAATAATGCTATCAGACTAGTACTGCAACGATTGGGTTTACTTGTACCAGTACCGTGATGATAGGAAATTCTATCAGGTTGTTAACTGTTTATTTTATTGCTCTTAATAACCTGTGCCCTAGAAATAAATATACTATTTTACATTTAGAAGAGTTAAAGGGTTTAGGTTTATTAAGTAATTTTATTGGGTATTCTAGTGCTGAGACCCATTTGCTAGCAACACAGTGTTGAAAATGAGCCAAAACAACTGCCATATACAACAACTCCAATTAAATGCTTGTTAATGAACTTAGTGGAGTAGTGCATTCTGTTCTACTTCTTGGCTGTCTTTACAGCCACTTACATTAGCAAATTTGGCAGTGTACTATAAAGCTAAGATAGATTCAAATTATATTGAATTCAAGTAATCACTTATAGGATTTACCTAAAATTGTGGATTTCTTTTGTCAACTGGCTAGTTCTAGGATGCCATATTCATAAGAATTCTGTTTTAGTACATCCTATTTCAACTCTTTTAGTATTTAGATTGTAGCCATATTAAGGGTGTTTTAATCCCTTCTCCAGCATCAATTCTTGAACAAGCTCTTTAAGATTCCAAGTGTGCTTTTACCCAGTTCTTTTTATCTTGCCAAGTTTTGTATTGCTACAAAAATCATTGCCCAGAATGTTATGGTCCTATCTGGTCCAAAACACTTAGATTCGTATCTGACATTGGTTATATGGAACACATGACTCACTTGTAAAAATAAACTCTAGTGGTTATGGCTGTGATTCTAGACACATTTAGAACTGCTAGATATAAGCTATAATTTCTACAGCCTTAGTATCAGATTTTTCCAAATATTTCTTTGTGAATGAGGTTGAACATTAATATCTCCAGAAGAGGTTCTTCTGTATCCTAAGTCTTTGGTTTGATAAGGAAGGATCTTTTCATTTATCAGAATTCTTTAACAAGGAAGAGTTGTCTAGGTCCATCTCTATGTCCCTTTGTGGCTAGAAAAATATATATTTTATTTAAGCAAAACATGGTCATGTAAGTATGTCTTGCTTGATAAAATTGAGGGTATATGTTGGGCATTTATTATGTTTTTCTTCCTGCCATTAAATATGCTTTAATTACAAATTTTAATTTGTCTCTAGCTTTTTCTTTCAGAGTGATCAGTATATAAAATATAACCAACCATACATCTATTATTCACAAATTGTTAAAATTACCCAGGCATTATTTTAGCAATTACATTGGCATATCTCTTCAACTTCTTAGTTGAACCATAAATTATTTCTTGATACTTGTTTTTCTAGACAGTTGTGTTATGCATCATATTCTCTGATAAATGTTCCTAAGGGGGATTGTGTGTGTGTGTGTGTGCGCACGCGCATGCACGTGTGTGTAATGTAGCCTACTTCAATGATTCAAGGCAATGTATGTTCAAAGAATAAAACCATAAAATATGTCAAACAGAATACCAAATTTTTATTACCCCAACTAATTCTATTAAGTACCACAGTTTGACTTGAAACTTCATTGGAAAATTACCCTTTCTAATGATTTTCTGAAGTTTAGCAGGTAAACTTTCACCTTAATTTTGGGCTCCACTATTCCAGGGTGACAGGGCTGCCACCCAGAATGTTGTTAAACATAAGCTTCCTTGAAAGGCAAAATTCTTAGCCTGGATCAGGTGGTTACAAAAGTAACAAGTAACTGGGCAATAGTGACCTTAGTTGATAATGTAAATAGTGGACTTTCTAGTTGATAATCTGAGTTCCTGAATTCCAAGTGATTCTTCTGTCATCTCACTAGATTCTCCTTACTTGCCTTCTAACTGTGAGTTACTATTTCTGCTACAAAATGCTTGGTGAAAATTTCACAAAGTCCTGCTTGAATTTCTTCAGACCTATTACTCCCTAACAATATCTAAATAACCCAAAACAAGGCCACTTGGATAATAACCTGAAGACATATTTATTGTGCAAATGAATGCTGCTTTGTCAATCCTACTGACATGGAAGAAGAACATTCAAGTCAACTACAGGGAGCAGAAGAGAAAGGGCTGGGCCTACTGTAGAACCTCCTCCCAGCTTCGGAGAATGCAGATCTGAGCACAGAGCACACAAAGGACATTTGGGAAGCTTCTTGCACGACGAAAGTGTTTCTACCTTGACTTGCCTGCCTTCAAAGCCAGACTGCTTCATGACTCATACTTGTACCCTTGGACCTGGTCTATGCCCTGATGATTGAGGGAGACCTCTCAGTAGCAATCCCATCCAGCACTTCCATTGCTTCTATATTCCCAAAGTTAACCATGTACTTGAATGATGCATCTGTGGACTGTTGGGAAATGCCCCATCTACTCACTAGAAATCTAATAGATCCATAGAGTAGCTGGGGCAGACTATCTTAAAAATGTGAAATTGTTCCCAAATCATGTTAATTAGCTCTTTCTTTTCCAATCATGAATTCCTTACTTTCTAATCCAATATTTTACTAATGGAAAGGGATGTCTACTGTCAATCAGCTGTATTGCTACATGTCCCATACAGATCATTATAATCACAACTGTCTGCAATAGTTCTACTAAGCTTCATTCTACTAATCTACAGCAATGACTTTACACTTACTGAATCATACCAAGGAAATTAAGGAAAGATTAGGTTTATCAAGCTTCATACAATTTTCCAAGAGTATTTTGATCATCTTACATATTTCTTTTAATGTCTGAATTTATACACATTTTCTAAGCATATGTATGTATGTTTGGGCTGCAGCACACAGATAAAATTAAAAGCAAAATCCATGATTTAAAAAAAAACCTAATATATTTAGCACCAGCATCTTATTTATTTATTTATTTATTTATTTATTTATTTATTTATTTAATTTATATCCCGCCTCACTTCCACCAATGGGGAACTCGAGGTGGTGTACAAAAGGATAAAAACAATTTCTATACAATATAAAAATAAAAACTCATTCATACCAATCCAAAACATACACAGGGGAAGAGCAAGGTCTCAATGCCATGCCCTCCGACAAAGCCAGGTCTTAATGGCTTTGCAGAAGGCAAGTAGATTTGAGATGGTTCTAATCTCCGCGGGGAGCATATTCCAAAGGGACAGCGCTGCTACAGAGAAGGCCCTAGCCCATGGACCCGCCAGCCAACATTGCCTGGCCGACGGTATCCGGAGCAAGCCCTCCCTGTGAGATCTAACGGGGCGCTGGGAGGCATAAGGTCGCAGAAGGCGGTCTCGCAGGTATCCTGCTCCTAAGCCATGAAGGGCTTTAAAAGTTGTCACTAGCACCTTGAATTGCACCCGGAAGACCACGGGTAGCCAGTGCAGCTCACGAAGGATAGATGTTATATGGGCACGTCTAGGTGCACCCATGATCACTCGCACGGCCGCATTTTGCACCAGCTGAAGTCTCCGAGTGCTCTTCAAGGGCAGCCCCATGTAGAGCGCATTGCAGTAGTCCAATCGAGAAATGATAAGGGCATGAGCAACCATGTGTAGAGCCCCCCGGTCCAGGAAGGGTCGCAACTGGTGTAACAGGCGAACCTGTGCAAAGGTCCCTCTGGTCACAGCCAGATATGCCTATTGTCTATATGGTATATTAGCATTACATTGGGAAGAATATGGCATTTTTAATTTCTGTTCTTTGTTAAAATCGAGGGAAACAGAATGTGCCAACATAGAATAGCAAATAATTAAAATTCCTCTGCTGAGACACTGTTCAGAAACATGCAGGTTATATTTTGGAGGCTATGTCTAGTTTTAATATATTCATTTCCCCAGAGAAAGCAAACAAACAACTCTTCATTAGTCTCTAAACTAGAGAAAGTGTTATAGAAATAAAATTATTTTAGTGTACAGTAAATCATCTGAAAGAATTAGCTGACTTAAAATTGAATTACATTGACGCAGTTTGAAAATATATTACAGATTTTAAATGTGTTTTAGATGTATTTTGAGCCTGGTTTCACCCAGTCTATATGTGTACTTTTGGTTTTTCTTACCTAAGTGTAGGACTTTACTTTTCTATACACTGAATTTCATTTTGTTAGATACGGCCCAGTGTTCTAGTCTGTCAAGATCCCTCTGGATCTTGAGCCTATCTTCTTGGGAATGTTTAACCTGGAAATAAGGAGAAACTTTCTGACAGTGAGAACAATCAATCAATGGAACAGCTTGCCCTCGGAAGTTGTGGGAGCGCCATCACTTGAGACTTTCAAGAAGAGATTGGACTGCCATTTGTCAGAAATGGTGTAGGGTCTCCCGCTTGGGCGGGGGGTTGGACTAGATGACCTACAAGGTCCCTTCCAACTCTGATTATCTGTTATCTGTTTTATACAAATTACCACTATACACACACAGACACACACTTGGATTCATTTCTTTTATATTTTTATACTAACATTTTTTCAGACATTTTCTTCTTTTGATACTTACAGAACAGAGGAAGAGGGAACCTTCTAGTCCAATCCCTTGCTCAAGCAGAAGAACCTATTATCATTTTAGACAAGAGGTTGTCCAATCTCTTCAAAAAATCTCCAGTGATGAAGCATCTACAACTTATAAAAGCAAGCTGTTTTACTGATTAATTGTTTTAACTGTCAGGAAATTTATCTTTAGTTCTAGGTTGGTTCTCTCCTTGATTAATTTCCACTCATTGCTTCTTGTCCTGCCTTCTGGTGCTTTGGGTAATAGGTTGACCCTCTTCTTTGTGGTAGCTACAAGTGTAATTATGTTACATTATCCTCACAACCTTATTTTAGAGATAGTACAATGGCAGAACCTTATTTAGAATGGGATATAGAATTCATCATCTCAATAACCTTAACTAATGTTTTGCACAGAAGAAATCTCACTTGAGTTTTGCTTTGGAATGCGTATTTGTGTGTGTGTGATTATTATGTATCTCCTTTTGAACTTACTTTGATTGTGGAACTCTTCATCGACCGTGAACACAATTGTTTTTTGTTTATAGTCTGGTTTAGGTTTAAAAACCAAATTTCTTCACAGCATCCATTTGTTTATGGTAAAGATGTTCTTTATGTGACGGCACAACTCAAAATCAATACATATTTTTGCCTGGTCAAGAAGCAATGTGGATTCATAAAGCAAGTTTTGAAACAATACAGACAATTTTTATATGTTTAGCAATTTCCCATAATCTGTTCCAATAATAATAAAAGATGAATAAATTAAGTTCAACAGGCATAAATTCTTCAAGGAAAAGCCCTTGAGCAATAACAAAATCTAACGAGCAATACAGAGTTGATGGAACTTCATGCTTCACTGTATGTTGCACAAACAGAATCATTAACAAACAACAAGCTGAAAATGTATTGCCTTACTGGATGAATCAGTGATAGATGTGTGTGTGTGTGTGTGTACACATACACACACAGAGAGAGACACAGACATTCTTTTTTGCACTTAATGCTTCATGCAATTATTTCCTGAAGTCTTGTTCTGCAACTAAATTACTAAAAGAATTATTTTTAGGATATAACAAAACATGTCATTACTTTTTAAACATGCTTATGCATATGCACAAACCAATTTGATTTCAATCTGATTCATAAAGTAGATTTCCCTTTGTGATATTCTTCTATTGCACATCTTAAAAACCAATTTCATTCAAATTCAATAGTAGAAGTTACACATAAAAAATACTTTGGCACTATAGTTTTAAAAAATTCATCTTGTTCATGTTTGATCACCATGTCAAAAGTTTTGTAACATGACAAATAGAAGAAGTAATTAATCCTTCAGCACCTAGGACATTTTGATAATAATTCATAACATCATTTTACCCTTTAAACTGGGATTTCAACTAAAGCATATTTTTCAACATCATTTTATCTTTATATCACACAAATTGTTTTTTTTATAAACTTTATTCAGTTTTTCCAACAATTTAAAAAACATAAAAAAAAAACAATTGCAACAATGTTGAAGACATCATTAACATTTCTTAACCATATTACTCTACTTAATTTTCTATTACATTCTATTACATATTAATTTTTCTGTTGATTCTCTTTCACTTGTTACATAATACATTTTCTATGAATTCTACATTCAGTACATATAGCTTCATATTCTTTGTTACATTATTACTTTTCTTTCTATTGTCAAACCATATATACCAGGCGTCCCAGACTGAATAATACACAGATTCCTCTCTATCCTTTAACTCTAAAGTCAGCCTGTCCATTTCCATGCAATCTAGAATTTTTCTTATCACTGCTCCCTCTTGTGGTATATCTCCCTGTTTCCAGTGCTGTGCGTATGTAATCCTAGCAGCAGTTGTTATGTGTAAGATAATGTATCTGTCTGTCTTGCTATATTCTCCCTTAATTATACCTAGTAGGAACAGTTCTGGTCGAAATTCAAGTTTTTCCTTGTTATTTCTTCTAATCACTTTTGGATCTTACTCCAGTACTTTTTTTGCTTCCGGGCAAGTCCACCACATGTGAAAGTATGTACCCTGTTTGTTCTTACATTTCCAGCATTCTGGGCTTTGAGCTGCAAATATCTTTGCCAATCTGGCAGGGGGTAGATGCCACCTATACATATTTTCTTTATATACTGTAGATAATGTTAGTCTATAATTCTTCCCCCACATTCTTTCCCAATATTCTAATTCTATATTATATCCCAATTTTTTTGCCCAAGCTATCATTGGGTCTTTGACTACTTCTTCCATTTTGAAGCTCAAAAGAAAATTATATAGTTTAGATATCATTTTTTCTCTGTTCCTTGAATACTTTTATCTAATTGTTGTTGGTCCATGTAAAATTCATATTCTTCCTTATCCTTTCTGTACCTTGCATGTATCTACATATATCACACAAATTGTTATCTTACCAACCAAATATTTAACTATTGTGAATAACAACAAAAAGTCTCTAACGAATAATGCCCTATGAAAACAAAATATAACAAACTTCCAACTTGGATAAAAAAGATATGTATTTTCATATGTTTTCTTATATGTGAATTTACAATGGAGAGCAATAAATACATTAACCAAGTAAAATTTCAATATTAGCAAGTTTATTTTTAAAAATATGTTTTAAAATGTATCCTAAATTTAGTGCTCTTGCATGAAATGCAGTGATATCATGCCACTTAAAGAAGTCAGCCATATTTATTTATTTGCTAAATTTATAAGGATCCTCATCTCAATAAACAAATAATATCTCCTGAGATGAGATTAAATTCAATTACATTGAAACAAGACAGCATTATTTACCTTTATTTCTTACATTAAAATTAATTCTGTAGAGGGCATTTAGGCAAAATCTTAAATCATGGATCATGTTTTTGCCATAATTTCTCTAAATTAATCTAATCCATTTAGTGACCATTGAAAGTTACAACACTGATAAAGCGACTTACGACCATTTTTCACACTAATGCCATTGCAGCATCCCCATGGTCACATGATCAAAATTCAGATTCCTGGCAACTGACTCATATTTATGACCGTTGTGGTGTCTTGGATCATGTGATCACCTTTTGTGACTTTCTATCAAGAAATGTCAATAGGGAGGCCAGATTCACTTAACAACAGTGTTAGGAACTTACAACTGTGGCAAAGAAGGTGGTAAAATGGGACAAAAGTCACTTAACAACTGTCTCGCTTAACAAAGGAAATGTTGGGTAAAATTCTCATCGTAAGTCAAGGACTGCCTGTACCCTTATGGAAAAGGCTAATCTGATGAGAAATGTGATGCTACAAAACATCAGTTGCAGACAAGAAGCAAAAAAGAGAAGAAAAAGCAATCCTTAATGTATTGGAAAAATAATAGATCTCAATGCCTTTCTCATAAGGCTGGTGCTAAAAAGTAAAAATTTGGAAAGATGCAAGCAAATTCTCCAGAGAGCTGTTGATTAACTGCTTTCTATAAATAACAATCAGAAGAATCAATCCTGAAGCTGGCCTAACTGTGGCCATTTTCTTTTTGTAGCTTTCCTCTAAGGAAGTTTCTCTTCGCATTGCTTCAGGGCTGACACAGCCTAGAGTGAAGGGGCCAGATAGGGGGGTGTAGAGATAGCTGGAGTGTTGTAGCCTTAAATAAATTTTTTTCCCCGGGAATCAAGGACGTTTGTGCAGGTGTTCAAAAGGCGGAGACTGAGGTCACCTAGCAACCAGACTAGATGCTGATTGGATCATGAGACTCTGGGAGGAAGTGACATATTTTTACTTTTAATTTGGGTGTAAAACCAGTGGGAACTTAGAGCCGGTTTTCCATCAAATCTGTGCCAATTTGATAAGTCCCAATAAAATGTTCTTTGAGGAATATGCCTGTCTCAGAGTTCTCATTGAAGGGGATGTATTACTTGGAACCTTGAGACATGTTTTGTTCACCCCCTATCCATTCTCCAGGTACTTCTGAGCATGGACATCTTTGCTGCCAAACTCATTTCAAATATGACTGCATCCTCAGTGCCATGTGCAAAAAAGCAACTAGGAAAATTTGGGGGGGGGGATCAGACGAAAGGTGTATACGGTTTTTGAAGCAACCAACTTAAATGTCATCTGAAACATTCAAATTTACCACAGCATTCTGATTAATTTGTGAGTTCCAGGAAACTTGGCATGCAGTTCACCTCTTTTGAAAGAGATGACAGCAAAGGGCCTCAAGGGAAGTTCAGAAACATGACTCATCTCAAAACTACTGAACAGGGTATGCATGATTAACTCAAGGAAAAGGGCTACCATTAAACAGTATGGGATAATTGTAGATGTTTCATATATATCTCTCCCAGCAGGTGCCAGTACACAGTAGTGCAGCTATAACCAAAATTAAAAGCTGAAGTTAGAATAAGAGAAGCAAAAGGAGGAAGATTCATGGAAAATGGAAAGAAATTAAGGCTGGGTCTTTCTTTCTTTTTTTTTTGCAAATGGTGATGTGTACAAGCAAGAACAAAAACAAAGAACAGAACATGTAAACCTACTATCTATATTGTAGTTAATACCTTCCACAGGGTATGTGTGCTAAAGAATATCAGCAGTGTTCCTTCATGCAAACAATTATTTTTACAACGCCGATATATATGGAAAATTGGCTCAAATAAAACAGCTAATATACACTAAGTCATTCTGGTGGCTGATTATGATTACAGAATTCATCACTAATTCTGGTAATTTCATTTTTTTTAAAGGTAATGTTATTCATAACAGAAGCACTATATCCTGTTAAGTTTTTTTATAGGGACATGGGAAGGGAAGGGTGAGAGGGGCAAAAGAAAGATATAAATAGTTTAAAGAAGAAAACAACATTTCACTTTAAAAAGCAGTCTCTGTACAGTCTCTCCTGCTGTCCTGCCACCCAGCTCTTCTGTTGACATTTAGACACTTCACTATAATGTTCCAAAAATCAATAGCAATTTATTCCTTCTTTGGACCCTAAGCAACAAAAGTAAATAATATTGTCACCTCCAGTCTGCCTGTAGAACATGGTCACAAAACAGTCTTGCTATTATAATGCAACCCGAGATGGTCAGCATTCTTTATGCTAGCTCCGCTGATTGTATTGGTTTTCATGAAAGACAAATACTTTAGCAAACTAATAGAGAGAGGTCAGGGTTTTTTTTTGTAGGGCAGCCAAACGAAAAAAAGTGTTGAGACCAAATTAAGAGAAAAGTTGGGGAGCTCTCATTTTGTCTGTACTGATTTTATTAGAGCAGAATTGAGACACAGGCATAGCCTCCCTGTTTAGTTTTTTTTTACAGTTATGTTCTTTGGAAGAAAATATATGAAGAACATGTACATATTCCAAAATATCTTCAAATTAGAGTATAGTTTTTAAAACTTGACCTTCAACATATCAGATGTCAAATGGTTCTTTCTTGTAAGCCCATCATGGTGCTGCACAAAGTAAATATAAGAAATCCTCAACCTAGGATTTAATTGACCTCAATTGACCCCAAAATTTCTGTTGCTAAGCAAAACATTTGTGAGGTGAGTTTTGTCCCATTTTACCACCATTCTTGCCACAGTTGTTAAGTGAACCACTGCAGTGAAGTTAATAATATGGTTGTTAAGCAAATCTGGCTTTCCCATAGAGTTTGCTTTGTCAAGAAGATAGCAAAAAGTGATCACATGACCCCAGGACACTGAAACCATCATAAATATGAGTCAGCTGCCAAGCATCTGGATTTTGATCATGTAACCATGGGGATGCTGACATGGTCGTAAATGTGAAAAACAGTCATAAGTCACTTTTTTAGGCCATTGTAACTTCAAATGGTCACTAAATAAACTGTTGTAAGTCGAGGACTACTTTTAATACTAAATATATGTAATATTTTTCCTCAAGACCTGTTGGCCTATGTTCGATAAGGCAATATAAGAAGCCAATTATCTAGGAAACTGCACAGGTATTCCACAGCTCGAATTATTGTGTAACTCCTTTCACTGTTCATTATCCATCAGCGAAGTTTACAAAATATATATGTTCAAAGTGCAGTACAATTAGTGGGACTATAATGAGAAAGGAGTACTGTTTTCAAACTGAGTCATCAGGAGGCAAACAGAATGCTGATTAACAAGACTTAGCCTGAACAGTACAGCTCTTTTTAGTTCTTAAAACATTTCAGTTCCTGAAGAACCTTCTTAATACATTCCCATTCCATATTTCCACAAAGTTTCTCTTTTCTTCCCTTGAAGCATTTCCTCCCCCCCTTTTTTTACTTTGCATTTTCTAAAACATAGCTCCCATATGATTACCCAGTCAAACTGGGCACCCAGTTATTTGTTATGCAGTATCATTTGAGGTATTCTATCTATACCAGGAGTGTCAAACTCAAGGCCCAGGGGCCAAATCTGGCCCATGGGGTGCTTAGATCTGGCCCATGGGGTGACCCTGGAAACAGCGAAGGACCAACCCATGGTGCCTCTACCAGTGAAAGAGCCTTGGTGGTGCAGGCTGTTAAACACTTAGCACTTAGCTCCAGCTGCCTGCAATTAGTGCAGGCTCGAATCCCACCAGGCTCAAGGTTGACTCAGCCTTCCATCCTCCCGGGGTAGGTAAATTGAGGACCCAAGACTGTTGGGGGCAATAAGCTGACTTTGTAAAAATGCTGCTGGGGGGGAGGGGGGGGGCAAAAAAAGCCCTAGTAATAAGCAGGCATACACAATAGAATGAAGGCTATTGCTGAGCACATTGGGTTGTGCTCCAAAGCTTGTAAGCCGTCCTGAGTCTCCGGAGAACAGGGGCATATAAATGCGAATTAAAAAAAATGGAGCTGGGGAGGGTCATGGGCAGCCCTCCCGAGCTCCATTTTCACTGGCAGAGGGTTGCAGGAGGACATCATAGCTGAAAATGGAGCTTGGGAGCCTGTTTTCGCTTGCAGAGCACATGGCAACAACAGGCACCCCCGACACAAGTGATGTCAAGCTGACCACACCCACCCTGGGGATGCCCAACCTGCCCCCCAGGTCAAAAACAACCCTGATACGGCCTTCAATGAAATTGAGTTTGACACTCCTGATCTATACAATCTGTACTGAAAAGAGACCCAAGCAATTCATTCAGTTTCTCTGCAATATTTTTGTCATATTTTAACATTTATATTTTCTTTACCATCCAACAGACCATCCAGTGGTCTCTTAGTATTTTTATTGCATCATTATTACCTTACTGTTAAGTTTATGAGTAAAATACTTCTCAAAACTTTTTATTGCATCTGTATGGTCTGGTTGCATTTCTTTTATGCAACTTTGTATTATTTGGGGGGTTATATTTGAGCAAAACCGTTATGAAAAGGCTCCTCTTTAATAGGTTATTTGACAAGGCATGTTTATACTTAAGATTTAGTAAGTTTGGTAATATCTTTTCCAATTTGTCATTTATATTTTTCCCTAAGCGTTATGATTTTTTAAATGATCCTCAAGTATTTTATAATCTTTTCTCTTATAGCAACTTTTTTTCATCAGTCCTCTCAAAATAAATTAATAACTGTTACTGTTACTGTTTCCTAAGCTTATGAGCAACTTATAGAACTAGCTTTAGAACTGTATTTCTATGTATTCTGCCATCATTCAGAATATATACGTCTATTGGAGAATATGGAAAGTCTGTTCATATGTGATCTTTCTGAAAATGCATTAGATGTCCAGAATCAAACATCATATAAAAAGCAATTTGGAACAGAAAGGAGAAACAACATTAGGTAGACTTGGAATGAGATAGAACAGCAGCTCAATTCTTGAGAATGAATGAAGAGAAAGCTATTTATTTGATACAGAATTAAAACAGGATTGTTAAATATTCCAACATACATACTTCTAAAAGAGTTAGTAACACAGCTGTTAAGCGAATTTGGCTTTCCATTTGCAGATGTACTTAATACGAGAGTCGCTATAAGAAGTATTCAGATATAAAGGTTTTATATATATAGTGGAATTATTGTGGCCTTGTTCTTTTCTCCTCTAAAACAGTATAGGGGAGAATTTTCAGGGATATATAAGTCTAGGAAACAAGCTCTGTAACCCAGGCACTGATCTGACCCTTGATAGCTTTATAACATCATTGTAGTGTCACTGGATAGAACACAAAACTAATCGCTACTGTAATATAACCTTAGGTGTTATTCCCTAAATTAAATAAAACTGTGTAGTTGGCAAACTGTGACAGCTTATTTATAGTACATTTTCTCAGAGGCTGTACTGTAGTATGAATGAGTTTTCCAAATATTTGATGGATCCTTTTGGTCCATCAAAAGGGAAAAAGATGTCACTAAATATTTTAATTGTATAGTAGGACTTTAATTCATTTCTCTTCTTTGCAACTTTAAGTGGTTCAGAACTCAGTTGGCATTCCATATTTCTAAACCTAAGACTTAGTTTTACCTTTAATATGAAAGGTAAAATAGTGGTCACTTCTATTTTAAATTATTATTATTGAAAAAAAGTCACATCAGAGCTCTTTGCAATTACCTTATTTTGAAAATAGGAAAATAAAGCCCCATGTCCTTTATTGAAATTGATTTAACAATGAAATGCAGCTAGCCAAATGCTGATGAATACAAAAGCTGAATGTTTTGAAAGGAAAGTAATTCAAAATAGGAACTACACTCCTCTTCCAAGTAGGAAAAGAGGATGGAAGGAGTAAGTAAATGAAATGCAATATATATTTCACTGTTCCAGACTACGCCAGCCTTTTTCTGCCTGCTGAAATTGGAAGCCAAGTTATCTTTTACATACTACTGCCTACCTGCACAACTGCAGAATTCAGAAGACAATGGCTATTTCTGTTGAATTTACAAAAATATTTAATGATTAAATAAAAAACATCAATGTTTTTTATTTAATCATAAATACATCTTTATTTAGAAATTCAACCAGCAGCCATGAACTAATGATGGGAAAGTCAAGAGTAAGTTTGGATAAATAAGTTGCTACTACTGAATATGCAAAAAAAAGGCTGACTAGTGATTTGCTTTCAATAGTAGCAAATATCTGATTGAAATCCAGTCCACCATCTGTATTTATCCAGGATTTAAATCTCTTTCTTTTGCCCTTGCATGGTAATCAACTTCTTGTCACTTATTTTTCAGTTTTGAGGGTGAAGGACAGCTACACTATATTTTGATACTGTACTGGTTTTGTTTAGTCTCTGGCTCTTTATTTCAATCTTGGAAGCCTGGAAACTTCAGCCCAGGCAATCAATTTATAAAATTGAAGTTATTTATAAAATTAGGAAAACATCTATGTAATATTTCTGCCGTATGTTACAATTAGTTTACCCAGTACAGTCTTTGATTTATCCTACATTATTTCTTTTCACCAATTCCCTAATAAAATGTTTTATCATTTGTAAAACACACACACACACACACATACAGATTATGTTATATTTATTACGTAATGTTATCATATTTAGTGGGAATTGATCCCCTTTAAATGAAAAGCAATCTATTTTTTATTAGAAAGTAAAACGAATTGTCTAGCAACAGAAAAAACCAAGTTCTTTCATCCTTTCTGCAGACATATGAATCCTAGTAAAAGTGATAGGCATTGGATGCAAAAAACAAATGGAAGCACTTCAGTGCACAGAAATATAATTAAATTATGGGACTCACTGCTTTAGAATAATAGTTGTCAGCTATGTAGTGAATAGACAACCCCATGGAGAAAAAAAGAGGAGTGTTCTCTTCAAACCATCTATTAATTTTTTGAACTGATCTTTTTTAGATACATGAGCAGATGACTTGACCAAACAGAATAGAAAGGGTGTTGGTACTTACCAGACACACCCATTCTCTTTGAGCTGTGAAGAGCATTCCGTAGTGGTGGGAGGTGCTTCAGTCTCTGCATGTCTAGGCTGGGCTTATTTTCTGGAACGCTCCTCCTCCTCCATGGGACTCCTCCCCAGGGTTCCCCAGTTTTGGCAAAGACGAGAGAATAAACCCCTCCCTGCATGCCCTAACAATTTGTTGGCCAGAACAGGACCCCACCAGATGGAAAATGGGTGGGGCTGGATGCTCTTCACAGCTCAAAGAGAAGAGGCGTGTCACGTAAGTACCAACACTCTTTCTCCCAGGAGCTGTTCAGAGCATCCAGTAGTGGAACATACCAAAGCTTGGCCTGTCCTACGGGAGGGACTCTGTCTGGCTTGGAATCCTCTCCTGGTCTCTGTGGACTCGTTGTAAAACTCTTCTGCCAAAGGCAGCCTCAGCAGATGCAAACACATCACACATTTTATAGTGCCTAATAAAGGGCGATGGAGAGGCCCAGGTTGCTGCTCGACAAATTTCAGTTATTGGCACCTGTGTGGCCCACGCTGCCAATGTTGCAGTGCTCCTGGTTGAATGTGCAGTTATGCCCCTTGGCACCTGTAAGGATTGAGTCTGATATGTTTTTGCTATAGCAGCCCGTAGCCAGCGGCCTATTGTGGAAGATGAGACCTTGCAGCCTTGAGTGCATGGCTAAAACGACACAAATAAAGCTTCCGTTTTCTGAAAGGCGTTGTGTGGTAAATATATATTCACAATGCTCACCTCACATCAAGCCAGTGCCATTGTAGTTCTAATTTGTGATTTGGTCTAGAACAAAAGTTAGGGAGTATCAGTTCTTGAGCCCTGTGGAAGGCCGAATTAATTTGGGGTATAAATGTAGGGTCCAGACGAAGGACCACTCTGTCAGAGTGGAAGACACAAAGATCCTGCCTGATCGACAGGGCTGCCAGTTCCGAAATACGACAAGCGGAAGTTATTGCCACAAGAAAAACAACTCTGTACGTCAGAATTTGGAGACTCGTAGACTTCAATGGTTCGAAGGGACACTTAGTAAGTGCAACAAGGACCTTGTTAAGGTCCCAAGTTGGATAACTGTGAACCACTGGTGGATGTAAGTTTGTGGCTCCCTGAAGAAAACTTCATATGTGTGGATGATGGGAGAGAGATGGGATACCGTCACAAGTGACAACTGACACCAAGGCCGCTGTCTTCTCAATGTATTTGGAGATAGACCCTTGTAAAGTCCTACTTGTAAAAACTCTAGGATTTGAGCCACCGATGGAGAAGTGGGATTAATGTGAGACTTAGTACACCATTTGCAGAAACTAGACCACATGGCATTGTAAATGCGAGTTGTTGAGGGACGCCTGGCAGCTTGGATGGTGGCTATGACTTTGTTAGATAACTGCTCGCTCTTCAGATGTTGCCGCTCAACCTTCAGATGGCTAGGTGCAACCATTGAGGGTCCGGATGTTGAAGAGGTCCCTGGGTTAACAACACCCTGTCCGGTGGAATCTTCCATGGTTCTGATGAGGACAGACTGCAGAGGTCTGCAAACCACGGCCGTCTGGGCCAGTATGGAGCTACAAGCAACAGCTCCGCCCTCTCCTCCAGCAGCTTCTGGATGACCTTGGGGATCACTGGAAGCGGTAGGAATGCATACAGAACTCCCGGGGGCCAACGGCAGCAGAGCGTGTTGAAGTTCTCCACTCCTTGTGAGGGATACCTGGAAATGAATCTCGGGAGCTGGGAGTTGAGGGGGAAGCAAACAAATCTACCACCAGCTGTCTGAATCTCTGGGCCACCTCTTGAAACAGGGTCGGGTGCAGGTGCTACTCCGATTGGTCGATCGTAGCCCTGCTTAACCAGTCTGCCTGGGTATTCGACAGACCCAGTATGTGCTCTGCTCTGATGGAGAACAGGTTGTTCTCCGCCCAACGACACAGACGTTCCACTTCCCACATAAGGTGTTTCGAATGCGTGCCCCCTTGCTTATGTGAGCTTTTGCTGTTACATTGTCGGTCAAGATTAGTATGTGTTGATTGCGTATCTGTGGGAAAAAGCTGCGAAGAGCCAGGTGTACTGCTCGAAACTCCAGCCAGTTTATGCTGTACGACTGCTCTATGGAGGACCAGTGGCCTTGGGCTGTGAGCGACTGAAACTGAGCTCCCCATTCAAACAGGCTGGCATCTGTTGTGATGGTAAGTCTGTGGGGCTCTTTGAAAAGGCAACCTCTGTTGATGACTGGTCTGGCCCACCACTGGAGGGAGATGAGAACCTTTGATGGTACCGTGACCTTGTGTTTGGAGTTGCTTTGGCCAGATCGCTGGTATGGAAGCAGGAACCACTGGAGGGATCTAGTGTGAGTCGGGCCCAGGGAACAATAGATATCCATGAGATCATTTTGCCTAACAATTTTGATAATTTGGCTAAGGGCACCCTCTTGCAAGCTCTGATCTCCTTAACTAATTGTTGAATGCTGGTTTGTCTATCTGGCGACAGGAAAACTTTGCCTTCCACTGTATCTAGGTGGATCAGTCAAGTCGAAGGTGTTAAATGACTCTTTTTCCAATTAATTGAGAACCCGTGTTGTTGTAGTGATAGTAATATGGTCTGAGTGTCTCTAACTGCCTGATGAACTGAAGATGACAAAATTAATATGTCATCAAGGTAACATTGGAGTCGTACAGGGATACCTCTGAGATGAGCAGCCAGGGCTGCAAGGACCTTTGTGAAGGTCCTGGGGGTGGAAGCTAGTCCAGAAGAAAGAGTAACATATTCAAAGTAGTGATTATTATAACAGAAACGTAAAAATTTACAGTGGGAAGGCCGAATAGAAATATGTAAATAAGATCTATTGACGTAAGGACTTCACCCTTTCTGATGCCGAGTAAGATTGATTGTAGGGTGTGCATCTTAAACTTGCAGTATACCAAGAAACGGTTAAGATGTTTTAAGTCTAAAATTGCTCTCCACCCTCCCGAACTCTTTGGAACAACAAAAGATGTGAATAGAAACCTGCCTCATTGGTGGTAGCTACTGGTTGAATGGCTCTTATGTCCAGTAGATGTTGGATAGCTGTTTCCATAAGATTTCATTTAACTAGATCTCTGGAAAGAGGGCACAACCTAAAGAAGTCTGGGGGTGATTGAAACTCTAGAGCTAGGCCAAATCTGATCGTGCCCCTGACCCAGGAATCAGATGTTGAAGAGTCCCATTGGTCCACGAATAATTTAAGGCATCCGCCAACAGGAGCCGAGTCCATGGAGTTATTTGGGATGCCGGAATGACCGGCTTCCAACTCCTCAAAAGGATCTCTTGGACTGGCCACCCCTTCTGTTTCTGTCCCCGAAGTCGGACCTCTCTGACTGCTGCCCTGGTCTGAATGTTGGGGATCTCTGATATCTGAGTGAATATGGTCCTTGATAGAAAGGACGAAAGGATCCCCTCCGAAAGGACTGGGGGTTTCTAGAGTCTGACTTCCGAAAAAGAGAAGGGAGAATTTTCTTTTTGCTTCTGGTTTCAATCAGCAGCAGATCGAGGGCAGGGCCAAACAATCTGTCTCCTGCAATGGGAGATGAGGCCAACTTGCATTTATGCTTAATGTCCGCTTGCCAATGTTTTAACCATAGTAAGCGTCGTGCTGTGACATGTGATGTAATGGCCCTAGCTGAAAACTTAACCACATGGTAAGTTGCGTCAGCAGAGAATTCTGCAGCTGCAATAAGTCTGGCAATGTCCTGATGTGCTCTAATGTTGGAATTAGGAATATGCTCCCGTAGGTGATGGAACCATCTGAGAGAGGAGCAAGTAAAAAAGGAAGCGGCTGTGGCTGCTCTGATGGCCCACGCATCAGACTGATGAGCCCTGCGTAGGGCCAACTCGGCCCATTTTTCCTCTAGCTTTAATGCCTCCAGCGCTTCACTGGGAATGGAGGAAGAGGACGCTAATCCCACTATAGGTTCATCTACCTCGGGAGTATTCAACAAATTTGAGAAATCAGGGGCCAAACTGAAATATTTCCTGTCATATCCTGTGGGGGCAGGATACACCGCTGCAGATGCCCACTGCTTCTGCACCAGGTCCAAAACATGAGGAACTGGAATCACATATACCTCGACTACCAGTTGGTTGAAAATTAGATCCTCTGATTCCTGTTGTGAAGGAGTTGGTGTGGTAGAATGGGCCGACTTGTCCAGGTGTGTTTTTGGCCTTGAACAATAGTGATTTGAACATTTGCAGGTGGAATAAGCCTGTAAATACAGATTAGTCTGGAACAAGGCCCTCATCCTCAGACACACCCCTTTCTAAGGGGTCCACTTCCGACAGGGCCGGGTCACTGTCATATACTGACCCTGACTCAATATGTTCCATTTGATCAATTTGTTCCACCTCTTCCGCCTCCTCCTCCTCCTCTGCCTGCAGCCCTTGGAGGGGTGCGTCCCCCTGAAACTGTACCTGGGTATAGTGTTTCTCCGACCTGGCAAACGATTGTAATGATTGTGAGTCCTAAACAGTGGGTACAGGATGTTCCCTGGTCAGAACTGCGTGTTGCAAACATGCAGCGATTCCCTGGCATATGGCCAGCTCCATCCACGCCTTCATCCTCTCTGGGACTTCCTCTGGAAGAATGTCGCCCTGATGAAGGCCGCAGCCATCAGAGTAAATGTGGCTTCAGGGGTCCTTTGCATGGTCGGCGTTCCAGATAATTGGGCCTGTTGGCTCTGGGGAGCCAAGCTGCACCTGGAGGAGAGGGAGAGGTCTAGGGGAGGAAGAGGGTGGGAAGAGGTAGATGGTCCTGGACTGGGGGTGAGTAAGCCTGAGGGGTTCTGTGTGCCTCCCATGTGCACTTATCTATTTGCTTTTCTAATGCTTTATGGTGCCTGTTGGCATCCTTTTCAGAAGCTTTAGAATTTCCTTTGGTGTGCTTAGATTTGTGCTGAGATTTAGCTTTGACCTTTGAGGTTGAGGTCTGAGCTACTACCGCCTGCCATTTCGATTGAAGGAATTACAGTATGCTTGTTATTCAGGGCAATACTTTGGAGGCAGTTTGCACACCCAGGGGCCTGATCCAAGAACGGACCGGTTGCCCTGATAATAGTTTATTCCCCTTTTTTTTAATTTATTTTTTGGTAATATCTATGAGTTGTATCTCATTATTATTATTATTATTATAGAATGTAGATATATAGATATATATATATATATATATTTAAATTAATATAAGGCAGCTAAAGTTGTTGAATATCCAAACAGCCAAATTGAGGACACCTGAAAGGCCAGGATAATAAGGTGGAGACCTTTAACAGTTTCCCTGCACAGGCGGACACAAACATTGGTGCTCGCTGTTGTGCCACTGGGTTGGTGGGGCTGTGAGGGTTAAGCCAACAATAAATGTACAGATGGCCTTGAATCTAATGAGAAAGCGAGGTGTAATAGTTCCTTGGTTTTTCTGAAGAGAAACCTCTGATCAGGACAGAAAACTACCTCACACAGCTCGAGTTACAGTTAGAATGGCCACGCGGTCTTTAAAACAAACAATGGACTTTGGCTGTTAACTTTTGGTGCACACAATTCCCAGCAACAAACTCCTCCATGTGGAGAATATTGTCCGATGGCTTCTCCTTGAGGCTAAATGGCAGGGAAAAAAGGGTGGAAGGAGCCAAGCGTTAATGCTCTCCACCCCAAGACGGCGTTCTGAAGGGAAAAGGCAAACGATACGACTCTGTTTTGAGCTAAAACACCCATGCCACTATTGCCTATGTAGAAAGGTCTGTGGCTATCGCAATGGCAGCAGGTAGAACAAGCGGTTGAGGGGGGGCTCGGAACGAGACCAAAGCCTCCCGCCGCTTCGGGGTGCGAAACAGCACTTCCCAACAGAGCGAGTGATCTCCGATGATCAGATGGTAGGAGCTAACGTCGGGAGATCGTAATGTGATTTGGAGGCTAAAAAACCCTGAAATACAAACTGGACTATTTCCAAACCTGCTTGATAAGGAATAAATATCCTGTTTCGGCCAAGGAAGAACAAAAAGCACTGCCTATCCTCAACGAGGCTGAGCCAAAACTGGGGGACGCTGGGGAGGAGTCCCGTGGAGGAGGAAGAGCGTTCCAGAAAATAAGCCCAGCCTAGACATGCAGAGACTGAAGCACCTCCCACTACTACTGGATGCTCATGGGAGAATATCTTTTATATGTACAGTAGATTTTTATCACAAATTTAAAGAAAAATCATCTGAAATAACCAGGCAAAACTAGTTTTGCTATATATCTGTGTATCTCTCTGGACACGTCCCCTTGCATGACACTTGTAGTCATACTCAATCTGGCCAAGAGGAAAAATCATTCTGAAAACATCAGGTCTGATGACAGTCACTAGAAAAGAGGCAGCACTTCCCTGTTTTACTCTCTGGGAAACATGTCTCTTCTCTGCTGCCTCTTGACCGGTGAGCCAAATGAGAGAGGCATAGCTGGAAAGAGACAAAAAGAGTGGGGGGGAAAGAAAGCGTGAGGAAGGGAAAGAGGGAGAGAAGGGGAGGGGGACAGGGGCAGAAGGGGGAGGGAGGGAGAGAGTGAGAGTGAGAGTGAGAAAGAGAGAGAGAGGGAGAGACGAGAGATTGGATAACTAACCCTAGTTTAAGTTGCAGTGACTGTTTTGTCTTGAAAACACGTTTTAAGTTACTCTGGTGAAAGCAACCAAAGAACTATAAATGATTTAATGAGCTACTTACAGATTTACTGTGGGTGAACAAAAATGAAGATATAAATTGCAGAAGTTATCTGTTTCTAGAGCACCTTCTTTACTGAGAATGAAATACAACACATTCTTATAAAATGTATGCTCAGGTCTAGCTTCTTGTGTACAATGGAAGGGTCCAGTACATTGGGTAGTATGGTCATATGTAAAAAGTTGAGGTTGTAGGCTATTATCTTATTCTACTACCCTAAAAAGAGTCGGAAGTCAACGCTTTTCTTTTTCTTTCCCCTTTTGCCCTACACTTTTTCCTCTTTCCTTTTTCCTCCCCTACATTTCCATTATTTTCATTTTTCTTTGTATTTTATATTATGATAAACTAATAACATTTGTAATACCGCATAAGGTAATATAGTACTGAAGGATACCTATAGAAAGTTTATGGTAATTCTTTCATTTCTTTCCTTCCACCATGTAAAATGTAGAGTAAAAAAGAGTGCAGGAAACATATCATCAGTAAATAGCTAAGACTTTTAAAGGTGCTTATCTGCCTTCATTATTGCTTTCATACTCCAGAATATATACTTTCTTTTCCCTGATTTACTACTTGCAGTTCTAAATCAGAGGTGTCAATCTCCCATGATCAGCATCCATACCTCAATGAAGGAATATACAGAAAAGATTTTACTATAATTAGAATAGCTAATTCAGACAGTTCTGTCATAGAATCCTGGTTGAAATGTGCTATGTGATAAATAATCATTGCTTGTATAGCTACTGAAAGAATGGGACAGATTGTGTTTTCCAGGTGGACCTAGATTTCATAGCAAACCCAGGTTTATTTATTGGCATTTCCAAGGACCTCTGAGAAATGAAGCAGGTAGAGAGACATCTGGAGTCCACGTTAATTCTTGGAGACTGCTTAGATTCATCCCTGCAGTTTTCTTGGCAAGATTTTAGAAGTGGTTTGCCACTGACTACTTCTTAAAGCTGAGAGAGAGTGACTGGCCCAAAGTTACCCAGTTAGCTTCATGCCTAAGGCAGGACTAGAACACATAGCCACTGGTTTTTTACTTGGAGCCTTAATCATTACCCCAAACTGTTCTCTTACTTCATCAATAAAATCACATTTCATTCTAAGCTAGAAACCTGAGGGACAGAAATTGCTGACAAGACACAGATAACATTTTATACTATTACCTGAAAAATTTTTGAATTTATGAATCTCAAGAAAAATGGGTCTTTGCAGCATTAGCTCTCTCATATATGGATTAGATTTCTGCCCAACCAGGTCAGTCAAAACATCCAGAAAGGGGTCAAGAAGCTAGATACAGCTGATAGTCAATCCTTCTTTTAGAGAAAGAAAGAGGGAGAGGTTCCAACAGCTTTGGAAAAGATAATGGTTAGCCATTCCAAAGTCCAGTCTTGGAACCAATACTAATGGAAAATTCTAACTCACAATGAGATGGACGGCAAACAAATTTAATAAATAAATTAAATAAATGAAAATGAAAATCGCCAACTTATTTTTAGGATTCACTTTTACAGGGCAACAATTTCAGAGAGTTCTAGAGGATATGAACACATCACAATTTGGATTCAGGAATGGGATAGAAACCATAGCAGTTATTACAGTAGATGACTTGTGGTGGGATATAGATAGTGGAATACAACCTACTAATTTTAGAAATGGCAAATCATTAAGAGTTTTATTTGATTGAGGTGATAAATAAATGCTACAAGTAAATGAGTAAATAGTTAAATAATCAAGATACTGAAAGAGCCCTGAAAGAGCCCTTTTCTCAGTACTAGGTAAGTTAGCTAGGCTACCAGAGAATGACCTTCAAAGCCTGCCCTCCCCAATATTCCCAAGGGTAGACATGAAAGGCAATGATCCCTGAGGTAATTCGATAGTACTGTAATCCCTTAGCAGCTTTGGGGATAAAACCAGCAGGAGTGCAATTTATTAAGAGAAAATGTCCTTAGGGGAAATAAGACAAAGTCAAAACCAGGAACATTTGAATAATAAAAATATTTTTTAAATATTTTTTTTTTTTTAAGACAAACATAGACAAACAAATACATAAAGAACATAAAACATCTTTTTTGAGAACAGTGTGCTCCCGGGTTGTCACTTCTCCATACAGACAAAAAAACATACATACAATTACATATTCATCTTATGTATTCTAATCCATATCTTGTATCCATTTTCATGATTTTTTCCATAGCTTTTCCCTTTCTCTACTTTCTATAATCTTATTTTTAATTATTCCATTCCTTTCTAATTTCAATTACATTTCTTTTTCTAATTTTCAATATCTTTCCATTTAATATTTTTACACTTTTGTCTGTCCTGTTTACAATTTCATACTCTTTTTTTTCCTTGTACATATTTTGGCCTGTAATTGCTAAGGCTGGAGTTATAACATCTTTATATCTTTTAACTATTATCTATTCAATTATTATTTAACATTTAAAGTACACCTTCACAAATATGACATTCATTTTCTAACATAGCTATCAACCGAATTCTGCTTGGTACATTCCCTTACAAATACACATTAAATTCTTTAACAAGAAATAAAAAAGAAGATATACATATATATAAAATACATATTTCTATTTCAAATTCAGCTCCACCTTTGATATTAATATCCATCTTATTAGCAAATAACATCAATTATCATTCATTTTGATCTTCTGTATTTCATATTAACTTATTACTATATTTAAAAAACAGCATTAAAGCCTTTCATGTTTCTTTTAAATTTTTAAATTAAAAACCTTATTCTCTTATCCTCTTTACATCATTTAATTACTAAGAAAAAATATTCCATTACACATCACTTTCATCATCTAACACATTTTCTAATAATATAGCAATATTATCTCATGTACCCTTGCAGAATTCTCTTTTTAAATTAAACTTCTAGCCATTGTCTGTCTCTTAAATAAATTTATCTCTTTAATCCTTGTATGCTTTTCCTGTCTCTTTCTATCTTGTTCCAATCCTTTATAGCTTTTCTTTTCCATCCCCCCTTCTTCTCCCTCTCTTTTTTGTTCCATTTTCTGTCTAAATCTCCCTTCTGAGATCCCCCCCTTCTGCTTCTTTCTAGTGTTATAGTTACTTTTCAAATTGCACATTTTTTGGTTGTTGTTTCAGATCTTAACTTTCTGACTCCCTTTCCCCTTCCTCTTTTTTACCATGCTTAAAACTGCTTGGTCATTAAAAATGGCTTCTTCTTCGTCCCGCCCTTCTTGTTCAGCAAATGTTTCTTGTTGTTTTTGATATTTCAAGATCTCCATTTCAATAAATTGGAATGCAGGGCAAAAAGTCTCTCCTTTCATTTGTGCTTCTTCTTTATATTCTTTAAGTATCATTTTTAGTTCTTCAAGGAGTGATGGCATTTTGAAAAGTTTTTTTTTAAACAACCCCAATTAATTTTAGTCCATTTCACTAGGATCCACTGGCAAAATTCCAGGAATCATACAATAGTCTATGGTTGTTTCTTGCTTCTTTTCTCACTTTCTCTTTCAAGGGGCTTTTTTATCTTGTAACAGAATTGCAGCTAGGATGTATCCTTTTCAAGTCTTGTTAAAGTTCCACTCTCAATACTTTTTAGCTCCAGGTGGTATCCTCCATTTTTCCAGATTCCACCCTCTTTTTGTTTTCCTCCTCTGCTTTCTTTCTCTCTTTTAAAAGGCTTTTTGGTTATTCAGGAATCTTTATCCCTTTGACACTTTATTTTCAGCTAAGAATAGCCTATTGATGTCAAAGAGGATTAATATCAATTCTTATTCAAATCTCTTCTTCACATTTAAGGTCTATTAGAACTGTCAATTTTAAAGAGGAAGAAAAACAATTCTTTTTTCTTTCACTTTCCTTTCGCCACTTTAAAAAGTCTTTTTAGGGATAGTATTATTCTTTGTTGCTCAAATTCCAGGTACCTTAAATGGGTGTTTTCTCTGTTCAACCCGGTCAGTCAAACTTTCTCTTTCCAACTTCCTCCTGCACGATCTTGTCCAGTCGGGTTCTTCTTTGAGGTGGCCATTTCTGACCACCGCTGCAGCTGCCTTCAGGAAAGGGAGTAAAAGCCAGCTGGGGAGGAGAGATGCGGCTCTCCTTGACCCTGCTAGCAGTCTCCCCTCTTCACCACCTCTACAGGGTGGCTTAGCTCCAAAGCCAGCCGGCTCAGGGCGCTCCGGCGATGAGCACAGATTGAAACTGTGCACAGTCGCGGATTTCGGTCTGCCTCCGAAGAGTCCCAAACCGAAGTCCCGATAATAAAAGTATTCTATGAACTGTTTAAAAAGTAAAATTGTGATACCACTACAAACAAGGAACTGTATTGCATCTCCCAATTTCTTCAGCCAAATATCATTTGCTGCATTTCCAATGCAAAGATTTTTAAAAGCCTGCCAGGCTTACATATATATATATATATATATATATATATTTATTTATTTATTTATTTATTTATTTATTTATATGCCACCCCATCTCCGGGGGACTCGGAGCAGCTAACATAAAAGTCGAAATAAAAACATAAATACAAGAAATTAAAATATAAACTTCCAAATAAATCCCTAAAATGTAATAAAATCAATTAATTAAAAGAAAAACCCCAAACCAACCTCAATCCAGGCTGGCCTGTTCAAACAGGCAAGTTTTAAGATTGCAGCGGAAGGAGCGAAGGTCGGGAGCCAACCACAACCCCAGGGGCAGTTGGTTCCGTAGGGTGGACGCCCCCACAGAGAAGGCCCTCCCCAGGGGAACCACCAGCCGACATTGTCTGGGCACGGCACCCCGAGGAAGCTCTGCCAGCTGGAGCGCACTGTTCTTACACATAGGGCAGTTGACAGCAGTGTCTTTGCTCCTATCAAACCTGGGAAATCTACAGTCGCAGTCAATTCTTTTTGCTTTTTAAATGCCACTTTCTGCAGAGGTGTCCATGATTATCAGCTGATCTTACCCGATGAACCAACTGCAGTTTACAGAAATATTCTTCCAAGGAAAAAAGAGCTAAAGACGAGCAGTTGCTAAAAAGTCGTGATCTAGGCATGGACCATATTATTCTGGCCTGTCTAGCTAGAAAGAAAGAGGTTGGTGGTGTCATATAAAACTTAACAAATGTTAAGGGCTGGTAGGAAACTAGGTATTTTCTGGATGATATGGATATAGTCTCCATGCCAAAAATATAAATATAATTTATTATTTTATTATTTATTTATTTTATTAATTTGACTTGTATGCCGCCCCTCTCTCAAACGGACTCAGGGCGGCTCACAATAAAACCAACACAATAAATAGTTATCTAAAATAGAATTAAACCCAACAAGCCAAATTACTAAAAACAGAGTATAAAACAACCCCCTGCCCCAAGAGGAGTCAGCACAAAGCAGCCTGCTGAAAAAGCCAGGTTTTCAGGTCGTGGCGGAAGGTGCGAAGATCGGGGGCCTGGGTGGAAGGCTGTGATGTGACATTCCGGGCCTTGGTTTGGCTCTGAGTTTGAGGTCTAGCTATGTATTTATAGCGTGTGTCAGTTTGCTTAGTTTGGGGGTCGGAGGGGGTGTAGCAGCTGGAGTTGCAGCTATGGTCTGGCCCAGAATGTCACATCAACCAAGGCCTGGAATGTCACATCACAGCCTTCCACCCAGGATACTACATCATGGAACTCAGGAGATTACAACACAAAACCTCAGGAGGTTGCAACACAGACAACAACCCAGGAGATAACAGCACAAGACCCAGGATGTCACAACAATAAAACTCAGAAGGTCATCACACAGCCCAGGTAGCTACAACACAAAAGGCTGAAGGACACACAGCCACTACCTCAGCCACACAGGCTCTTACGAAAAAGCCAACCAATCAGCAAACATCAACTCCATCAACCAATCCAGAAGCAACAACACAGCCAACAACACAGCCAACCAATCAGCAAACACCAATTCCATCAACCAATCTAGAAGCGACAACACAGCCAACAACACAGCCAACCAACCCGCTTACAGCAGAGCCAGCACACCACACCTCCCCTCCAGTATTTATAAAGAGAAGGCAGCTCAGATCACGCTTTGCTGGCACAAGCACAAAGCCGAAGACACCAGCCTGAAGATGGCGAGTGGGATCTCGTCGAAACGCGCCAAGATACTCTCAATCTTACATGGGACAAGACCCGAATACACCAAGACCTACATACCTTTACCCGTGAAAATCTACGAAAACAAATACACACACACACACACACACACACAGAGTTATCTTGAGTGATGGTTGCAATACAATTTTCTTATAAGAATGTCTGTTCTCTAGTCTTTTCCTTTTTCTCTTTTGAAGAGAATGGAGGTAAGAATAACTCTAATCATTTACTTTGGAAAATATAACAGGAGTTATTTGTCAACACCAAGCCTCCTGCAATTTAAGAGATGAGAGTTTAAAGCAGCAAAGACTCTTGGGCTGCCTGAAAGGCTAACATATTTATTATCTCAGAAGCTTTTGTGGGTCACTGTTTACTTCATCAGATACACAGAAAACTGTCTTAAGGAAAATGTATCTTTCTCTGCACAATGTTCTATGCATTTGATGAAGTGTCTGTGAGCCACAAAAAGTTTCTTGGGTAATTTTTTTCTGGTCTTTAAGATGTGGTGCTGCATCTAACTCACATGACTAGCCTGTGAGGACTAGAATCTTTCTGGAAAAAATTATCTTGACACTGTACAAACCCAATTCTTCCTTCCAAGCTTACAGTCTGATAAGCACATGAAAAAGAGAAGGGGATGGGAAAAGAACATGAAAGAATAGACACGACAGCTGTTCATCGGGAAGAGGAACATCAAAATAAGTGCTGTAGAATCTTCTTCTGTTAGTAACATTGTCAAGTGGAATAGCTCCCAATAAAAACCAATTTTGTGAAAAGAAACAGGTGATTTAGTATCTAATTGCTGTTGTGACTGCCATCCATAAGTTTTGTGCAGATGCAAGGAGAAAAAGTTCCATTTTTATAGTTCTTTGCACACACAGGATTATTGCCCTGTCAGAACACATTACAGTTCAGACTTTTATGAAACTTGTCCCAAGAAACGAATGGTTGTTGTTTTAGCACCAAATATAACAATAAACAAAACGATGTAAAAAAGTAATACATGCTCATACCCCAAAACTATACACCTAATGGCAGGAGAATACACCACTTTATTTAGAGTTTTGGAGAGCAGCATAAAAACTACCATACACATTATCTTATCATCAAAGCCATGCAGCCAAGTGCTAAACTTCTAGTTATATCAAATATGTCCACATGAAACAGCTTCTGCACTAGACAACATTTTAAATTGCTCTCTCTGCTCTGAAGCAACAAACTGTTATCCACTCACTGGGTATGATTGCAGGATTTTCTCTCCTGAAAAAAAAGTAAGTCAGAATGCAACAATTTGTGTCCATGCCTCAGCCCTTAGTTTCAGTAGTTTTAACAGTAAGAGAATGCTGGATACAATTTAAGAGTTTCTAGCGCAAAGAAGCAAACATCAGCTTACAAATTTATTTATTTATTTATTTATTTATTGGACTTGTATGCCGCCCCATCTCCAAAGACTCAGGGTGGCTCCCAGCTAAAAACAACAACAATAAATAATTTAAAAAGATTAAACCAAATTCACAAGCCCAAAAATAAAAACAAAATTACAATACTTAAGAAGTTTAAAAACCATCCCCCCAAGGAAGGGTCACAGCCCGGATTGGTCACACAACCAGGTCTTCAAATCATGGCGGAAGGTGCGGAGGTCAGGGGCCAGGCGGAGCCCCAGGGGAAGTTGGTTCCAGAGGTCAGGAGCCGCGACAGAATAGGCTCGTCGCCGAGGGACCGCCAGCCAGCATTGGCCCGCCGACGGGACCCCAAGGAGTCCTTGCCTGTGTGCTCGCACAGGGCAGTTGGCACTCGAAATCGGCAGGAGTCGCTCCCTTAAATATTGAGGACCCATGTCGTGAAGGACTTTGTATGTTAAAACTAAAACCTTGAATCTCACCCGGAGTGCAACCGGCAACCAATGCAGGCAGCGAGGAAGGGGTAACATGGGAGAATCGAAACTCCCATCACCCCCGCCACCGCATTTTGCACCAGCTGCAATCTCCGGATGGTATGCAAGGGCAGTCCTAAATAGAGAGCGTTGCAGTAGTCAAGTCTAGAGGTAACAAGGGCATGAGTGACTGTGCACAGGGCATCTCGGTCCAGAATGGGCTAAGCTGACGAACAAGGCGGAGCTGGGCAAAGGCCCCCCTGGCAACGGCCCCCACCTGCTCCTCCAACCGGAGCCGTACATCCAGGAGGACCCCTAGATTCCACGACCTATCCACAGGGGGCAACACCTCTCCCCCTATGGCCAAAGATGGATATTCCTGACTGGGCCGAGATGCCGGTATGCACAGCCACTCAGTCTTGGCTGGGTTGAGTCAAAGCATGTTCCCGCTCATCCAAATCCATACCGCATCCAAACACTGGGTCATCAGGGAGAGGGCATCACTGATCTGGTTCGGGGTAGAGATGTACAGCTGGGTGTCATCCGCATACTGATGGAATCTCACCCCGAAACCACAGATGATCTCACCCAGCGGCTTCATGTAGATGTTAAATAGAAGAGGGGAGAGGACCAACCCCTGAGGGACCCCACAAGAGAGCACCCTTGGGGTTGACCTCTGCCCCCCCGCCAATACTGATTACAACCGCCCCGAGAGGTAGGAGGTGAACCACCGAAGAACAGTGCCCCCTATTCCCAACCCCTCGAGGCGTTGCAAAAGGATACCATGGTCGATGGTATCGAAAGCCGCTGAGAGGTCTAATAGGACCAGGACAGAGGAAAAACCCCTGTCCCGAGCCCTCCAGAGATCATCCATCAGCGCGACCAATGCCGTCTCCGTGCTGAAACTGGGTCAGAAGCCCGATTGATACGGATCCAAATTAAGGATTGCCTGTGCAACCTGGCTAGAAATAAACAACTACATTTTAGATCCTACAGTGTGTGAAAAGCTGAATCATTTCATAGTTTCATCTCAAACTGCAATGCAAATAAAAGAACAGTGTGGAGCTAAGAGCCTCTGATGTAGAGAGGGAAATTGAAATAATAAAAGGAGGATCAAGACCAAATATAAACCAAAAACTAAAAAATTGTTGATAATGAAATTCAAAGATCACACATTTTAATTGTATTCATTGTTGTAATCCTGGGATTCTTCTGGCAACTATGTGTGTATGCACGAACGTTAGTTTTCTATTGCTAACTAAAACAAACAGCAAAGCCAGTTTGGTTTAGTGGTTAAGGCACCATGCTAGAAACTGGGAGCCTTGAGTTTTAGACCTGCCTTTTTGTTTTCAGCCTCCTTCACTGAATTGCCTCATCTAAGATAACCAGTCAAATGCCTTGTCTTCTCCACCCAACTGTCCACCTCCACCTCTCATATTAGGGGGCTATTTTTTGAAAAGAAAGAAACCAAGATTAGCCTTTTTGTCCTTCTACTGCAGGGGTGTCAAACTCAAGGCCCACGGTACTGATTTAGCCCACAGGGTGCTTAGATCTGGCCCAAAGGGCCATCCTGGAAACAGCAAAGGATTGGCCTGCAGTGCCACTGCCAGAAAAATGAAATTGAGTTTGACACTTCTGCTCTACTGTATCTGAGATTAGTTTTAAATGATAACGAAGGGCAACCAGACATTACAAGTTATTCACATACAAGAAGAAAGTGCAGGAGGAAGCATCCATATGGAATTGGGAATAGTTTCCAGGAACATTTACTCTATTATGATTTTAAACGTTGTTTGTACTAAGTCTGGCTTAATATGCTACATCAGCATGGCTACAAATCAGATTTGCACATTACAAATCAGATTTGTACCCTGCACTAAGCCAAAATAAACTCTGGCTTAATATAGTGTATGGATCGTATTATTTATAAACTGTGGTTATATCAGACAAACCTAGTCAACAATGGTTAATTTTAGTAAGGAAACAAACTATAGCTAGGTGTAATCTGTGAAGCCAGGCACAAAAAATATGAAAGAGGTAAGAGAATATCTTTATAGTGCCAGATTGTTTCTCTAGGCATCTGTTGTGGAGTAACTCTATTCATAAAGTCTATGTTTGTTAGTATATTCAATATTTGAGAAGGCCAATATACTCTGATCATTCTTCTTTGAACAGTCAAAATCAAATACTGTACATACATCCTTAAAAACTGCTTGTCACTCAGAAAGCACATACCAATATGCACGTGGAAACATTATTTTTATTAGATTTTTGTGTAAGCAAGGTGATACAGGGGTGCAAAAAGAAGAGCTTGTTTTAAAACAAATTGATGATTCCTCAGAACTCCAGAAACATTACAATTCAACAATGTAATTTAGTTACTTATCTTTATATTGACTACTACTTAGAAATAGGAATGATTTTATTGATCCACTAATTATTCTCATGGTATCCCATAACCTTCAATAATTGGAATATATGTACAACTAGAGCAAGCAAGGGCAGCAGCATAATAAATAAGGTTCTCTGGTTGTAATCTAATGTAATTGGCCTGTCCTATATTTCTGGAAAAACCCTTTGACCTACAATATATATAGTAGGCAGTTTTAAACCCCTTATTGAAAATATTGGCCTTCAACTAAAGTAATACAAAATCAGATTAAGAATTATGCATTAAAATGCATACCTATAAAACATACAATTTTATTTTGGAGGGAGCAACTTGATGCAAAAAGGGGAAGAATGAGATGTAGCGAGAAAAAAAAGAAAGAAATTGGAGCCAGAAAATAAGAGGGAAGAAGAAAAAGAAATCTCTCTAAATTTGCCTGACAGCAAAACTACTCACTTTCAAACAATACCTTTCTATTGTTGAAAACCATTCTTACCTGCACCATCCTTTTATTCTTTAAATTTCTCACCTCTCTCTTACTGAGGATGTTATCAATTCCACCCAGTCATGAACTTGGTCTTCACCCTTCCTTTTTGTATCTGTTTTGCATTTTTTAAAATTCAACATGAAAGGTCCAGGAAAGTGGAAAAGACCTCAGCCTAGTGTCAGAAAATGCCAATAATATGAAGAAAATATTTGGAGAAAAAGATTGTACTGAAGGAAGACTGTAACTGTAACTCAGTGGTAGAATTTCTACTTTGCTGGCAAAAGATCCAAAGCTATATTAAACTCCTGGCCTCCCCAGGTAGGGCTCCAGTTTGAAATCCTCGAGAGTGACTTGTAGTTGCTGTAGAGAATATTTTTCCATTTCAGCACTTTTAAGATGGGTGGACATCAAGACTCAGAATATAAAGATACTGAGGGTGACAACACAACTATAGACAAACCTGGAATTTTTTTTACTACACTAGTATAAAGAAAGGTGTTCTGACCTAGGCTTCCTTAGAAGGCATAAAAGAAGGCATCTGAGTCCCGGCAAAACCTCTTTTATTTCCACGGCTGTGAATTACATTCATTCACAGCATGCAAAGCTTCACAGTCTTTCAGGGGACTGTTTATAAACACCCACCTTATCGCACTTGTAATGCTGCCAAAGAACTAATTGCCAAACACAGGGCAAGGCCAAAGTTGACACAGAGTCAAACAGAACTTTTCAAAGCTTGAATTGACCAGACAAATGAATTGCTTCCTGCAAAAGCTCACGTCCCTTTCGCTCCTCTTTTATGTCCTATGGAAGGGGCCAATCATCTCCGAGGTCTGGCCTTACTCCTGAGTCCATCCTGCTTTCTCAATTGTTCTTGTCTTCTGGTAGCCCTGCGCATGCATAAGCTGGGAACTGGTTCCAGAAACTCCCCCACCTCACTGCTGTCTGTGTCCAAAGGCATCTGATGATTGTCAGCCTGCCTTGTCCCCATCTCTGCCTCTGATGCAGAGCCCTCGTCCAAGCCCCCCTCAGCCTCCAAGACTGGCCCAGATTCCTCCCCAACCTCCTCACCACTGTTCGATTCTGCTGCCAGCTCCATCAGCTGCCAGCGGGCCACAACAAAAGGGGATTTTTTGCTCCTAAGTGGAAGGCACTGCTAGTGAAAACGTTTGCTCCGTCCCTCTGCCTTGAAGAACAACCTCACTTTGAACAGATGGATTTTTTTTCCTGAAAAGTTTAATCTCAGTATGAATAATACCCAGTTGAATTTATCAATGAAGAAGGCCAAGGAAAGGAATGAGAAAGAAACACTAATTCTAAATGCAATAATATAACAAAAGTCTTAAAAGATTAGGATTAGGTTAGCTAACATTTGAAAGGGGGGCAAAAGTAATAAGGAAGTAGCAATGCTTTTATTGATATCTACTGTTGAAATATGCAACAGTAAATACACAACAAGATTGCAATCTAAACTGCACAGAAATCAATAGGATAAAATTAAGCATCTGCAGAAGTCTCTTATTAACGTCAGTGAGACTTACATTACAGATGTCATAAAGCACTATGTCAGAAATCAGGAAAAGATATTAAAATAAAATATTACAATTTTTCCAAAGAGAATCTGAAACCACTAATTCAAAAGGAACAAAAACAAGACTTCCCAAAGGGGCTTTTTCCAAAAGACAACTGGATCTTCTTGTCTTTTTTCCCCGTTTGAAAATGTTTCATTTCTCATCCAAGAAGCTTTTTCAGTTTTAATGTCTTTAGTTAGAACTGAATAAACTTCTTAGATGAGAAATGAAACATTTTCAAAGAAAAAAGCAAACAAGAAAATCCAGTTGTCTTCTGGAAAAAGCCCCTTTGGGAAATCTTGCTATTGTACCTTTTGGAAAAAAGCGCCATTGGGACAACCATAACCTGGATTATCGAGAATTTCCCACAGACATTTGCAATAGCAAGACAGTCTTTTTAGAACCATCCCAAAGGCAAAGAGCAAATTTAAAAACTCAATATTCCAAGAAGAGAACACAGCTATGTTTTATTTTGCAAGATGGGGCAAAACAAATGCCATCCTGACTACAATTCCTGTGGCCATTCAAAAAATAGGAAGTGATGTATTTTCTCCTCCAAATTACTATAGTAAGGTGAGAAATGCCTTTGGCCTATAATATGATCGTGCATCTATGGCCAAACTGAAAATAAATTTGGAATCTAAAATAATACTACAGTCAATGAGTTGTATTAAATGATGTTAGTCCATTAGTAAAACTTGCTTGTGTAGTAGATTCCCATTCCATCTGCATCTTAACAACATTTTGAAATAATCTGGAACCATCAGAAATACATCTCAGCTGCACAGAGGATACCAGGAGGAGAAGTGGAATAAGGATACAGATAGATATACAAAGTATACCCAAAATATACAGACAGATGAATGGGCTTCTGGTATGAAGTGAAGGACTAATTACTTGTCCACTGGGGTAGCTTTGGAAATGTTTATTAAGACACAAATCATTATTCTCCAGGAGGATGCAGCTTCAAACCAAGCTCAGATCTCCCACAGAGGAGACAATAAATAGACCTGATTAATACTGCAGACAATGAGCAAGAAATCCTAGCCAGTAGTCATAAATTTGGAGATTATTCTGAATGCCTGAAACGTGAAATAATAAGGAACTGCATTTGCATCTGCAAAGAATGTTACTGTAGGCTGCACATTAAGGAAACCCTGAAGGTCTCAAATTAGAGAGGTGGACATCGGGGTCAAACCAAACATGACGGTATTACTTTAGAAATGGAGCTTCTTTCACTGGCCTTGAGGTTGCTTAGGGAATTTGCTGTATAGAAGACTTAACTTCCACCAGCCTTGCAAAAAGACAAAAACAGAAGTATCCACAGCAATCCATGGTAATGTCACCATGCAAATGCCACAACCTTATAGTTATGTCTTAATGAGTGACACAAGCATGCAAATTCCCCCTTACAACCCACCCTCATAAGTCCCCATGTGTAATGTATGCAGAGTTTGAAATGATTGGTTGTTGTTGTAAAGTGTTTGAAATCATTGGTTGTAAAAGTGCGGGAAAACCCTGCACTCTGATTGGCTGGCAGCTGCGGCAGCCAGCTATAAATAGCTGCGGCTGAGCCATTTGGGTCTGTTCTGAGCTGAAAGTCACAATAAAAAAGAGCTGAAGCACTCCGCGTCTTGTCTCTCCATGCAAACATAACACTGGCGACGAAGGTGGGATTTTCCCAAGGAGAAGGCAACGCGGAATGCAGAAGAGCGAGATGGCTGTGCTGAACACCCCCAGCCCGTTCGAGCCAAAGAATGAAGACTGGGAGTCGTATGCAGATCGGTTTCAGATGTATCTAGAAGGAAACGATCTGGCCGCCATTTCTGAGCAATGGAAGAGAGCGGTTTTTCTTACTTATTGCGGTCCTGCAGTTTTCAAGATGGCGAAGGCATTGGCTGCCCCAGCAGACGTGAAGGTAATGGCATGGTCTGATCTGGAAAGACTTTTAAGGGCACACTACATGCCCCAAGTATTGTGCCTCATTAGGAGACACGAGTTTTATCGCCGCGATCAGAGAGAAGATGAAAGCGTCAGTGACTTCGTGGCAAGTTTAAGGAACATTGGGGGTGCGTGCGAATTCAGCATTTTAGAGGAGGCCATGCGCGATCGTTTTGTGTTGGGCCTTAAAGACAAGGTCTTGCAGAGCAAATTACTTATGAAACCAAAAATTACGCTGAAAGAAGCCATAGATGAAGCAACTTCAGCAGAAGCCACCAAAACCTCAGCAGCAGCCATGAGAAAGATGAACAAGATTATGGGCCATTCTGATTGTGAAAAGACCACCACAACTCATTTTGATGAACTTGAATCTGAGTCAGAATACAGTGGAGAAGAAGAAGGAATTAACAGACTCAGAATGGAGCAGAAAGCAACGACCTGGGAAGGAAGAGGGAGATTTCCATTGCATAGCTGGGGAAACCACCCCTGCACTGAATGCAAATTCCTGGATGCCATTTGCCTCGTGAAAAAAGAGGGCACATTGCAAGAGTCTGCAAATCATCCAGAACTCCACCAAACAGAAGGAAGTTTGTTGCAAACAACAAAGACAGAGAAGTCAAACCAAACAACACCAGCGAGAAGATGGGCGCAGCACAGAAGCAAATGGAAAAATGAAACTCATCAAACAGTAACTATTGGTCATTCCTCTTCATTAAATAATAGGAAAGTGCATGTCAAGGTACTTATTGAGGGAAGACCTTGCCAAATGGAAGTGGACTCAGGTTCATACCTATCCATGGTGTCATGGGACACTATTCAAAGACTAATACCAGACATTCAAAAGTCTCATTTCAAAAACAAGCACTAACTCTTAAAGACTACCAAGGCAACAAGATTCCAGTAGTTGGAACAAGAGAATTCAATGTGAAATTCAAAGGCCACATCAAACGCCTACCACTGACCATCGTGAGATAAATGATCGCCCAAGTTTGCTGGGACTGGAGTGGTTCAACCGCTGGGCATTGAAGTAACTGGCATCAATCACGTGAGCAACACTGATTGGGAAGAATCATTGAAGTCTGAGTTTCCAGAGGTCTTCAGCAACGGATTAGGCAAGTACTTGGGGACCCCTATCACTTTTAACCTAGATCCCAAGGTACAACCAATCCGTTTAAAACCCAGGAGGGTACCATTTGCCTTGAAGGAAAAAATTGATGAACAATTAGATAAACTAATAGCCCAAGGGGTACTAGAGCCCACAGACCACTCCAGGTGGGAGACACCCATAGTCACGCCAGTCAAGGCTGATGGTTCTGTGAGAATCTGCGGGGATTACAAGGGGACATTGAACCATGCGCTACAACAGAGCATATCCGGTTCCAGTGGTTCATCATTTATTACATTCTCGGGGGCACAGTCTTTGCCAAACTGGACCTGGCCCAAGCATACCAGCAGTTAACAGTAGACTATTTAACTGCAGAAGCTCAAACCATTGTAACCCATCGAGGTGCATTCAAATGCAAGAGGTTACAATTGGAGTAAGTGTGGCCAGGCATATTTCAAAGCCTTATGGAGAGGATGCTACAAGGGTTACCTGGGGTGGTGCCTTATTTTGATGACGTTTTAATCTCTGCTGAAAATGACACTCAATTACATGAGAAACTCAGAGAAGTCCTGACCAGGTTCAAAAAGCAGGGTTAAAAGTAAAAAAAGAAAAGTGTACACTAAGAACTGACAAAGTAGAATTCTTGGGATATATGATTGATAAACAGGGCATCCACCCCACAGAAGCCAAAGTCCAGGCAATCAAAGAAGCCCCCAGACCAAAATGCAAAACTGACTTGCAAGCATTCCTGGGACTTGTTAATTTCTACCATATGTTTCTACCTCAGAAAGCAACCACTGCAGAACCCTTACATAGATTACTGGATAAAAAATCTGCATGGGTTTGGGGCAGAAAAGAAGAAACTGCATTTAACAATATCAAGAAACTAATCACTTCTGATTGTGTATTGATACAGTTTTCTGAGAATTTACCTGTAGTATTAACTTGTGATGCATCCCCTTTGGAGGGGGGAGTGTTGAGCCACAGGCTTCCCAGTGGGAGGAAGCTCCCATTGCTTTTACTCTCGACTTTAACTAAAGCAGAGAGGAACTACAGTCAACTGGACAAAGAAGCTTTGGCAATTGTTGCAGCAGTCAAGAAGTTGCACGAATACGTCTATGGAAGAAGATTCACCATTGTCACAGATCACAAACCACTTCTGGGAATTGTGGCAGGAGACAGACCAACACCAGTCATCGTGTCACCCAGAATGCTGAGATGTACTGAATTCCTTGCTGCTTATTCATATAAACTTATCCATAGACCTGGAAAACATTGGGCATGCAGATGCTTTGAGTCGCTGCCCACTTCCTTTACACACTGAGGACCCTGCTCCTGAAACTTACACCTTTTTTCTAGAAACTGTTGCCAAGCTTCCAGTCCATGCTGCTCAAATTGCTAGAGAAACTGCCAAAGACACTTTATTGGCTCCTGTTGTGGGCTGGGTTAAAAATGGTTGGCCAATTCAAGATCTACCTCAGGTTTCCCAACCTTTCAAATCTAGACAAACTGAATTATCTGTCTTAAGGGGACGTATTCTGTGGGGTAACAGAGTGGTTATTCCTGCAAAACTTCAAAAGAGGTCTTGGAAATGTTACATGAGGGTCATCCGGTATTGTCAGAATGAAGGGATTGGCCAGGAGTTATGTATGGTGGCCAGGTATAGACAAAATGGTTGAAAACTGGGTTGCATCCTGTCCAAATTGTCAGGAAACAAGGCCTGCCCCACCTATCGCCCCCATACAGGAATGGGAATGTCCTAGGGGCCCCTGGTCCAGGATTCATATTGATTTTGCTGGCCCTACCAGAGGCCACACCTTTCTCATTGTGGTAGATGCATACTCCAGATGGTTAGAGGTTATTCCCATGTCATCCACCACAGCTGAGGCTGTTATCAAACAGCTTAAGAAACTTTTGTAACGCATGGCCTACCTGATGTGCTTGTTTCTGACAATGGTCCTCAATTTACTGCTAACCTTTTTGAATCATATCTGGCACAACAGGGTATCAGACATGCCCTTACAGCCCCTGGGCATCCTTCGACTAATGGCTGGGCTGAACGATGGTATGCTTTTACTAAAGAGAAACTCCAACAATTGGGTCCAGGGGACATCACTGAGAAAGTTGAAAAACTACTCAGTATCCAACACATCACTCCTAACCCATCCACTAATTTAACTCCAGCTGAGCTTTTGATGGGTAGAAAACTCAGGTCTACCCTGGACCACCTTCACCCCACTTACGCACCCAATGCACCATTAGATTCCACTAGCAAAACTCGCCAATTCTCCATGGGTGATTTTGTTTATGCTAAAAACCTTGTAGGTGAACCATTGTGGATTCCTGCAGAGATAACCCAGGTTACAGGCCCCAGGTCTTACAGGGTTCAAACTGAAGATGGTGCCTTATGGAGTAGGCACATAGACCAGTTACGTCCAGACTGCCTCTGGAGCATCGCCCTTGCTCCTCTCTGGACTTCATCCCACAGCCTTTTCTAGGGGAAGGGGAGATAATGGAGGTAATGAGCAAGTAAGAATCAACCCCATGTGTAGCTAACACGACAGGAACCATCCCAAACCCTGTCACAGTCCCAACAACCATTTTTACCAATGGAGGATTGCACATCATTACCAGACTTAGAGGATAACACTGGGTTGGAAATAGATTGGGAGGAGAGACCAAGTTGTAGTAACCAAACTGGTTCTACCAGTACAAGAAATCCTAATAAGGGAATGTTGTCAGATACATTTCCTTCCTAGCAAGGTGAGATTCCCAAAACACCTGAACCACGCAGGTCTCAACGTACCCATAAGAGCCCCACCTATTTACAAGAGTATATTCGATAGATGGGGTTTGAGTATGGACCAAACCTAGTGGGGAGGGGTGTTATGTATGCAGAGTTTGAAATGATTAGTTGTTGTTGTAAAGTGTTTGAAATGATTGGTTGTAAATGTGCGGGAAAACCCTGCACTCTGATTGGCTGGCAGCCGCGGTGGTAGCCGGCTATAAATAGCTGCCACGGCTGAGCCATTCGGGTCCGTTCTGAGCTGAAAGTCACAATAAAAAAGAGCTGAAGCACTCCACGTCTTGTCTCTCCATGCAAACATAACACCATGGGCCACAGTGTGTAAGGATGACACATTATTCTAACCACATTCATGTTATTTCTGGCCCCATCCATCAGTAGCAGGAAGTACTTGAGACAGGGCATTATACAAACTAGAGCTCTGGGCAGAAAAAGTCAGCTTAATTTGACCTGTATATAAATGCCACCACAATGTTCATTCTTGAAGAACTGACCTCCTTCCTTCTTTTTCTCCTGCATCTCATCTCTTATGTATCTGTCTCTTTTAATTAATGCAAGTTGCTCAGGGAGAAATCAGTCTGAAAAACAGACTGTGAGGCAAGTTCTACACTGACCACTCAAACTGAGTAAGGCAATCAGCATATTTTTCTCTGCTTCAGTGCCAGGCCTGAATATGATAAGAAAACTAATGAGCCAGCCCTACTAAGCAAAACTGGTTACAAGTGAGAGATGCATCTGGATGCACACCAATGTATCTGCATACTAGATTTATAATGTCTAATGTTCTTGTACAATTAAAATCCAAATTTTCTCTGCAGAAGACCTTTTAATATCACCTAATTTTATTTTGGTGTTGGAGAAGATACTTGAGAGTCCCCTGGACTTAAGGAGATCAAACCAGTCAATCCTAAAGGAAATCACCCTGACTGGAAGGAACAGATACTGAAGCTGAAGCTCAAATACTTTGGCCACCTATTGAGAAGAAAGAACTCATTGGAAAACACCCTGATGTTGGAAAAGAATGAAGAGGAAAGGAGAAGGGAACAGCAGAGGAGGGGATGGTTAGATAGTGTCATCAACGCAATGGGCATGAGTTTGGGCAGGCTCCAGATGAGAGCAGAGGACAGGCGAGGCTGGTATATTATGGTTCATGGTATCACAAGAAGTTGGACTTGACTTAGCAGCTGAACAACTTTTATTTTTAGTGGCTCCCACAGCCATGGGTACAACTGAAACCTAGGTTAAAACAGGCAAACTTCTTTTTAGTCAAAACAGCTTTTAAGGCATCGATCTGACTCTCCAAATTTCGACCATCTGTAATTTGGACGTTTGCCCTCATTCAAAACAAACAGTGGCACATGTCTAATAAGGTGAGCATGCAATGTTTATCCATCTCCTCTTCATATTAACTATCTTTACTTAACAGACTGCTGATAAATGCCAAGAGTGAACACTCTCCTTGTCCATTATACTGACCAGTTCATCCTATGAGATTGCTGTAGCTCCTAAAGCCAGCCTCAGTGCATGGACATAAATATCAAATTGTTAGGAATGACTGAAGCTAGGCAAACCTACTTACATCTCATCCTCTAAATTTGGAGTTAATTTCTATCTTTTCAGTGAAAATAGAACAGAAATGTTTAATGGAAGAGATTATTATCAGCATAACACTTTCAAACTTGAAGTTTCCCTTCTCTGAATTGCTTCTATATACTTTTTCAGTCCTCAGGAGATGCATTCTTAAGTCACCTTCCCTCCCTTTTGTGTTAACAACCAGCGGCTATGCAGGGGGAAGGGGCTGTATGTGTGTAATGCTCCCAATTCATCAAGTCAGGGAAAGTACAATGGTTTTCACCAAGTACATGATCTTTAATGCCTCAGGGATGTAAGGCCACATTAAACTTGTCCAATTATTAATAATTCAGGGCAGCCTCCTTTGTGAATGATAGGGGCATCTCTCTCGGCACACCGGTCTAACTAAAAGAAGAGGCATAGCAAACAAACAAGTAACAGCATTCCAAAAAATCCCAGGGCTCAGATCGCCCTGAAGTGCTGCAATTATTCTTGTCCTCCAATTCTTTGCAATCTATTGTGTCAGTGATCACCTAGACTTTACAAAAGTTCCACGTTTTCTTGTTTGTTGAGAATCTGTGACATTGAAGATAATTCCTGAGCATGTTTTGCAGCTTGTAGATTGCCTATAGTGCAAGAGTCACTCAGCAACAGTGCCCCACTCTTTTACGAGAACACACGAGATGCTTACTGTAATAAGCTTCCCAAGAACTATAAGATTTTTTAAAAATGACAAATATTTTATCACACACAGTGGCAAGTATTTAACTTGAAGTTAACTAAATAACAATTACATTACATTATTCTTTTTCAGGATTTTATTTGCCCATTTTCTTACAAGGTTAGTACATTATAATGGGTTCATTTCCTGAGTCTTGGAAACATGCCTACTTATGCTGTTTTTTGAAAAACTCTTCCCTTGAGCCTTCTGTTTGCTTTTATTTTTTTATCTATTCAAGTTTATTATTATTACTACTTTCTGCCCTGTGTCTCTTCTTCTCACTGTAGCTAAAGTCGTGAGAGAACTGCTTTTCCATTTCTCTCTTCACCTTTCTCTTAATAAATTCAGGAACCTCTTCTAATTTTTTAAAATCATTGCTGTTGATGCTATTATATCTATCCATCTATCCATATTTGATGGTTTGAACCACCAAATATCATTGTTACAGTTAAGTTCCATAATTGAGGTGTCCTGTAAGTTCTGAGCATATGATAGAAAATTCAATCAAACATTGCATTTTATTTTTTAATTATTTCATTAGCATATCAAAATAGGTAGCAAGATTGTTTTGTTTCTCTAGCCTCACATGGCAAGTCTAGCAAACTTCATTGCATTCCACTGTGAGTGCTTTCCTAGCATTAGTTGAAAAAACACATTTTCAAGGCAATATTTTTCTACTGCTCATGGTTTTAACCTTTTTCTTTTCTTTTCTTTTTCTCTGTGTATGAGTACAGACAGCCAAGCTATTTGGTCCTGGAACTTTGTTAGTCCAGCTTCCCTTCACTACATTTAATACTTTTCTTGTTTTCTCCTATGTAGCAGCTACAAAGGAGTGAATTTAGCAGAAACTTGAAGCATTTAACTGTATGCAAAGAACATATTTGCTGGTCTGTGAGTATAATACAAATTGATTGTTTGCAAAGAATATAGGGAAACTCTACATCACAATGTTTGGGATTATGTTGTACACACCAGCTTTCGGAAAAACCTACTGTTAGTCCATAAGCCTATGCTTTTGATCTTCATACCAGACCAGCAATGGCTAATTCTCCTGCATACTAGAGAAGCTATGGTGTAATTCACAGCATTCTGCCAACAGTTTTAGTTCTTCCAAATTGACTCCTAGCAAAATCAGTTTGGGACTCAGATCTATCTTTAAAATAAAAAATATTTATTTTTCTTTGACATCTTAAAGCCATTTCAATCCACGTGTTGAGTTTATTCTATGATGCGTCTTTTGGCATAGAAATTCTTTAGTTTTTTATATTGTGATTTTACAACTACTCATGCTGTATTGCAGCATTGTTGTTTTTATAGAATTATGATCACAGAAAGCAAATTTGGAAGGGACCTTGAAGGTCTTCTAGTCCAATTCCCTGCTCAAGAAGAATACCCTATGCCATTTCAGACAAATGGTTGTCCATTCTCTTCTTTAAAATTTCCAGCGATGGCACACTCACAACTTCTGAAGGCAAGAGGTTTCACTGATTAATTGTTCTAACTGTCAGAAAATTTCTCCTTATTTCTAGATTGGTTCTCTCCTTCATGAGTTTCTATCCATTGTTTCTCCAGGCACTTTGGAGAATAGCTTGACCCCCTCTTCTTTATGGCAGCCCTTTAGATATTAGAACACTGCCATCTTGTCACCCCAGTCCTTCTTTCCATTAAACCAGACATACCCAATTCTTGCAACTGTTCTTCATGTGTTCTAGTCTCCAATGGTAAACATATCACTATTAATAGCATCACAAAATTAGTGCTGGAAGAGTCCATTTGGAAGGGTCTATGAGCCCAACCCTAGTTGAAAGTAGGAATCTTAAGTGTTATCTTCCCTAACAGCAGTCTGTCCAGAGCCTGCTTGAATATAATCAGAGACAAAAACACAACTGACATCCTGATAACTGGTTTCACAAACAAATTTCATACACATCAAAAGAGTTCCCCAACTTTCAGTTGGAAACTGTCGTCTTATACCAAAGGTGCTTTTTCAAGAGGCAACTGAACTTTTTTGTTTTTCTTTGAAGACATTTCGCTTCTCATCCCAGAAGCTTCTTCAGTTCTGACTGGATGGTGGGAATAGAAGGATTTATACTCCTTGCAGACAGCTGGTCATTTGCATTCTTTTAGGGAGTAGTTGAAGCCATTTGGAGGTTTATCCTGTATGTGCCATCAGGATCACCTGAGTAGTGCAAATGGGTGTGGAGCCTTCTTGGAACTGTTGAAAGGACTGTGTTGTAGACTGGAGATAGATGATGTCATATCTTGCAATTTAAATCCATATCTTGTCTTACCCTTGAGATGACAGAAAAGCTTTCTCTGTGATACATGTTCAAGTAGCATAGTTGAAGAGTGCAATCACGGAGTGCCATTAATTTTCTCTCCTCAGGCCCAAGTGTATCAAGCGCCTCAATTTTTCCCTGTAGCATTTAGCTTATGAGTCCCCTGATCACCCTTGTTGACCTTTTCAGAACCTATTTCATTTTACATCAATTATTCCTGGAATGTGATGTCCAGAACTAGGCAAAATATGCAGACTAGATGCAACCAATGCCAATTAGTCATTTGGAACCTATTCTTCCATAGAAGGGAGTTTAAAATTGTATTAGCCTATTTTATAGCTACTTTAGAATCACCTCAGAGATTAAAACTCCTAGATGGCTTTCATAAGTGCAGGTAGTCCTTGATTTACAACCATTCATTTAGTGACCATTCAAAGTTACCACGGCACTGAAAAAAGTGACTTATGACTGTTTTTCACACTTATGACCATTGCAGCATCTCCATGGTCACATGATCAAAATTCAGATGCTTGGCAACTGGTTCACACCCGTATGATGGATGCAGAGTCCCGGGGTCATGTGATCCCCTTTTGTGACCTTCTGACTAGCAAAGCCAACAGGGAAGCCAGTTTGTCTTAGTAACCATGTTACTAACTTAACAAACAAAATAATTCACTTAACAACTTGGCAAGAAAAGTCATAAAATGGGGTAAATTCACTTAGCAAATGTTTCACTTAGCAACATAAATTTGGGTTCAATTGTGGTCGTAACTCAAGGACTACCTATACTATTGCCAAGCCATTTTTCTTATATTCTATAGCAGTCCCATTTTTTCCCTCAATGAAGAACTTAGCCCTTGAGTCTACTATTGTTTGCAACCCTACTTCTGTAACTTATCACAAATATTGTAAAGCTGTGCCCTTTGAGGGGAAGTATTCTATCTGGTATCTATTCCTTACAAAAGTCATTGCTTTTTCCATTGGCTCATGCAAGTGTTGAAGAGTTGAAGACCCAAGATTGACCCTGTGCCACCTTACTTAGTATCCCACTCCAGTTTAATGAGAAACCATAGTTTGGTGAAGTTTCATTGTTTTTATTAGTTTCTAATTATTGTAAGCTGCCTACTGTCACTCCAGGTGAAATGAGTGACATATAAGTTAAACAAACAAATATTTCTACAGGAATCATCTAACAAATCCCAAATTATTTTAATTGAGCAGATTTCTTTTGCCTCATTTTGGACTTTGACTCTTTTGGAGAAAATGTTTAAAACTTATTAATTAAGTCATCCTATGGGTGAACCACACAATATTAGTGTTCCTGTAATTTTTTGTGTGTTAAATCTGAAAAGTTAAAATAAAGAAAAGATCCATAACCCATGAGCATAGTAAACTCACTTTTCACTAAACCATTTGAGATTCATTTTTAAGGGTGGAATCACAGTCTTTGAAACTGACATCAAAATGGCCACTCTTAATTCACTATCAGCAAAACAGGGTCAGGAAAATGAAGCGGAAAATAACTATGACAAAATGTAGCATGGGTTTCTTCAATTTCTTTCTCAACAAGAGGACAACAAAAGGAGACAATCCACTTAAACCAAACTGAGAAATCTTAATAGATAACCAAACAAACATAGAAAACCTCAATTCTTTATTTTTTTCTCTTTCTTTATATCTAAAGGCAAATGAATACCACAGACAGGAGGAACATGACAGGGAAAGTCAGAAATGATATGGAAAAGGAACTTCTAGCTAAAGATCTTCAAATTCCCAGGCCCTGATGAAATGTGACCTAGAATAATTAAAGGACTGGTTGAAAAGTTCTTGAGATCTTCTGAGGAATTCTGCAGAACTAGAAAAAGGTGCCAGAAAATTGGAGAGGAACAAACACAGCCTCCTCTTCAAGAAAGGAGGCAAAAGAAGTTTCCAGCAATTATTGAGCAGTGAGCCAAACCTCAATACCAGGAAAGATATTAGAGCAGTTAATAAATCAGGCCATTTGTAACCATCTTAAAGATAATGCCATGATTGCTAAGGTTCAGCATGGCTTTTTTTAAAAATGAGCCACGTGAGACAATTCTCCTGTTATTTTTTTAGACAAGACATCTTCTTTAAGGGGAACACTATGGATATAATTTACCTTGATTTCAACAAATGTCCCACATTACTTTCTTTCTGACAAGCTGTTAAAATGTAGATTGGATGGCACTACATCCCAACTGACTATGTCATGGGCTAGGATTCAGATTCAATTCTCACTCTCATTCTGAGAACACTGGTCCAGCGGAATCTGTGGATTGTTAGCCTCTGGAATCTTCAAGCTGTGATACTTTGGAGAAGGCTGAGCAACCAAAGAAATAAACTGCAACAGTTGGACAATGAGACACAAACTTCAAGCTGCAGGCCTCGATTCACACAGTGGTGAGCAGGGCAATACTAGTCAATGAGTCTCCTCACTAAGCAAAGGACAAGATCTGAGTAACTGTAGCCAACTACTTGCAGGTGGATTTATATAGTTGCTTCGGGTTCAGTATTTGTTGGAGACTTAGTTTATGCTCTTGTTTATGTATGAACTCTTGAACCTTTGACTCTTGGACTGGCTGACTATCCAACTAGGCACTCTTGATATCTGGAAAGAATATGGACCACTATGTTGTTTAAACTTCAAATGGACTTATTCAAGCAAGCCCTCTTTGCACAGACCCTGATTTATGATCTTGTCTACTGTTATCTGCTTATCTCCATAGCAACTGTGTTTGTGCTTGTGTGTCTGCAACCTGAAACAGAACAGTGTCCATAGGGTTACTATATCTTACTATTTGAAGTTTTGTTAATGATATGATGGCGGCAGATGAGGCAGATCTGACCAAGAAATAACTGCTGGAAGACTAAAGACAACTTTTATTTGAAGTGACTGTAGTAATATAATTTTGGAAATCTGATTGTGCTCCCTCTTCTCTTTCCTAACATTATGCTTTAGGAAGGGATCTGTCTGAAATGTTTGCCACACTTTCTCCATGCCCTAGACTTAATCTATGTTTTTCTTCACATCTTTTTGGTAATGATAAGTCTCCCTCAAAGCCATCTCCATATTTGGATAATACGATTGATGGAATGTTTATAAACTTAATAGCTGATATAACATCTAGAGATCTGGATGACATCCAGTATGAAAGAATGAGATTGCAATCTAGTCTGGGCAGGTTGGGAGACTGACTTAATATCATCAAAATGTCCTTTGACAGGGAGAAATACATCCAGGGAAGAAGAACATACAGCATGCATGCAAGATATGGAGTTCTACAATACATAAGAAGCAATGGATCAAAGACACATGAAATCTTTATTCCCCTCTATTTTGCACTGATGAAAATACATCTGGAGTAATGTGTATGATTCTGGCCATCAGAAGGATGTTGAAACATTAGAACAGAAAAGGGTGACAAAAATGATACAGGGTCTTGAAGATATGTCCTACAAGAACAAACTAAAGTAACATAGGATGTTAGATTTCGAGAAAAGGCAGAGGGGAGACATATCAGTTTTCAGATATGCATAAAAATGTCCCTTGGGGAAAATGGTCAAGTATTATTTTCATTGCCCCTGAAGTTAGAACCAGAAATAATAGGGATAAATTTCAGTTATTCCGATTTTTTTAAAATATAAGGAAAAGCTTAACAATAAAATTTGAACATAGTGGAAGAGTCTACCTATGGTCTTTGTGGGTTCTCAATCTCTGAAGCTTTTTAAGAAGAAGAAGAAACTCTCAAAATGGAAATCTGAAAAACAGTTTAATTAATATTAAAATTATTTTAATTGGTTGGACTAATTGATGCATGTGATCCCTTCCAGTTCTAAGATTGTGTGAAACAGAAAGAGCAGATGGGAAAGAACCATTATGATGCTGGCCTACATTTAATACAAGCATTCAAAATATGCAAGCCAATTCTATGTTTATTCAAAAATGAATCCTACAATGTTTAGCAAGGTTTAATCCCAGTGAAACATGCATAAATTCACAGAAAAGATATATAATGGAATGTTGGCAATTCTGTTTAATTGCATTTGCAGCCAAGTTGACAATAAACTGAAATTGCTGGTCTTAAGTTTACAGCCCTGACATCATTTATCAGCAAACGACCAACTCCAGATTCAAGTATTTCAGACAGAAGAGATGGGATTGACTGAGCAAAATACAATGAAAAGGTAGCCAAGAAATAAAGAAAGGGGTGCTTCTAACACAGATTAGTCTGATTTGGTATTGTATTTAAAGCAACGATAAAAAAGCTAGCTAACATAAGCAGTCCTGATTGGTATTCGATCTGACTTTTTTGGTACAATGCCCATCTCCAGTGCTTTTAAGTCAAACCCTGACAAGTGTCAATACTAATCAATCTTGGCCAGATCGGCAATCTACAATGTAAAGCACCATAATCTATAGAAAGAAATGAGGAACTGAAAACATTTTACAGTTGCTATGCTTCTGGGAATAATAGAAAGCAAGAAAAATCAATATCACGTCATTTCTCAAGAGCAGGCTATTCACTGGATTACAAAGAATATTTACTACTTTAAACAAGGGTTTTTAAAAGTGAGTTAAAGGAAATATTTTAACATACAATAACTTTAAGGGGGAGAAAATTAAATAATTTTACCACACTGTTAACCAAAATCATGGTATGAAGATTGGTGGAAGAGAAGGATTATGAACATGGGATAGGAACTTTAAAGTATTTCACCATTTAAAATATTGCTTTAAAATAGAAACAGCCACATGTTCATGCTTTGCAAAACACTTCAGACTTCAAGGGTTGCTAGCATTATTCAAATTGTAAAAGTAGTTATGAAGTTATTTAGCCTATTTTGCAATAGAAGCATCTTCAGTTGCTATTATTTTGATACATAGCTCTCTAAAAATATGCTAGTGGACAGACATCTAGCAACAGAAGGTCATGGCAGAAATATCCTGTTTTGCCTCTCTGTCATGCCCAAGCAGTTGCTTATTTTCAGTATAATATTTGGCAACCTTTATCTGAAGCTGCATAGATGAAGCATTAAAAACTGCAGGACAGCAAAATTTAACAAGAAAATCTATCCTATACTCTATATGCCGGTATACAAGCGTGTTTTTATTTATCATACCCTTCTCCTTCCCTAATCATTTGAAAATGTATTACACAGTTGTCTGCCTGCTGCAGTGCAATAATCGCAGTTCAGACATTCATTTTAAAAAGAGTGCACGCTTTAAGAGCAATCTGCCATGTCTTCTGTATCAAATGTCTTCCTCATATTCACTAGCCTTGCAAGATGTGATCAGGCCAGATTTCAAAGACTCACTCAACTTTGAAACATTTTGCTGTTTATTTGAATGTATTAGCTGCCCAACTCCAATGGATTCCTACTTATACAATCTATTTTCCATATCTAGAGAAAGAATATGGTCCCTTGCAAAGCACCCCATAGATGTTTTTTCCATAAGGGAGAAGGCGTCCATGTCCAGTATCTTCAAGATTGTTATGAAAGAAAGAGCAGAGGTGAAGACGTTTGTTCATTTAGGAAATGTACCACTGGCTCCAGTTCATCTAAAGAAGAACCCAGAAGCTTCCGGAAAAGAAGACATCCCTTAAGAATATAGCAGTTGACATCCCTGTTCCACATAGCACAGGCTGATTTGTGAAGGTATGTTTAGATAGACATCTTGAATGGATAGTTGAATATAAAAATTGTATGTACACTTGAATCTAAAATGTAACTAAAATATGCATTATTATTACTTTAAGAAAAATACAAAGCATAAAATCTTGGAACTTAAAGCATCTTCATCTTCAAGTAACGATGTGCAGTAACTCAATATGTATAACTGTTTAATTTAAAATGAAACAAATATTTTTACATCTTAGTGTTTCCTCTTCTGTTACATCTGTGCAAATTAAATCTCTCTACTGAGAATATACTTTATCCTCCTACAGTTGCTTCACATTCCTATCTAGAAATTAATATTTCAAAAGCTTTGTATTAGCTAACCTAAATACCTAATTCTGCAGTCTCATTTAATGCTGTTTTCTCACCAGTTTGCTTTCTTACTCCATGTCAGGAGAATGGACAATACAAACAGTGCTATAGCCAGGATTGGTCAAATAAAATAAAAACTAACAATATAAGCTTAATGTGCATGTTGACAAATGCTGGCACAAATTGTCAAGACCTATTATTATGAGGGACAATACAAACAACTATTGCTCTCTCGTTCTTTTGATCTATTCCTGATTTAATTAAGAATAGTACTAAGACTTCACTATGAAAATAGATTTCCCTGTTCCAAATAGAAGTGTCAGCCTTACTGAGGGTCAAAGCAGATGTACAGCCACATGATATTGACCTAGGAGGAAAGAAGACAGTGAGTGCTGTGGATTAGGAGGTTTTAGCCACTGTGACTAAAAATATTACAAAGATTCTTTTAAGTCAAGTTAAACACTTAGGGACTGCATGGAAACTTCAGTTTCATTCTCTTTGCAATAAAAAGAAAATGCTTATTTTCTGTTTTGTAAATTATGTACAAAATATTACATATGGCTTTTATTTTTGTTTTTCAACTGCCCAGCCCAGAATATATCCTAATAAGTCTCCAATACAAATACAATACTAACTACAGTAGCTCTGACCACACAATCATGTCTCATGTAGCACAACAGCTGCATTCGTGAAAACCCCTGTGCTTCACAAAATCATTCAATATGAATACCAGGGTTTGTGGAAAGAATAGGTTTAGAGGTAGACCACTCAAAATGGTAGTACTTTTGCTTATTCTTGCTATTTTTCTAAGCATTTCTTCTTACAGTCTGTAAGATTGCCTCATTTAGCACAGTAACCTCTATAACCTCACGTTTTTATTTATTTCAAAACACTTGAGGATTTTAAAGCTTTTCTCATATTTTTTTTCCTTCCTCCACTTGAATTGGTATCATCAGCACATTCTTTTCAATTACTATACTCACTTTGAGAGTAGGGGAGCAAAAACATACTTAAAAGAGTGATAACACCCCAAAATGAGAATAAAAGAACAGGAGACACTAAAAATATAGCACATATACGGGTATGGCCAAAATCACTGGTATCCCTCCACTTTTCCCGAAAGAATCCCAATTTGCCAGGAAATGAGTTGAAACCAACCCAAGTAAACAACACTCACCATCCACAAAGTGGCTACATTGCTTTTGTTGCATGACTTAACATATTCTTATAAATAATATAGTCTCAATAAGAAAAAAACATGAACTGGAAAAAATCTATTTCCATTAGGATATATCCATCCATAAGGGTAGAGGATGAACAATGGGTAGCACCTGCTCAACCTTTTATCTGGATTGCTACACACAGTACCTGAATGGCTACAAAAAGAGGTTGGTCAAATATGGTGGTTCTGCCCTCTCAAAGGGGTAAAAGTAATCCCCTTGTATTGCCTTCGTTTTTGACACTGTTAACCTAGCATGGAGATTAAGCTTGACAGGACATAAAAGACTCTCCTGCAAACATCAAGTTAAGGCATGGTATGTTTTCAACCCTGGTTTCCAGGCAAAGTCACAACAGTTGGGTGCGCTCTGCAAACTAAGCCATAATGTGGTTTTTTGGATGTGGCACCAATCTAATGAATTTTAATCATTTTATTGTTATTAGGCTTGTAATATTTAATTGATTTTAAGTAAATTATTGTACTAGGTTTTATACTATGAGCCGCCCTGAATCCTTAGGGAGAGAGGGCGGCATACAAGTCTAATAATTATTATTATTATTATTATTATTATTATTATTATTTGGCTAGCTAGATTTATGCCTTGAACCTTTGCCTTCCTAACAGAATTCCCTTACAAATAATGAAATCCTATAGGTTTGTATCTGAAGTAGAACTTTCAAAAAGCTAAAAACAAGGATTAACATCATAGGCTGTGAGTTTCTGGAATTCTTTTTTTATATGGAGTCTAGGAAGACAGATGCCTCTTAAAATAAACTTACCCAAGATAACATTTTCAGTATCCTAACCATTTTAACTAGCATGTAACCCAAACAAATGAATGTTGCAATGTCAATTTGGTTCTTAAATGTTTAATACTATAATTTTTTAAACACATATACACACAGCCAAGTAAAAGAGATAACTTCATCAATATAAATGAAATTGTGCCACGGATAAAGCTGGCTTCATATGTATTATGTGTAATATAATTTTTTTTTAAATAGAAACCTTCCTGTTTTGGAAAGCCAAACTATACACAGGAATGTTTTCAAACACTATTACATGGCAGGAAGAACAGGTGTGCTATTTGGAAAGAACCATGAAAAGTTTTTAAAGCTATTTGCAAATTTCAAGTGCATAATTGAAGTCAAGCAGCCAAAGGTCTAAAATGTTCTTGGAAAACATTATTGGAAGTAGAATTATATTGCTGGATCTTACATATCCTTGAGGGAGATGGGTAATCTAGAAATACAAAATATAAATAAATAAAAATATTTAAATATGTGTATTGATGCTTATCTGAATGACTGAAAAAAATGGATGGGCTGGGCAACCGGGAAGCTGCTAGTATAAGATAATAGGGCATAAAACAAAAACATCACCAAATCAAGTTTCACATTTGCCAAATGAAAGAACCCATCTCCGCCTTTATTAAATGTAGAGAAAACAGATTGTGTTCATCTTGCTTGAGGCCACAAACCACATGGTATGGAACTCAGCCAGGCTTTGTCACACAGTTCACTTAGAAGTTTTGCTATATTAAGGAATGGAGCAGATGGAATATTTTCTCCCAATAAGATAATTCTAGAGGAAACTATTAGAAGTACTGGGGAAAGGTTGGTTTTTTAGCTCCAACTGCTATTTCAACAGATTAAGTGGGAAGGCAAAACCAAAAACAGAACCAACTAAAAAAAAGGGTGAAATCCAATGGTGTTTATTCTCTAAGACACAATAACCTATTTGTTTTCACTACTTTTTTTCCCCAAAACTGCTCTCAAGAATTGTGATAATATTCCAAATATATTGTTGGTACTTGTAAGTAAGGGAGTAAGGAAAGGGCTATCCTATTCACAAGCAGAATTTTTTCTGCATCATGCTGGGTATCAAAAATATTCAGCAACAATAGAATTATTTATGCTATGTTTAAACCATATCTGGGTTAAGTAAAGTATTGTATTTTATTCCCTGAATACAGATGTATCCATATATATATTTGCTTCTAATTCTTCAACTCCAGACTAGAAGCACTCAAACTCTACTCTGGATAATCTCCTAAGGAACTTAAACAAGTGGCACCAGAATCTTTGGTAAAGCCTTCAACCAATAAATGCTGCTAGATTATAATTGTAATGTGCTAGGAAATTTTAAAAAAATGAATTATGAGAAATACTATATTAACTGCAAACACACAGAAATGTGACTCCTGGCTCCTAGGTAGCCCCTTTGGCTTACTCGTGTTTGTGTCAGAAGCACTCCTGGGTTGAAAGGATTAGCCATTGACATCACAGTTATTCTGGGGGATACCCAGTTGGGGACTCCTTTCATGTCCTTGTTAATGTGCTCAGCGAAGTGCTATCTATCTGCCCACGTGCAATTGCACACATCTGAATTGCGAGGTTAAGCAGGAGTTGGACCGAATTATGGGAGCTCACTGTGCCGTGCAGCAGCACTTGGATCTTGAATGCGGGCTTGCTGATCTTCGATCCCACCCCAGCCACTGTGCTCCATATATTTTTGGCTAATTAAGCCTTGATGAGCAGCAGGTAGTGCTAAGGTATATATATAAAATACTCTCTGAAAGTAGAGCATTTATACTCTCTGAAAGCACAGTATTTAAAAACCTCCCTTTAGAGCAGACTAGTTCAAAATGTTTTATAAAGGGTTATATGAGCGATCAATTGGTGATCACAGACTTCTGTTTGGTGCAGAATCAATTGATTTTCAGGGCTACACCTCTTGCTCATGCTCTTGTAATTGATGCTTAGTTACTGTCCTGACTTTTGCCTGTCTTCGGGTATTTTTCTGCCAGGGGTGGGATTCAAATTTTTTAACAACTGGTTCTGTGGGCGTGGCTAGGTGGGCATGGCTAGGTGGGCATGGCCATATGACTGGGTTGGTGTGGCTTTTTTTTTGCAGTACCCCCCAATTTTGGGGGCCTTCTGGTCCTCAGGGAAGCCTCCTGGGGGGGGGCGTTTTTGCTCCCAGAAGGCCTCCCTGGGGCCCAGGAAGGAAAAAAATGGAGCCTGGAGGGGGCGCACAGCACCCCCCATGCTCCATTTTGCGGCCTTCTGGGCCTCAGGGAAGCCTCAAGGGGGGAAGATTTTGCTCCCAGGAAGCTTCCCTGGGGCCCAGGAAGGCAGAAAATGAAGCCGGGGGGAGGGTGCTGTGCCCACCCCCATTTTTCGCCTTCCTGGACCTTAGGAAAGCCTCCTGGGCGAAGCAGTAAGACAGCGAGGAGAATCCCAGTACAGCTGATCATAGGAACAGCTGATCGTCAGGAGCGGAAAAATGGAATATTTAAGGAGTGACTGGGCAGGGAAGAACACAGTCAGCAATGTCAGGCATACACGCGATGTTGTGCATGCATGATAAGGACTGACTAGGTGGGGAGGGGAGGGGCAGGTGGAGAGAGGCGGGGCCAGCCAGGGGCATGATTTGCCGGTTCTCCGAACTGCACAGAATCATAACAACCGGTTCTATAGAACAGGTCCGAACCAGTAGAATCCCACCCGTTTTCTGCTCCTTACTCTTTAAATTGGATTGATGTCTCAGTGATAGAATATGTGTACCAAAGTTTCCATTGACTTCAAGTTTGCTCACCTGAAATTTCCCAGAACAGAACGTGGAAGAATTTGAATGCCCTCACCAAAGCAGGCTACCTCCTTCATTCTGTCCTTGTGTGCACATTTACATCACCTAACTTAGCCTAGCCTAGTCCTCTAGTCCTCAAGGGGGTGAGCAGTAGTACTAACTTTAGGAAAGACCCAACTGGTATCTCTGTCCTTCTATTCCCCACCCCCAGCACATGGTACTAGTGACTCAATAATTTGAAAACTATTTCTGCCTGAAATTCTGCAAATGGGGTTACAACACCGTAATCCAATTGGAAAATGCCAATGGATAAGAATGGGATTAGGAATGAGCCTGACCCACTCACTCTGGCAGAAGGGGCATGCTGCGGAACCCATCGGTCAAAAAGTTTCAGCTGGTGGGGTCCTTTTCTGTCATGCACCCCCTCCCAATTCTTTGGAACATATTGCCACTAGAAGTGTGATCAGACTCCACCCTCTTGGGCCACAGAAAGGGCCTCAAGACCTGACTTTCGTTAACCCATTGTTAAATTCTTCTTTCTGTATAAATGTTGAATCCAACATAAAAATATTCGAGGTTCTAGAGTAATCATATCTAAGGTCAATGGTATAATAAGATAGTTACCAAACTGTATTTCACTTAAATTTAACTGACTTGAACAGCTTAGATGAATTATGATACTACAGGATATAGTTTTATTGATATGGAAACTGAATTATTATATTTTAATGTGTTTTTAAATGAGCTCATTTAAATAAAATTTCATAAATTTTAAACTATTCTGAGGTTATTTCTCAGAAATAATAACTATTTTCTGCACTACTATTGGAAGAATTAATTTTTAAACATCAGTAATGCCTCCTGACTCTTTTTTCTTTCCTTTAATGAGCCCTGTTAACACTGAAAACTGTGCTGTGGGACTGAGCAAAATTATTAAGGCTGACCCGATAGTGTCTGACATCAGCATCCTTGAAAAGGACTCAATGATGAACCTTAGGTTACCCTAATTCAGTAGAAGCCCTCCACAACTCCTTTTGTCCTTTCTAAAAAAAATCTTGTTACATACTGTAAAACGCATAGGATTACTATTCTGTGCAAGTAGCTCTCAAGTTACAATGGCAATTGGAGTCAGACTTTCTGTTGAGGCAACTTCCTGCCAGCTTCCTACAGGAAAATCAGTGGAGAATCCAGTAGGAACTTGCAGGTCCCAGTAGGAAGGAAACCAGCTGCTGCCAACTGGAGGATGAAACAAGGGGATGCACAGAGGTGGGGAAGAGGGTTGGGGAGGATGTGCAAGAAGCAAGGGAAGGGTACAAGAGGATGCACAAGAAGTGCAATGTTAGCCAGGGAGGGTGCGCAAGAGCATGGAAGAGGTGCAGCATAGGTTAGAATGGGGGTATGAGGAGATGTGAAAGTTGCTGATATGGCAGGAGTGCAGAGGGGATGGAGATGGTGCATGGGTGGAGGAGACTTACCCCAAGAACTTGCAACATTATCTTCCAGCTTCCCCACTGACTTTCTGGGCAAGCCAGAGGAAGGTTGTAAACAGTTATCACATGATCAAGGGGCATTTGGCAATCAGTCGTAAGTGCAAATGGGTTGCCAAGCACCCAGATTATGATCATGTGACTGTAGGGGTGCTAAGAGGGCTCATGACTAGTTGTAACTACAATTCATTCAGTGCCATCATAACTTAGAACAGTTGCTGCCTGAATTACCATAAGTCAAGGACTATTTGTAGTTTCTGCAGTTCCAGTTATAAAGGAATCTGAAGTTTTTGGAAGTTATTTAAATCCAGAGTTATCAAGAAGCATCACTTGTTTTTTTTTATTTCTGATGCCAAAACACCAAGTCTTATGCCAATGGTTCTTCCAGGCATGCATTTAGATCCAGTAACAGAATGAGATGATCCCCACGTCATTCCACAGCATTTTCACTGAATGCATGTGAAGGCTCTGGCTTTCGTCCACTTCAGTCATACACTTTTGAACAAGCAATTCCAAGTGCCTGCTGGCTTTGTCATGGAAACGCATAAGGATGTCATCACTGATGAATCTATATTACCATCTGGAACAGCTCTAGGAGTTTACCCAGCTGGGCAAGCTCCTGAAGTAAACTTTCCAGTCTACCAATATTGTCAAAGCCCAGATCTTTCATTTAAGTAAGTCTGCTTGATATCAAACAGCCAGGATACTGGGATGGCCAAATGGCCAGAGCAGCAGTGCCAAAGTATAAGTAATGCCAGCCAGCTTTATTTTGCAAAGTACTAAGAAACAAGTTTTAAACTTGGCAATGAAACCTGAAAAGTCAATAATTCATAATAAATTCAAATTTGATTTTTAATCTTAAACAGAATCTGAAACAGCAGTGCTCAGCTCCTGTTAAAAACAGTGGCAACTACACTGACTGCATGGATTCTTTACTAATCTTTATAATTAAAATACAGATCTATAAATGTCCTATTTTGTATTTGTCTAAAACTGGATGTTTTTTATTGTTCAGTTACTTACTTAATGTCATTCCCACTCCATTGTTGCATGTTAGGTTTGATGGGATTTAGGTATCTGTTTTCTAATAATGCTAAAATTCCCTTGTGATTTCTGCAGGATTTAAAATGCTTCAACATAAGAATTATAAGTTTTCTGGTGCTTTCAAAACATCAATGTTTTTTAAAATAAAATAAATTAATTTCATGAAAACAGCAACAAAGTAAAGTAGGATTCTGGAGACAAGATAGCAAAAACAAAATGATTTTGGCCTACAGCTAATATTTTTTATTACTTTTAGTACTTCAGTGTAGCCAGAAGGCATATGATGAAGAGAAGCTTTCCATGGGAGACACAGACAAAACTAAGCATCCTTGCAATGTATAGCCATTCTTACACAGCAGGTCCACTTAATACATAGAAGGAATGAGGAGTAAAACTAATGCCGATACCTCTGCAACAGATCACAGGAGGATGAATGGGTATGCAGGAAAACTGTCCTTTCTATTTCTACAAAATAGATTTTTTGCAAGTGGAAGATCTACACTAAATAATATTATAATGATATTATAACGATACATACATACACGCACACTTTCATGTCTGTTTGTAACCTTCAGTTGGTCAAAATTATGTTATCATAGGGCAACAACAATGTACTTCAAATCAGCTAACTTGCAGAATTTGTCCAAAATCTGTGACCTAAGGACACCCATGGGAGTGAAATATGGCAGTGTGGCTGTTACCGTGCTGTTGTATCACAACAGACAGCAATGGTCACATAATCATCATTGCCAATGCTGCCTACCAGTTTCATACAAAGAAAGTCAATGGGGAAGCCAGCAGGAAGTCAGAAGTTGCTTCTTCCACTGCTTTTTCACCTGCCCATTGTCATTCTGTTTCTCTGTTTAAGTAAGGAAATATCTGTGAAATGATGACTTAGCAGTCATGAGTTGTGTGTATGTGTGTGGGTATAAAGCCAATTCAAAGCAGCAAAAACACCTAATATTTCAATTATTTTTCCTACTACAAGAGTCCTGTGAGATCAGGTAGGCTGGCCAAAACCCAAGAGAATCCTTATAAGGGAAGTATAATTGCATACAAAAAAACCCCTAAAGAAATGTTGAGACGATATAGTCATGTAATTGAAGAAAAACCCTTAAATAGGTATGCTTTCTTGCTAGATATATCTTGAATGTCTTAAAATGGGTGGTGGGACTTACCTGATACGCCCTTTCTCCGTGAGCTCCGTAGAGCATCCAGAGATGGGAGGTGCTGCAGTCTGTCTCATGGAAAGGCTGGGCTTAAATCTGAGGACGCTCCTCCTCCTCCACGTGACTCCTCCGTTGCGTCCCCAGTTTTGTAAAGCCGAGGTACAGGAATAGTCGACTTTGACAAGTCACCTAAAAAGACCCTGGTCGGAAACAGGCCCACCCACCAGACGGAGAATAAGAAAAGGGAGGAGCTGGATGCTCTACCCAGCTCACGGAGAAAGGGCATATCAGGTAAGTCTCAACGCCCATTCTCCCCTGAGCTGCTGTGAGCATCCAGAGATGGGACATACCAAAGCTGGTAAGTGTCCTAAGGGACACTTAGTTGGAAGCAAAGGCGGGTCTGGAGCCAAAAGAGCCTGTTGTAACACTCTCCTGCCGAAGGCAGCATCCGCAGAGGCAAAAAGATCAACTTCGTAATGATGAATAAAAGGTGAGGGTGAAGCCCAAGTGGCTGCCCGACAAATCTCCTCAATAGAGGCTTGGGTACCCCAAGCCGCTGTGGTAGCCGCACTCCTCGTGGAGTGAGCCGTAAAACCTTGTGGCACAGGTAATGATTGCGATTCGTAGGCCTTTGCTATGGTGGCCCGCAGCCACCTACCAAGGGTGGATGTGGAGACCTTCAGCCCAAGGGAGTTAGGTAGGAACGAAACAAAGAGAGCCTCAGAGCGTCGATGAGCGGAAGTACTATCAATATAAATACAGAGCGCCCTTCTGACATCCAATGTGTGCCACCATCGCTCGAGTCAGTGACGGGGGCGGATACAAAAATGTGGGAGCACCAGCTCCTGCGCCCTATGGAAAGCTGAGTTTACCTTGGGGAGGAAGGAAGGGTCAGGTCTAAGGACAACCCTGTTCTCATGGAAAATGCACAGCCCCTGACGGATAGAGAGAGCCGCCAGCTCCGAGATGCATCACGCTGACGTGATGGCGATAAGAAAAACCATCATGTAGGTGACAAAACGGAGAGAAGAAGTGCGTAAGGGCTCAAAGGGGCTGGAGGTAAGAGCTGAGTGAACTCCGGTGACGTCCCAGGTGGGGTAACGGTAGACAGTGGGGGGTCTCAAATTCTTAGCACCCTGGAGAAAACTGCGGATGCGTGGGTGGTGAGAGAGAGAGGGAAATCCCTCCCAGTAAACCACCAGTGCGAGTGCTGCCACTTGCCGTCGCAGGGTGTTAGGGGACAGCCCTTTATTCAAACCTTCCTGCAAAAACTCTAGTAACTGGGCCACAGAGGGAGAAGTGGGATCAGTGCCACGTCTGCTGCACCAGCGACAGAAACTCGACCAAGTGGCTTCGTAGATTCGATTGGTGGAGGGCCTTCTGGCCGCCTGGATGGTAGAAATAACCTGGGAGGAAGGTGCTCAGCTCTTAAACGGCACCGCTCAACTTCCACATGGCTAAGTTTAGCCATTGTGGATTGAGAGTGGAACATTGGGCCCCGGGAGAGAGAGACCTCTGACGGGAGAATCTGCCAAGGGGACTCTGAGGATAGGGCCCTCAGGTCTGAGCACCATGGCCGTCCTGGCCAGTATAGAGCCACCAGAAGGGGGTCTGCTTTTTCCACTAACAACTTCTGGATCAGGTTGGGAATTACCAGAAGGCATACAGGAGACCCCGGGGGCAACAAGATCTAAAGGCATCGACGGCCTCTGCTCTCTGAGACAGGTATCGAGAGAAGAACCGATGGCAACTGCGTGTTGAGGGGAGAGGCGAAGGGATCAACTACTGGTTGACCTAACCTCCGCGCCGCTTCCCTAAAGATCCTGGGGTCCAGATGCCATTCTGCCTGATCTATGGTGGTCCCGCTGGGCCAGACCGCTAGGGTATTTTCTGTCCCTGAATGTGCTGTGCTTTCAGGAAGAGGAGGCGAACTTCGGCCCACTAGAAGTGATTTTGCTTCCCTCATCAGCCACTTGGGAAGAGTGCCCCCCTGTTTGTTGAAGTGGGCTTTGCAGTGCTGTTATCTGTGAGAACAGGTATGTGTTTGTGTTGGAGATGAGGGAGGAAGTTTAGAAGAGCTATGCGAGGAGCTCGGAGCTCCAACCAGTTTATGGTGTGTGCATTCTCTGCCTTGGACCAGAGACCTGTGGCTCTTTCTAACTGGTCAGCCTCCTAGGGAGCGTGGTCAGTAGTGAGAATTGATCCTACCTCCAATTGATTCATGATATCCTGGGGATCCTCCATCTCATGTACATATTGAGTACCTGCAAGGCTTGCTATACGCTGCTGAGATGCCCCTTTGAAGCGCTGATTCCACCCCATTTCTGACCTTGGCAGGAATGTCGTCCAGAGGGTCCTCCTCCTGTCTGAGACTGGCAGTCGTCAGTGTAAAGGTGGCTTTAGGAGCCCTCGTGAGGAGAGAGTGGGGAAGTCAAAGCAGTTTACAGAGTCAGCATCTTGCCCCCAACAATTTGGGTCCTCATTTTACCCTGACCTCCGGAGGATGGGTGGAGTAGAGCTCCTCCTGGAGGAACCTTAGGAGCTGGAGGTATATGAGCCTGGGTAGTGGAAAGCAGCTGAGAGGGGGACAAGGCCTGAACGGCTCCTTGGGTATGTCTTGTTACTTGCTTTTCCATGGCTTGATGCCAACTGAGGGCATCCTTTTTTCTGCTGCCTTGGAGGGCTTTTTAGACCTGTCTCAGTCCTTAGCGGCAGCTCTAGACTTTGGGTAATAATTACTTGCCATATTGAATATTGCAGGTAAGAAAGAAAAGTGAGGCTATTAGAGACAAATATACCAATAATTGAAAGTGGTTTTGGTGGTTGGCACACCCAGGAGCCTGACCCAGAGAAGGGCAGGTAGTCCTGAAATAAAGGTTTCTCCCCCATAATTTGTTTTTTTTACATTGGAGGAAGAAATTATTTACAAGGAATAATAGTATTTACAGGAAAGGCGGTCTGTATATATATAGATAGATATATTATACATATATATCTATATCTATCTATCTGTATAAATCTTGGTAATGATTCTTGTTATTATCCGTAATATTATTTTTTTATTTATTTATTTATTTATTTATTTATTTATTTGTAGTAACAAGCTGGAACTATAATACAGATAAAGACCTCTAATATAAACTTCCTCCTCCTTTTTTTTTATATATATATATATATAGCCAATGAGAATCAGAACACCCCCAGACCAGGTCCCAGTTAGGGCAATCAGGTCTGCGAGTAGTAGGAATACTGTAATGAGCTGTAACCACGCCTGTGGGAAATTAAGCCAGTAAACTCAATAATGCCTTGTGATAAACAGAAGGTAGGGATTGAAAGAGTCCCCGGTCCCCAAGGAGGGAAACCTAAGGGGAAGTCACACACAGGCCTTCTTTGCAATTTTCAAAATGGCGGCCACCTCATGGCACGCTCAACCAACAGCCCACAATATAAACAAATTACACCGCCCGGTCTGCTGAAAGCAAAACCGATCAGCGGGGAGGTACAGGGTCTAGAACCTCTCTGCCTTTGGGGTGTTCTTTGGGGGAAGCCTCAGGGCAAGTTGTCTGCAATTTATAGTAATCTGCGCTCTGCACAAGAAAAAAAAGCCTCTGGTAGATAGGGACCTTCCTCCGAGGAGGAATTTGACTAAGAAAGGAAAGTGAAAGAGATTGCTCTCTGAGAGCTATAGGGAAAAAAAAATCAAGGCGAGGCATGAAGGCCCCTGCCTCTCTAGCCTCACACAATCGTGAGGTGGACAAAGGGAAACGAAAGGAAGGGAAAGAGAAACCAACCCTGGGATCAAGGGAACAGGAGAATTAAATATTAAATCCTTAAATACTAGACCTGACCAAGGAAGAAATTCACTGCTCTGACCAGGAGAAGCCACAAGCCACAACCTATCTCAAGAAAGGCTGAGGATGCAGACTGGGGATGCAACGGAGGAGTCACATGGTGGAGGAGGAGCATCCTCAGATTTAAGCCCAGCCTTTCCATGAGACAGACTGCAGCACCTCCCATCTCTGGATGCTCGCAGCAGCTCAGGGGAGAATGGCTTACCTACAGATAGAAAAATAATGCTTTATTTTATCCTGACATTTCTTTTTTATTGAGACTAGGAATAATTTTAAAGACCACTGAAAATCAAATTTTGAACATCAGTCTGCACTAATCAAGTTATGAAGCTTTTAGTGATATTATAATTATTCTGAAATCTTGGGCATCTGTTTCTACTGAGTTAATTCCATTGAGGCTGCCAACTCAAGGAAACAGAAGAAATGCAAACAGTGTATCCAGAATTATTTCAGTTTATTAGAATATTAAAGTCCAAGAGAATCCAACAAGAAGAAAACACAAAGTTAATAACCATGATCAGGGCCAGGATCTGGGATTTGACCAGTGTTTCTAAACTCCAATATTGAGGTTAGAGAGTGTCTTGGTTGAGGTCAGTGCCAATAAAAGCCCTTATCTTAAGTTAAAGAAGATGGGATGAGCAAGGAAAATTTGTACCTATAGATTCAGAGGAACAGAACATGGATTGTGCATGCCTACTGTTATCTTAAGACTCTCCTCTTAACTTCAGTGAAATGAATAAAAATACAAGCTTCAAAACACAAAACATACTGCTAGCTAACATAAATTCCCCTCAAAGTTTACACCAAGAAATGGAGGCTGTGCCTCGTTCTTATAATGCTAAGCTATGCTTGTTGAATAAACTTCAGATAATTACATTCACAATTAATGTTAAACTTAAAACCATTACAAACCACAACTAATGGACTGAGCCATTAAGTGAAGCCAAAATCAAATAGATCCATTGTGATTATGTGTGTAATATCCCAAGCTGATTATCATGAATCAATCTGTCAAAATAATAGCTGCTTTATCAATCTTGCATTGTGGATAGATAAAATAGGATCTGAGTTCTTCAGTTCCTCTTTTTCTTGGTTGACTGACATCCACCACTTTTTCAATATCCAATAGCATTGGAATTTGTGGGGCTTGATAGAAATATCTGCAATGTATATTTTAATTCATCTCTGGGAGAGTCCTTTGTCACATGTGAGGTCCTATATGTAGAAACACTAATCCCTCATACCTTCAAAAATAATCAAGAATAAATGGGTTCTACAACATTCAACAGGGCTTTTAATGATTCATGAACTGTTCATTTATCAGACCAAAACACTCATTTGAGATAGTCTCTTTATGGAAGAAACAGATGTGCAAATAATAGCTGAGAATGCACAATGGATTTCAAGAAGGCTGAAGATCAGAAGTTCCTTGGCTTGTTATCTGACAAGTGATCTTATGCTGTACGCTGGAATCTGGATTTTTTCATGGTTTTAGGTTTTTTGGTAAAAATTATACTTCCAATCCAGGAACTGTCTCCTCAATCAGAGATACTTGCATGTTACATTATTTAGATTAATTCATACTGTAAAAGAGCAAGTAGTGATGACCACACTTAATATAATATTGCATATAGTCTACGATTCTCCACTGCCATTCACAGGGAAACAAAAACTTCTATTCTGGATAACAGTAACACTTAATAAAACAAATGCAATATTTGGCAAGTCAGTATTTCAATATAGGTACACTTCGGAAATATACATAAAACTTTTTGCTGAAAATCAGATTTCTTAAAATTCTCTTGAAAATAAAGATAATGGCAAAAATAAAAATAAAGGCAGGCATTATAATGACAATGTCTGTCTAATATTTAATATTTCCACAGTAGTTGTGGAAGATTCTTCAAGATAGTATTCATAGCACTAACAAATGCTTCAGAAATCCAGATGATCAACAGAGAGCAGCAGTGAGGAGCTAATATAATAATTATCTGCTGACATCTACTGGTTGTTCAGTCTGTTGTAAGTCAGATTTTATAGCCCTATGGCAAGTTTAACTTCTAACAAGTTTTTTAGAGTTTCTTTGGTTAGTATTTGCACAATGCAGAGGTATCTCAGTACTCATTGTTAATTGGTTCCAGGAGGTGTGATGAATACCAAAAGCCATGAGTACCAAACTATTTTTCCCATAAGGAATAATAGTGAATAACAAGGCAGCCGACATCAACAAGTTGTAGCTTAGGCACTGAGTACCGGGACAAAATGTACACATCAAAATGCATTGAGTACCAAATTTGACGAGTTTCAAAGCAGTTGAGTACCACTGCAATTCAGAACTAAATATTGCCAGACAATAATTGCTGCTGAATTGAATAGGTTTTAGATATTTCAGTCCACTTTAGCCTAATCACTGATTAATCTCAAATCTATAATTCAATCCAAATGTACACCTTTAAACATACGGACAATACATCAAGCATTTCTTTAAAAAAAATACTGGATATAAAACAGAAAAAGAAAATATATTCTTATTGATACAAAAGGAATCAAAATAACTGAAAAAGAACCATGAAAAAATTGTATTTGGTTAAAATTATCTCAGTGAAATCTACTTAAGAGGGTTAAACAGTGAGCTCATTGGAATCCAACAACTCCATGAACCCCTTACTTTGTTCAACATTCTGTACATTCTTATTGGGAGCAAACATCACCGAATTCAGTGATACCTACGTGCAAGGAACTTCATGTGGTATTGTGCTGAAATTCTTTCCTAGATTTGTTTATTTTAGAAAATGTATATGGTAATCATCTTATATATCAGGAGTCTTCAAACTTGACAGTTTTAAAAACTTGTGGACTTCAACTCCCAGAATTCCTCCTCTAGTAATGTTAGATCAGGAATTTTGGGAATTGAAGTCCACAAGTCTTAAACTTGTCAAGTTTGAAGACCCTTGTAATATATGATCCCTGAATGACTAACAATAATCATTTGAAGCAACTTAATAAAACCTCTCTAAATCAAGCAAAATTAATATAATCATTATACTGTGATGAAGGCACAATGTAACAAACTCAAGTAGAAAAACTACACCTGTATCAGGCTTATCTCACACCTCAATTTACCAGGACTTTAGAGTTTTCTGAAAGGCAAGGATCTATGGATCTTAAAGGAAACTGCTCCATAGGGTAGGTGTCACTAAAGTCACAATCCTTGGACTCACAAAGCAACATCGTGTAATAGAGAGGAACTGGGACAGGCAGAGACCCTTGGAGGTAGGCAGTCTTACAAATAACTTTGTCTTGTGCCATGCAGGGCTTTAAGGATAATAACCAATGCCTTGAATTACACTCAGAAAACAATGAAAGTCAATACAATTGTAATCCAGGCAAACCTTAGCTACCCAAAACTACAGTATGCGTGTTGCTGTGTTCTGGACCAATGGAAGCTCCTGCGTCAATACAGAACACATTATAAACAAATGGGAAGTGGCAATGAGCAATGAGTTATAGAGAATTAGTTTTGCCTTTATATAATTTTAAAAATCTTTTAATTATTCTATTATGGTCACAGACCAAAAGGACAGAAAAAGCTCATATAAGATTATGCTTGAACTGAAGCCATACTGAGAATTTGATTTTTTTCAAACAGGATTTAAATAGAATTGTACCTTTCTTGCTAATTAATTAAGAGAAAGAGAGTTTGTACCACATGCTGCAATAAAACATGGAGAAAATTTTGCTGTTTTAATTTAGAGATGATCAAACCAAATCAATTTTTTCATTAGTTAGGGTTATATTGCAGCACTGAGAAATTTATCCAAAAAGCGGCAGCTATGGTGGCTCTTACAGATGCCATTTTGTTACTACAATTCATTTAGCATTTGTTAAGTATGACACATTTTCTAGGGCAGTTTCATTCAATACTAATCTTCCATACTGGTTTACTTCAGCCATTTCAATAAAGATATTTATAGCCAAATAGGTCAACTAAATCTATCCATTAGGGAGTCCATCATGATTCCTGAAATAGTTATATAATTACTTCAATCCGCTGCAATCACAGAATACTGGTAGTCTTTGATTTACAACAACTGAGCCCAAAATTTCCATTGCTGAGCAAAACAGCTGTTAAATGAAATTTTGCCTCATTTTACTGTAGCCTTTCTTGCTACGGTTAAGTAAACAATTACAGTTGTTAATTTAGCAACACAAGTGAATCTGGCTTCCCCACTGATTTGCTTGTCCCAAGGCCCCAGGACACTGCAACTGTCATAAAGACATGCCAGTTACCAAGCATCTGAATTTGATCACATGACAATGGGGATGCTTTTTTTTACAAGATGTAAAGAGTACAACAAAAGGACAGCGGTTTTGAAAAAGGGCGGGTGACACAAAAGCCATCAAGCAGTCAACAAACTTCAGTGTTATCAGATCTTCCCCTTTTTGCTGTAATCAAGAGGTCCCAAGCAATGAGCCGTGCAATACAGTCTGATGTGCATTAGATCATTTTAGGAGAACAGCTCAGTGCCACATGATACAACGTCACGCCAAAGCTAATCTGAATAGCTAGTCTCCTCCCACATTCCTTCAAGCGACTTTTAGATCACGCTTTCACCTAAACGTGGGTTTCCCTTGTCCTCCTCTCTTGTCGTCTTGCATTCGGAAAATATTGGAGTACCTCGAAAGTTCGCCAATGGGCTCATCGGGGTAACCTTTGAGCTATAAAACGAACGTGGGGTTCCAAACCTGAAATGACGCGATATGAAATCGCATCCGTGTGCAAAGGTGCCCTTGCATTTTGCAGCAACATAACAACCTCGCTGTTCTTTTTTTTTCCTTTCCGCCATCTCACGCCCTCCCCGCACAAAATAAGGGGGTGCATGTGAAGGGCTACATCCGGGTTTCACTCACCTATCATGGCCAGTGCTGGCAAGGGAGGGAGAGGGGCGCTCTGAAACCCTGATCTGTTCACATTCGAACTGCAAAAGCCAAACTTGAGATTACGCTCCCTGCAGGCCGGCCAGACGGTAAGGTGCCCAGTGCGCAGGCGAGCAAAGCCACGTTACAAAGCGCTTTGGGAAATGTAGTGCTCCACCTTCCTCCTGCCGCGGGAGGACTCCGCGTGTAAATACAGTGAATCAAATGTATCTCTCAATCGGCCGGGCTACCTTTTTTCGGCACTCTAGTCTCCTGGTTCAATTATCGCACTTCTGCATTGATCCCGGTAGAATTCTTCCCTTTGAGAGCGAGATTGGTCACGTGCTTTGCACATCATTTTCTGTGTGTTACCGCAGTATTTTTAACAAGGAGAAACTACAGCATGGTTAGAACTAATCCCTTGCCGACTTACACGCCACTCAAGAAATTAGACTTAAGGGAACAAACGCTTTTTAAAAGGGCAGCGAAATGAATTCAGTTCCATCTCTGGATGTTTCTGGTTTTGGGGTTGCTTTGGTTTTTGTTTTCCATCCGCTTATAATAGATGTAGAACAAGTACATTATTACGTATTGGATTTAAGGTTTTTTTTAAAGAGTGCATCTGACCAAACTTTTCATGTTAAAGCAGGAATGTTCAGAGCATGAGCAACGTTTTAAAAAAAAACCACATTTTTTTATTTATAGAGCATAGCGCTCTACTTTGCAATTCTTTGCTTTCTCACCATAAAAGCCACACCAGTTTTGTTTTTGGTGGTCATTTGGATTTATTTATTGTTGTTTTGATTGAAGTTACAGATGCCCCAGAGTCTTTTGAGACTGGGACGAGTTACAAATACTTCGTTTGTAAAATAAACAAACAAAACATTGCCAGCGTGCACATTCCTGCTCTTTTTGCAAGAAATGAGAAGATAACGCTAGTCGAGAATGAATCCCATAGAATGTCAGTACAATTTACTCGTCAGGAAACGCGCAAGGATGGAATAGCCCCTTCATTTTCGGGAATTGTACATAAAGTGTATTTCGAATTTAAAAAAAAATGTTTTAAATTCTTCCAAATGCCAGGATATTATTACATATGGGGATAGTCAGTTCATCGCTCTAATTTGCACCCCTATTCTGAACTAAGTAACTTTTCCTCATGGTACCAGTGGCTTCACATTTTCTGATTCAGAACAACCTACTTTTGGTTTTCAGAACTAAACCACTCATAGGAAAGTTCTGGGCTAGCAAGGGGCCATAGAGCTAATAAAAGCGAACAAGCGTTCAGCCTGCTTTACGCATCTGAACCCTGCTACGTTCCTACCCTCTCCCTCCCTATTCCGTATACTGAGGGCTAAAGAATCCAGCTACTGTATTTCGTGACTACGGAGTCGCGTGACTTCAGTTACGCCGAGTGCGCACGCGTATGTAAATCGAATCCGCTCAGCGGTACCGAAGTTTCAGACAAGGGCGGAATCCTTGTGCTCCCGCGGCTGGCTGTTGATACGTTGCCCAGCAACCGATTCCTAGAAGCGAGTTGGTGTTAGAAACAGGCATATATTTCCCCCCTTCCCCTCCTCCTCTTCCTCGAAGCCACACAGGAGCCTTCCCAGGGGCTAAACCAAGGGGTGAAAGGGAGCAAATGCAAAGGGACGAAAATTAGGGATTTTTTTTTTTGGCACAAAGAAGAAAAAAAAAATCTGTTTTCGTATCCAAATAGTTTTCTTTTAAAATCCCGACCTCCAATCCCAAGTGCAGCTAGCAGCAGCAGCCTCCGGAGAAGATGGTGGCAGAGAAAGAGGGCGTAAGCCCCCCCAAACTGAGACCCCAGCAGCTGCAGGAGCCGCTGCGACACGCAAGAAGAACCAAGAAGCAAGTCAGCGATGGATTCACTATCAAAGCAATGATGAAAAACACCGTGGTATGTTGCGATGCCGTTACAATAATAGAAGGCTTTCTGGCCCTTTGGGTTTGTCATTTAAACTACCGTCCGAGGGAGGAAGGGCTGGCCGGCCGTTTGCAATAGGTGAGGGAAGGACGGGATAATAATAATAATAATAATAATAATAATAATAATAATAATAATAATATAATTATTATTATTATTTATTCGACTTGTATGCCACCCTTCTCCCTAAGGACTCAGGGCGGCTAACATTAAAACAGCACAAAATTTACATAAAAAACAAACATAGCAAGTCGAAATAAGTACAGTAAAACATTAAAACATTTTAAAAAATAAATAGTAAAAACCCCCACCCGGGTCATTCCAGGCCGGCCTGTTGAAACAACCAAGTCTTCAGGTCCCTGCGGAAGGAGTGGAGATCAGGGGCCAGATGGAGATCCACCGGGATGACAGCTTGAGTTCAGGAGTGGGGGAGGATTTGCCTGCCAGGTCCCCTAAACGAACTTCACCCACCAACTATTACAGATTACAGATTGACAGAGTGTGGGGGGGGGCTTGTAGGTCATCTAGTCCAACCCCCAGCCCAAGCAGGAGACCCTACACCATTTCTGACAGATGGCAGTCCAGCCTCTTGAAAGCTTCCAGGGATGAAGCTCCCACAACTTCAGAAGCTGATCCATTGGTTGAGTGCTCCTGCTGTCAGAAAATTTCTCCTTATTTCCAGGTTGAATCTCGCCTTGTTCAGTTTCCATCCGTTATTCCTTGTCTGGCCTACAGGTGCTTTGCAAAATAGCTTGATCCCCTCCTCTCTGTGGCAGCCTGTCAAATATTGGAACACCGGTATCCTGTTACCAAAGTCTGTACTTGAAACAATTTCCTTTCTGCTTTCCCAAATACATTAATGATCCATTCCACTGCTTCCCATGGTTAACGAGTCTGACTTCAGATCCAGTAGATCACATACACTATGCAAGGGGCCACCCAGATTATAAGAAGTTGTTCTTGATTGAGAGATATTGCTCTCTCTGGCTTTTGATCTGAAGTGTTTATTCTGTGTTTAATGACCTGCTTATTTGTAATCCAATTCTTTTGCAATTTTTTGCACTTGTAATTATTATGATTTTTGCCTGTAGTACTTTTATCTCTTTTTTTTTCTTCAGTATTTCATTTGTTCCACAGAGCCCAATTCTCCTGATGTTCTACTTTTCATAAAACATTCAAAATATTCTTAAGGTTATCACAAAGTAAGCGTTAAATAAAACTCTACTGCTTGACCTGTATTCCTACTGCTTTCCATTGGAACTCATATATGGAAATACAAACTGCACTTTTGGAAAAGGGACAAAGCCATCCCAACTTTACTTATTTTGTTACTCTAGGAATTTTCTTTTGTGTGTGAGAGAGATGATTAAAGCGTTGTGATATATTAAATATGGGCAAGTGCTGTGTGATTCTGTGCATAATTATTCCAAAATAAGTCAATGATAAATGAGCCCTACACTAAACAAATACTGTGATTTTTATTCAGGAGTCAAGAAGTCCTCATAGCAGGTAATGAACTTTATTTTGAATTAACTGTAACTTTATCTGCGATTAAAAACCATTCATCACAGAACTTTCTTCTAGATAGAAGTTGTAAAACATTGCAGTGTTACTGATATTTCCTACCCAGAGAAAAAGCAATGTCTACTTGTATAATGCCCAAATATATTGATGCCCAAGGATTGCAAGTTAGTTTTTTAAAATTTATTTAGCATATGGCACATGTTAGTTCGGGATCACCGAAGTGACTGGCCGCCCCTGTGAAAGGAATTTTTTCGGGAATGTTATCTTTACCTGAGGGACACCTGAATGCCAGTAGGCATTCAAGGGAGGCTCCTTTCTTGTCCCTGCACGGTTTATTCACTCACAGGAATCGAACTGCCAAGCTGTCGACCTCAGCGGCGCACAAGCCCAGTGTCTTACCACATGAACCACCACGACCCCCTGCAAGTTAGTATATTACCATCTTTACTTTTCTGTTCTTTTCCACAGTTCATCAGCATTATTTATGCATCTCTACTCAACTTTCCCAGCCATTATTATTTCTATGAGACTTTTCTCAAGGAGCATGGAATAAGTTCATGTCATAGTCTATGTTCACACAGAACACTGTATTCATTTCAGACTTTTTTTGTTGCTGGTTTTGCTTTTGAACAACTTTCTCACCAGAAACTAGTCATACATTGAGATTGCACAAGCAAAATTCAATTGCTAACATAGCGTTGAAGTTGGGCAAACATAGCTGAGGTGCAGTTTATAAACATTCTGCTGTCTCCATCTTCACCCATGCTGCTTTTCACTCAATATGAGTCATTCTTCTAAAACAAGGTGGTTGTTTTTTAAATAGAGATCTACATGTACTAGTATTGCCAAGCAATGGGAAAACCCAAGAGCATTTTGGATCTTATGGGTTCAAGATAGGAGATTTTAGCATAGCCCTGATTTTCATGCAAACTGTTTGGGGTTTAGCACCATAGCTTACTTTAATATGGCCCGTAGGTTTGAATAAAAGTTAGTGGCTTTGAGAATATTAAGGAATTGAGTCAAGGCTGCTGGTATACAATCCATGAACAAACTACAAACTTTTAACCACCTGTTGAGGAAGCTTATGAATGAAGATTATTGGGAAATGTGACATCTGAATATACACACAATAATTTCAGGTAACCAAACATGATATAAAAACTAAAAAGATACCTTGTATTGAGACTGACTCTTGAGGGACATAGCCATGTAATTTTCCTAGCAACAAAGATTTCTCATTACACTCATCAGAGTTGTTTCTTTTTCACATCTTAGTCTAATATTCAGTCCTGGTATGACTTGGTAGTATCCCATCAAGTACAAACCAAACTTAATACTGCTTAGCTTTGAACTTAGACCAGATCATCTAAGTGCAGCTGCCTGTTCTATTCCAGACAGTGTAATGATTTTAAATCTAGCAAAAGAATAACGAGCAGAACTGCAAGCACTTCAAAGTTTAAGTAAAGGAATAGAAGAGAGTTTGGAGAGATTGAAAGAAGAAAATTGAAAAATTGTTCCAAATACTGGGATTCTCAGATTTTCACCAGGGACATTGCTCCTATCTTTGCAATAACTTTGAAGTTGCAATGCATTATAGATAATGAAGTCCCTTATTACATATACATTCTCCACTTGTTATGGTGCACTGATAATAAGATCATAATGCTTCAGTTATAAATTGTGAGTCAAATGGATATTATTGCAGTCAATATAAGTGTATAAGCTCAATCCACAGAAATATTTTTATATTGGAAATAGTCTATCATGGCAAAAATTATATAATTGCTTCCAACAGAACAATAGAGCTGATAAATGTGACATGTTTAGAAATGGCCAGCCAATAGATATCTTTGGTATGAAAGTTGTACTATTTTCACCTGATAATTGATTTTTGGGTAAATATATATAATACAATACTTTGAGAATATATTATAAAGATATGGATTAATATAGTGAAAGTATCTGTATAAAGATCCCAGCATTCTTGCATGTCCAGGTTTGCTACCTACTTTCAGTTTGAAGTTAAATAAGGTGCAAATGCTTAGTGTTTACTCTTTCTAATTAAGATATTTGTATGTAGTAATGATCATTTGTTCATCTAAAACTGAATGAGAAAGCTGGTTCCACCTCTATAATTATTATAGTTTTCAGAATCTCAGTTGCCAGAAAAGAACCATGAAAGTGGGATAATATTTAATGATTGCTGTTTTGATACTATAGTTTTATTTGTCCATAAACATGTATGGATAAAACACAGAGGGGAAAATGTACTTTATCTGACAAAGATGACAAGTTGTTCACTACCGCTAGCGGTAGTTTTCCATTGTAGTAAAGCACTCTCTAGTGTTTTGAGTTACTGTAGTTAGAAGTAACACATGGAACTACTGGGAAATCAACTAGTCTAGTTAGAAAAAAAAGATAGATTGGGTAATATAATATTATCCTATAAAAGTTGTTACATTGCTGGTCTGAGACTATTGAATTCATTGCAAATTATTACACTATTTCTGCCTTTTGATTATTATTCCCAATTTGGAAAGCGCTAGGTCTGATAAAGAAACATTCAGAGAAAGCCAAGTTTTATTCCTACAAATACTTTTAGTCCACATAGCTTTTCAATTATGTTTCAAAAAGCTGCTTTAGATATATCTGAGCAATGAAGCCAGGAAGGAAGCAATTACTTCCTTTTCCAGTTTCTAAGACTATAAATAAACCCTGTACTATTATTTCTATTATTATTCTATTCTATTATTATTTCCCCAGCTACCTAATAGGTTATCCATGGTGGTGCTGTTTTTGTTTGGTTGAGGAAACAGAAGAGTCTTTAAAATGATTTTAAGCAAGGCTGTAGGATCAAAAACAATAAATTGCATTCTAACTCTGAACAGCATATCTGTAGTGTAATGGGAGCTAAAGCTTTAAGAAACCAGTATCTGTGGCTATAGATTTCTTCGTATTTGACAGTTTTGGCTTAGCATTTTAGGAAAATAGTATAAAACAAAATACATAATGCAATATTTTTGCTTGCAAAATGGTTTCGTGACAAGGTAGTCCTGAACTTACAACCATTCATTTAGTGACAATTTGAAGGTACAATGGCACTGAAAAATGACTTATAACCAGTCCTTGTAATTATAACAATTGGAGTAACCCCGTGGTCATGTGATCAAAATTCAGGCACTTGGCAACTGGCATCTCAGTCATCTGGTCATCATTTTCAACTTTCCTAGCCAGCTTCAAATAAGCAAACTCAATGGTGGAAACCAGAATCATTTAATAACTGCCCAATTCACTTAACCATGGCAAAACAATCATAAAATTGGGCACGATTTCAACTTATGTGGAGTAATTGTTATTTATAGTCTGTATGTTGGAGTAAATTAGAACTTGAGTTTTGAAAGCAACATATTAACAAATTATTACCTGTTCACAACAATGTGAAGTCATAGCTGCCAGTTTGTTTAGCTGGAGCGGACCTTCATACCTATTAAGTTCTCCCCAGGAACCTAAGATGTCATAATGTATTGGTATAGATGTCAGCACTGTAGCCTTTTGCAAACAAAAGATGGAAATTTGGCCAATGCACAGATCGCCATCTAATATTTTTTTGATATAGCACCCAATGTGCCAATAATCACTGGGATCAATTTACAGTCAATTTATGTCACAGTCTTTCAACTTCTATTTTCAGATCTTGGTACTTTGTGATCTTCTCCAATTCTTTGTCCTCTACTGTCTGTTGGTATTGCCATGTCAATTATCCATACTTTCCTTTTTTTAGCCATAGTTGGTTGTTAGGTGTTATGAGCCAAGATATAACCAACCTGTATTCAGAAATCCCACTATATTTTAACCTCCTCATTTTCAGCTAGTATTCAACTCTTATCCTCCCACCAGTTTTTCAATACTGATATATGATAATTTTTACAGATGTTCCAGTGAATCATTTAACCACTGTGTTATATTGTTTATAATCAATTTGTGCAATCTTCTTATACAAGCTTAATATATGATTTGCTAGTCCTTCTGCTTCTTTGCACAATCTGCACTTTTAATCATTTGATGCCTTTTCAATTCTGGCTTTTATTACATTAGTCCATATACCTTGCTCTTGAATAGCCAAAATCAAGCCTTTGGTTTCTTTTTCTAATGCTCCAGTGGTGAGCCTTTACCAAATTTTATCTTTATCTGTTCTCCCTTCAATCTTTTGTAGAAATTGACTGTGTAAGTCTTGCCAGCATACTGTTTGTGTTTTTATTACATTATTTCAATATTTATTTTTTGTTTCCAGTAGATTTAGTCAGTTCCATTTTTTTCAACTTGCACCAACATTTCTCCTTACCTGTCTTTTATATAATCAGCCAATGCATGCTTTTCTTCTTTGGCAGTTTGTCTGATCAGAAGTAAACTTATGCCTCCATTTCTTTGGAGTAGGTATAATCAATCAATATTACTATGGGGATGAAATGCCTGGGGAATAGTCATCAGTTTTCTTCTTTTTTGGTCAAACTGTTCAGTTCTGCTTGTGTCCAGGTAATAATTCCAGCAGTGTATCATAGGTATGGCCCAGGTATTGATGGTTTTGATGGTAAACTTGTGAAAGGGGCTATCACAAAGAAGAAGGGTTCAACTTATTCTCCAAAGCACCTGAAGGCAGGAGAAGAAGCAATGGATGAAAACTAATCAAGGAGAGAAGCAACCTAGACCTAAGGAGAAATTTCCTAATAATTAGAACAACTTGCCTCCAGAAGTTATGGGTGCTCCAACACTAAAGGTTTTTTAAGAAGAGATTGGACAATATTTGTCTGATATGGTATAGGTTTTCCTGCTTGAGCAGGGATTGGTCTATAAGACCTCCCTTCCCTTCCAACTCTGTTATTCTGTTAAGTGAACCTGTATATTCTTAATATATCTGCTATTCTTAGAGTAGCCTACATGGTAAATGTGTTTGACTTTTAGCTAGATGCTGAAATAATTTCAGTAAGCAAGCATTATGATGTTTGGTATTATATTGTAGTATTTATCTAGCAAAACAGCACTTTCTTCTCAGTATCTGCTCCAGTGAGAATAACCATTGTTTCAGTTATACAATTATAACGAATTCTGAAAATTGGCAGTGAAATAATATAGTGCTGAAATTGGTCTTTTTACTTTTCTAATGAGTTTATAAAATTGAAATAATCGCATGTTAGATGATAAAGGAGAGTAAGCTCAAAATCATATGGCATTTTGTAGTAGGGTTTTTATTAGCAAGTATGATAGTTCATAGTTCATAGTATGAACTATGATATTGTTTTTTATAGAAGCAGATAAAATTCAGGTAGGCTTTGTATTGAAATTTTAGGATTCACAAAAATAGATTTAAGTTTTAAAGAAAAGTATGGAAGTTACTGGATCTAGTATGATCCAGTTACAGGATCTAGCTAAGTTATGAGACTTAACTACAGTAAGCAAAAATCTTATTCTGACCTTTGACTTTTGTACTAGGAGAAATACTGAAGAACTTTTTAAGGTTCTGTATGAAGGTTTGAGATGCATTTTTATTTTACAGCACCTTGGCATTCCATGTTTAGACAGTAACCAAGAGGACAATAAATAATTTTACAGGATTAGAATTTGGTATCAAAAGGTTGGGCATTTTAGGTGATATATTCTAAACAGCAAATATTTGGCCTATAGCTAATATCTTGTATTCTTAAAAAATAATAGCAAAATTTATTTTGTTCATATTCTGGCTTTCCAGTTGATGTTAAATAGGTATGCTTTTCATGCTGTATGGGATTTTATAAGGATTTCACAAATACATTATTTATTTATATCCTCATAGGAAAAGCAACCCAACATATTCTTTAATGTTTGCTCAAGTCATTGAAATTTTATGGAGTATTATAATAGTTCATTAAACTGGCACCTTAAATTACAAAAACTAATGAGAGAGTTCTTCTGTCTTAAAGTTTATAGCATTTTTTTTGCTTTTTCCATAAGTAATAATAAAACCTTAATAACAAATTAAACTATAATTTAACAACAGCTCTAGCGATTATGTATTAATCATAATGTCCCTGGAGCCTCATGGCAGAAGTCAAACACTTCCAATTTTCTCAGCTATTACCTCACAATAAATGTTGTCCTTAGGCTATCTTTCTGGTATTAAATTCTTGTACAGAGAAACAGGTTCCTACTTTGGAGCTGAGAAAATTTATACAATGCAGGATTTTTATTTTCCCTTATGATTTTTCACACTTGCTTCAAAATGCGATATTTCTTGCTCTCTTACACATAGTCTCTCCCCCGCCCAAAGTCAGTTCAATGTGTGCTGATTCCAGAAATGTCACTGTATTGTCACTGATTTCTACCTAATATTCTAGATATCTCAATGAGGCCAGAGAAACTTGGAGTCATTGATCAGTGGTCTGTTGCTCTTTTGACAACCTCTGGGGCAGGCAGAAGGGAACAGGGAAAACAGGTATGGCAAAAGGATAGCCTATCCATGTTTAATATCTTTGAGTATAATGCAGCTCCCAACCATTTTTCCCAAAAGAATGTATCTCTGATCAAAAATGAGCAACAAATCTGTGTTTCCCTAACACTACTTCTAAGAATAATGTATTGTCCTTACATTATCACTTATAAGGATAGTTAATTCAAAGGACCTTTGTCCTAGAATATGTTTCAGTAGAATATGTTTCAATTTTTATTTACCATTTCTGTGGATTTCAATATTGATTTGTTTTCAGTGTGGACTTCTGTTTTAAAGAAGAACAAAGCGGTCAGCATCTTCCTTAAAATGAAATATTATTGGAAAGATGTCATATTACTTCATGCTTTACTCTCTCTGTTGTCGGGCAGGGACAAAAATAAACCTTTCGACAAAAAGCATACAATTGGAGCATAATTATTGGATTATAATTTACATAAATGTTTTCTTACAATTGGGTAACACAGATAATTTATATTACATACTGATTATTTATCCTGTTTTGTTGTTCTAAAGCAGGACTGTCAAACTCCCGGCCTGCAGGCTGGATGCATGAAGTGCTGGTCACGCCCATTTTAGCAAAGGGGAAAAGTCCTGATTTGTCACGTGATGCCGCCATGATAATATGACTTTGACACCCCTGTTCTAAAGATAGTATATTTTTTAAAGAATTATTATAATGCCAGTTTGGCACACATATGAGAAAGATGTGTACGAAAAAAGCACAATCTTTATTTTTATAGTAGCAACATCACTTTAAGTTTTGATAATTATGAAAAGATTTGACTGATCATGTGCCACCGAGTCATGGCCAACTCTTGGCAATCACATAACTGGTCTTTCTCCAGTATGATTTTTCCATTGTTTGGTCCTTCAAGAAATGGGTTTGACCACAACAAAGAAGAATTGCTTCCTACAATATAGACTCCATATTGTTAACGTACTCCAAGACAGCATTTGCCTTTTTACAAATTACATCACATTGCTGACTCTTAGTCAACCTAAAGTCACAAGAACATGTAACTCTGTTGCACATTTACTGCCAGTCCACATTCCACCCCACCCCCATACTTCTGTGTTAGATTTTGCTTCCCTGTATGAAGAGCTTTACATTTCTACATGTTATATTCCATCCTATTTATTTCAGCTACTATTTAAGGCTTGCAGCGGTTTCATTATCCAAACTAGGTAACATCATCAGTGCTGGTGTTTTCTTACGGACGTTTCATTACCGAAAACTGGGTAGCTGCTAGCACTAATGATGTTACCTAGTTTGGGTAGTGAAACCTCTGCAAGAAAACAAGCAAGCTCAGAGAGCATCAAGACTTCTCATAAATGATTTTATTCACATGTAGAACAATGCTTCTACAGACAAAAAGGGAAGTCTATCTGATCTAGAGGTAGTCTTTGACTTACAAGTATAACGAAGCCCAGAATTTAAGTCCTGGCATCCTTGTGACTGGGCCTGATTTTATGACTTTTTTTTTTTGCAATTGTCATTAGGTCAAATCCACAGTAAGTAATTGAATGTGGCAGTTGTTAAATGAATTAATATATTTCTTTGCTGGGAAAAGGCTGGAAACCAGCAAAACCTGTCATAAATTGCAGTCATGTGACAAAGGAACATTGCAACTGCCTTTAAACTGAGCCTGTTGTCAAATGCCCAAAATATGTCATGTGAATGCAGAACTGCAGGTTGTGTGGGCAACCATTGGAATTCTGGAATTGGATCATACATAACTTTTTTGGGGAGGAAGAGAATCTGTCATAAACTGATTGTTAAGCAAGGACTAGCTGTAGTCTTTCCTCTGCATTAAAGCTAACTAAACTAGACAAAATCCTTCTTTTTAATGAAATAATTTATTAATATAAAGCATTGATGCTGACATCATCAGGTACACATTTGCCATTGGAAGTCAACACAGGCTAAACACCTTTTAGAAAGAAGCACCACATATTCATTTATGGTATTCACCCACATTTGAAATGCTCTTGATTAATGACAATCCATGTGACAGCATAGCTTAAATTGGTGAAAAGAAGATAAAATTATTATAGCTTGCAACAAATGTTATGACTTCGGGATGTTTCTTTGGGGATTAAGCAATCTTCTGCGCTTCCAGTAAGATTGACCTTCTCACCTTGAACAGTAGACATGAAAGAGAGAGCTGAAAGCCTACCACCCGGTCAACCTGTCGTTGAGCTGATACATTTCTGATATAATCCCAATTAACTGTTGAAGAAGCACATCCATTATCCTTCTGATTTTAAAATAGAGCACACATCAGCAAAATGACTAAAAGAAAGTACTTAAGAATTATGAAAGTCAAGGACGTTCATATCCAAAAGTTACAACCTTTTTTTTCCTTGCACTTTACTGATTAATATTACACTTACTTACAGTGCTCCTTCTCTGTGTTCTCTTTTCTTCCTCTTTAAGCTAAATGGAGCATTGTTTGTTTGATCTTCCATATATACTTAGTTAATGGGCTAAAAAAGGCTAACATTCCAAAATGCTTCAATACTAGAAACATTGCTATCAGTTTGATATGTGTTATGTAAGTGTAGGTAACTAAGATTTTTGTAGGATTGGCACTTAAGGATTTAACTTGAGTGAATAGTTGTGGGATTAAAAAACTAGGAAATAGTCACTGAAAACATTTTTAGCAATTCCGAAAGTTCTTATTTTAGGGGAACCTCCAGATTTCTTAAAGTTTGCCAAGAGAGGGAAACATCAGAATAGCAGCAATACAGTATCCAAATGCTGCATAATAAAGAAGCCAGGAATGTCAATATTATTGTAAAAGAAAGGCAATTTATAAGTTAAAAAAAGGCAAGCAGACTCCAACAACCAAACCAAATTATCTCCCTGGTGATGATGTTATAACACAACAGTTGTGTTTTCTTCACCTTCAAATGAGCCTATCCATACTCCAAGAATTAAATGGCAAGTCAAACAACAGAACTAAACTCCATTAAAGCAACATTTTGACTAGAATAAAAAGAACAGCAGGTCTAGTATATGATTCCATGGATGTGTTCAAAATATAATCCTGAATAAACGTTCAGGAAATATAATTTCATTCAAATCTAGAAGTCACAAAAAAAACCCTCACTGATCATTATACTGACATGATTCTACTAAAATTGGTGGAATTATTCCTGGATAAAAAAACCTCTGATCATCAATTTGATACAGTGATGCTGGATATAAAATCAGAGCTGTATGTCTCCAGAAGCAACAGTTTGTAATATATTTGTGTAATTCTTAACAAATGTTAAAAAGTTTTCAAAGCAAAATATCTCAAGTGCAGAAGAATTGGAAATAAAAGAATCATTTATGGCTTCTCAAAAAGCACTTTCCCCCCATTTTCCATCTTATATTTTCCAAGTCTTATTTCCAAAAACCAGCTTTACTACCAAAATAGCATGCACAGAACTGCAGCCATTATCTTTGATAAGGGAGAAAGGATGAAAATGAGAATACTGTTTCAATATAAAGGTTTACTTTTAAAACTTCAGTGTAATAAGTTTTGGAAGAGTAATACTTGTGCTATACAGACATTAAGATTTACTATAAACATGACAATATAATGTTTTACATTGTCTCTTGTATAAGTAACCCAACTCTTCCCATCAACACTGCACTATTGTTCAAAACAACATATAAAATGTGATGGCTTTCAACCAGTTATAAACACAGATTAAGACCATTTGTTTTAGGTCTAGCTTAACTTGAACATTGGCATCTTTTATCATTCATCCATTATCATGGATTTCCAATGAAAATAGTCTATTAACATGTCTTGAGGCAACAATGTGCTAGACCCTACAAGTGTACACATTTTATTTTATTTTTTCCTTGTATGGCTTTGTATGGCCTACAATTATTTTGAAACTTCATATTATGAATGTAGTCTGTTTGGAATTTGACAATCATATCAGTTCCTCCATCAACAAGCTAAATAAAATTTATTTTATTTTATTTATTTATAATTGGACTTGTATGCCACCCCCTCTCCGCAAGGACTCGGGGCAGCTCACAATAAAAACACCACAACAATAAATACATAAAAAACAATTAAACCTGACAAGCCCAATCGATAAAACAGTTAAAAATACATTAAACCCCTCCCCAGGAAGTCAGTCCAGCCCAGTCTGTTCAAACAGCCAGGTCTTCAGACTGCGGCGGAAGGAGCGAAGATCAGAAGCCAAACGGAGCTCCAAAGGGAGTTGATTCCACAAGGCGGGGGCCACAACAGAGTAGGCCCTTCCCCGAGGCACCACCAGTCAACATTGTCTAGCCGACGGCACCCCAAGGAGTCCCCGTCTGTGCGCATTCACAGGGCGATCGGTGTTTGATATTGGCAGGAAACGCCCCCGCAAGTACCCCGGACCCAAATCGTAAAGGACTTTGAATGTTAACACCAACACCTTGAATCTCACCCGGAGGGCAACCGGCAACCAATGCAGCTCGCACAGGAGGGATGTAACATGGGATTATCGGGGGGCTCCCATCACAACCTGCGCAGCCGCATTCTGTACCAGCTGAAACCTCCGGATGGTATGCAAGGGCAGTCCTAGATAGAGAGCGTTGCAGTAGTCAAGTTGGGACATCACAAGTGCATGAGTGATCGTGCGAAGGGCATCTCGGTCCAGATACGGGCGCAGCTGGCGAACCAGTCGGACCTGGGCAAAAGCCCCCCTGGTCACGGCCCTCACCTGCTCCTCCAAACTAAGCCGTGAATCCAGGAGGACTCGCAAGTTCCGAGCCCTGTCCACAGGGGGCAACACCTCTCCCCCATGACCAAAGATGGAATCGATTGACTGGACCGAGATGCCTGTACGCACAACCACTCAGTCTTGGCCGATTGAACTGCAGTCCGTTCCTGCCCATCCAGATCCGTACCGCATCCAGGCACCAGGTCATCACGAGAGGGCATCACTGATTTGGTTTGGGGTGAGATATACAACTGGGTATCATCAGCGTACTGGTGATACCTCACCCCAAAGTCATGGACGATCTCGACCAGCGGCTTCATATACATGTTGAACAGGAGGGGAGAGAGGACCGACCCCTGAGGAACCCCACAAGTGAGTGCCCTCAGGACCGACCTCTGCCCTCCTGCCAACACCGATTGTGAACGCCCCGAGAGGTAGGAGAACCACTGCAGAACAGTGCCCCCCACTCCCAACCCCCCGAGGCGCCACAATAAGATACCATGAGAGATCTATTAGGACTAGGACAGAGGAAAATCCCCTGTCCCGCGCCCTCTAGAGATCATCCATCAGTGTGACCAATGCCGTCTCCGTGCTGAACCCAGGTCGGAAGCCCGACTGATACGGATCTAGATAGTCTGCTTCCTCCAGGAAAAGCGGAAACTGCTGAGCCACCACACGCTCGACAACCTTCGCCAAAAAGCGAAGGTTGGAGACTGGACGAAAGTTGTTTAAAACGGCTGGGTCCAGAGCAGGCTTCTTCAGGAGGGGTCTCACCACCGCCTCTTTCAGGTGGTGAGGATCCTTTTAATACTTTTTAAAAACTGTTAAAGAGTTAATGATCCATTATAAATCCCAGTAATGTCCATGTTTAAGTGCAATTAAGTGTTTAAAAATATGGGAACTATTATGGAAGGAATAGAATACATTCTTCCAAATATCATTAGGAATATGAAAACTCCATGTTCTTACACCGCAGTTTTTCAAATTGCCATGGAATATTATGCTATTCTTCCCAAAGCAGGTGAACCTAGATTTTCTGGGGCAGTTTATTATTTTTGGAAATGAATATTCCAGAACAGTAAGTCCTTTTCTGTGAGAAATAATGCACAGCAGTTGTGGCTTGGTCTATGTGAGAACCTGTTGTAATTTATAAGCCAGGTTCATTACTTGGTATTGCATGTAAACTTAACTGTCAAGTTCTTTCAAATAGGCTCAAACTAAGCTTCTCCAGCTGGCCATTAAACTCAAATTCTAGAATAGTTGCTGTCACAATTAGTCCTCAGTTAATGAACACTCGTTCACTGACCACTTGAAGTTACAACAGTGCTTATAACTGGTCCTCAAGGTTCTGGCCATTACAGCACTCCCTTGGTCACAGGATCATAATCTGAGTGCTCAACAATTGGCCTACATTTCCAATCTTCATAGTGTGCCACAGTCATGTGATCGTGATGTGTGACTTCCCTGCCAGCTTCCAGCAAAAGCCAGCCAGAAGTCAGAAGTGGTGGTTCCATAAGATTCTCATTCAACAATCCATGGTGATTCACTTAACAATAGTAATCAGGGATTTCTGGAAGTAACATTGCTAAATGGCAGAGTCACACGATATCACACTTTATGATTGCATCATTTAGCAATAACAGAATAACAGAGTTGAAAGGGACCTTCGAGGGTTGAAAGGGACCTCCAATCCCCTGCTCAAGCAGGAATAGAAATTCCAGCTCCAATCATTGTACAAAGAACACTGACTTAGTGAACTTGAGGCTGATAAAAATTTTAGACCTCCTTCTATTTCAAATCCAACACAACATTTCCCTATTTTTTCCCCTAAGTAACAAAGTTTTTGCTTTGCTTCTTTTCTTCCCCTCGTGTTCCCTCGTTGGTGGCCATAACATGTTCACCTTCTCTCCATTCTGTCCTATTCTAGGAATGGCTTGACATTAATAGATTCATGTATTGTACAAACTTGTAGTTTGTTTTAACATTGTTGACTAAAAGCAGTGACCAAATTGATATGTTGTATTAAGCCAACTCAAGGTGTTATAGATGCAGTTATATTTTGGTGAAACAGCTAAGAGTTATCACCTATGTAATGGAAAATAGTATCCTTGACAGTAAACAAAGAATTACCCTGCATTGGATAAGAGCTTCCAAGCTAAGGATTAAGTAAAAAACTGTCTATAAATTGTGATGATCATAGCCTGTATGATTATCTCAAGGTATGTATTCACAACAGGGGTGGTATTCAGCAGGTTCTGACCAGTTCTGGAGAACCAGTAGCGGAAATTTTGAGTAATTCGGAGAACTGGCAAATACCACCTCTGACTGGTCCCTCCCCCTCCATCTCTTCTCTGCCTCCTGAGTCCCAGCTGATTGGCTGGGTCTTCTTTTGTTGCCCTGTTCAGGAGAAAGGAGCTGGAAAGCAGGTTAGGGAGGTGGGGAGGAAATGGGATTTTGAAGTAACCTTCCCCCAGGAGTAGGATGGGAATGGAGATTTTACAGTATCCTTCCCCTGGAGTGGGGTGGAAATGGAGATTTTACATGGCACATCCACCAAGCCACGCCCACAGAACTGTTAGTAAAAAAATTTTGAATCCCACCACTGATTCACAAGGTGTTATAACTTATTGCTGTATATGAACACAACATTTGATCCTATAGTAGATTCAGAAGGAAAATATTTTTCAATCTGAGAAATAAAAAGTATTTAGTTGGTATTAGTGAACCCCTAATGTACTCTAACCTTCACAATTGTGACTATGCATTGAACTTTTTTTTCCCAAGTCTCCTAGCTTTGCTAAAGTTAGAGATGATAACTACAAACACATTGTGGAGATAGCTCAGTTTCTGACTATAATAAACCTTGCATCTGATTAAGTAAGATAGGAAAGTAGTAATGTTTAATAACAAGCTTCAGCTACTATTCCCCTTAAAAGTGGTAAAGTGATATAAAATTAATGATTGCCTTTCACCGAAAGATACAGCAGATACAGCATGAAGCTGTAATGCAATATGGGCTAACTACACATATAGTTTGGGTAGGGATTTCTATTTTTGAACCAACTAAATCTGAATTTTCTTCAAAATTCTTGGAACCTATATCAATTCTTTAAAACTTCTCAGCTTAGTTCACAGCTATTGGATTTCTTGGTTATATTTTGTGAATCAGCTAAGAGTTATCACCTATCTAATGGAAAATAGTATCCGTGACAGTAAATTAAGAACTATCCTGCATTGGCTAAGAGCACCCAGGCTAGGGATTAAGTAGAGAATGGTCTGTCTATAAATTGCAATGTTCATAGCCTGTATTTATGGACTTCAACTTACACAAATAAAGCTGTCTGTTAAATAGAATAAATAACAGGGAATGAATTTCTCAGAAACCAATTTTATTAAGTCGGTGTTTGCCCTATCAGATTGAATGTGCTGACTTGGAAAAAGTGGTATGGCTTCTAAGCCCAGATCCCCACAAAAGAACTTTTTAACGTTTGAATAGGCAACAATACTTCTAATGCTTTTTAATATAAGAAGGGTCCTTGAAGTTCTTCACATATTCTAAGAACAAGTGTTCTGTGATAAAAAATCTTGGACTGCTACTGGTTCAAACAGCTTGATAGAGGCCAATTGTAATCATATGTCAGAATGATCTTGGGAGAAGGAGAGAAGGCATGCTGCCTAGAAAATGATTGGATGAGAGAGGGTATGGCCCAGCAGCTGCATAACTGGCAAAGAAAGAAATTCAGAAAGGAGCCTCTCTAACTTCTCAGACTGCAAAAGAGACTGTGGGAGATTTGTATCATTAGACTTGTGAGAGTCAGTTAATGTAGCCTTACAGTAAAGTGGACTTAGTCCATCTCATCATGTTTCCCAGAGTTCTTTTCTTTCTGAGTTTCTCTGCCCATTATGCAGCTGCAGGGTATGTCCTCTTTTATTTGATTGTTCCCTAGGCAGCATCTCTTCCCCCCATCTCCAAGGTCATTCCCATATACCATTTCACCAATGTAGCTAAGAATAAAGGCCCCTCTCCTCAGAATAGAGTACAGAGCTGATGACTTTCGCAGTCAATATAGTGAAGAGTCTCTAGAAGACTACTTCTTTACCAGTTCCTCAGAATATTTAAAATGTGCAGAATATCTTCTTAGAAGCTGATGTAGCTTATTACAAAGGACCAGGTTGAAATTCTACATACATTGAATAAATTCAAATGCAGTGGTATGTCGGAATGCTCTTGTGAGACAGGGAGAAAATCAAGAGCTGATTAGATATGCACTATTTGCTTAAAGCGACATACTGTTTGTGACATGTATACAAAGTTTCTACCATTGCCTCAAGTAAACTTGAAGCTTTAAGCATTGATGTTATCCCATGTGATTCCTAGCTTTAGTGATTCTCTCCCCCCCCCCCAAATTGGTATGACTACTTAATCTTCCATATTGTCTCCCTCCACAGTGGTGTTTATGGCCAGCTGATATCTGGGCTAAATTTTAAGTGAGTCTTATATTAGACTAACCCAGTACTGCCACTGTTCTAGCAGGCAGTTTTAGTAATTGAATAGATTCGAATTATAATGTCTTTTAAAATTATTTCTATAGTCTTCTAACAGCATCAGCTACACTAATATAACTGCAAAGGAATCATGTTTAAAGCTGTTCCTAAGGGAAAATACTGAACAACCATTATATGTGTACTAAGAACTAATTCCTAATGTTGGGATATACTATACTAGGGAAACAGTAAAATTGGAACCATCAACATAATGCCAAGTTGCATTATTTAAAGCATAAAGATAGACATTAGCCCCTCTCTCTGAGTTTCTGTTAAAAAAACATCATATAAAACTCTAATAAAGGAAACAATTAACATAGCTCACAGTGATTTATGTAGATCACTAAGCTATGGCTTTCTGGCAGTTTATAATTTTATGCCATCCTGGAAAAGGGTATCTGGTTCAGAAATAGCAATCCCAATAAATGTCTAGAAGAAGCATTATTTAATTATTTTTAGTTATTTTGATGTTTGAGCTGAATCAAGAATCATTCCTGACTTACTCACAATCGTTATTGTACAATGAAATGATAACCTAAGATGACTCTAAAAATAGATTAGATAAATTCATGAATAATTCATAAAAGTTAGGTTTCTTAGTAGTCACTGGTGCAGTCTCCGGGAGTCAGATTGGATTAACTGGAATACAGATGGAGGGAGGCAGGGATAGATGGATGGATGAACGAATGATATCTCCAGTTTGGGGAATGGTATTTGCTGTTTTCTTTAAACCTTTCTTCAAGGCTTTCTGTGGACATCTGTTGTGCTCTAAATGGGCTTTATTCCAATCCAGAAGAGCTCTTAGGGCTTCACTTTAAATTTTACAGTTATGTACAACTAGATATTGCTTTCTATTATGCCTTCTCTGATCTTTTGATCAGTAAGCTCCTTACCATATTTATCAGGTATATTCACAGAGAAGCAGAGAAAATACACCCCCAACATTGGATTGATTTTATCTGTGGATGGGCTTGCTCACAAGTGGTAGGTTTTTCTTCAGCTTTTTAAAAGGACCCATATATCCTGTATGTATTTGTGGATAAGCTGACCTGTGGATAAGCCGACCTTCATAGAATCATAGAACTGAAAGGGACCTTGGAGGTCTTTTTGTCCAGCCTCCTGTCCAAAGCAGAAATCCTTATTCCATTCTAGACAAATGATTGTCTAATCTTTTCTTGAAAACCTCCAGCGATGGAACATCCACAACTTTGAGAGGCAAGCTATTCCATTGATTAATTGTTCTCACTATCAGGAAATTTTGTGTCAGGTTGGATCTCCCTCTGACGAGCTTCCACCCATTGCTTCTTGTCTCTGGAGAAGGTACTATTAACCTCAGGTACTATGGAGAATAAAATGACCCCCTCTTCCCTGTGATAGCCCTTCAAGTATTGGAAGATAGCTGTCATGTCATTCTTAAGCCTTCTCTGTCAACCCTGAAGCTGATCTCACCAAGGCCATTTTGAGGCTTCAGCATTGCCATACTACAGCTGAGAGATAGGGAGCGGGGAATAGAGATAGCTGGGGTTTTGTAGCCAAAAGAAAATACTTTCTCCTGGGAACCAAGGACATTCTCACAGGTGGTCAGAGCAATGAGTGAAGCTACCAGGCAACCGGACAGTACCTTGATTGGACCATGTGACTAATTGGGGAAGGGAAAAAACCTTTTACTTTTAATTAGGTGAAAACAGAGGGAACATTCAGAGTCAGTTTTCATCAGCCTGTGCCAATATGATATATATAATAAAACTATTCGTTGAGGAATCATCCTGCCTCGGAGTTCTGTTTGCTATGGATGTATTACTTGGAATCCTGATGTTCTTTTTGTTATGCTAAACATATCTAGTTCCCTTAGCTGTTCATCGTACAATTTAGCCTTCAGACCTCTTACCATCTTTGCTGCTCTTCTCTGCACTCTTTCTGGGGCCTCAGCATCTTGTTCATACCATGGTGACCAGAACTGAATGCAGTTTGCCAAATGTGGCCTTAGCAGTGCAATATAGACCAATATTATCACTTCTTGTAAACTTGATGTTTATCCCTCTGTTAATGCACCCTAAAACCACATTCACTTGTTTTGCAGCTACAATACCACAGATCAGCAAATTGTAAAAATTAAAATCTACAAACAATTCAAGGGACAACTTTTCCCTGAATGGATTTATATGCAAGAATATATGATATATACTGTGGATTTCTAACTTTATGGGCACAAAATGAGGGGCTTGTATTACTGTTGAATTACTGACTCCTTGCCATTTTGTTTTTTTTTCTGATTGACTTTGTATGCTATAATCTAAGCTCCTCCAGATTCAGCACATGCCTTGATCGCAATTGTGCAACTCCTTCAGTGTATGTTTCTTTAGTGGGCAAACCACTGAATGTACCATTGAATATTTAGATTACTATAAGTAAAAATTGTTCTCTATCCAAATAAATAACTCCACAAGACTTTCTAAATATCCACTGTGTTACAAAGACTTTCTCAGATATTTATCCTGTCCTGGTTTATTAAGATGAAGGTATCACCAAATTTTGGACATAGCTGGATAAGTTAACCACTTCAGCAAACTCAAATATTTCTTCCCAGCCCAATCTTCTTTTCTTTGCATCCCTCTTTTGCCAAGGACATAGATTTATGTTTGAAGAAAGCTCTGCATATTTAATAGATAGAGTTTGTGCATTTATATTTTGGGAGAATAAGCAATTTAAGGATAAGCTAGAGGAGAAAGTGATGACAGAAAGAGAAAATCTGTAATGTCACTATGAGAAATATTTTTTTGCAATATCTCATGAAAAACAGGAGTGGTTCAGTAGGTGTAGCTAAACTCATGACCAGAACAGCAAAGATGATGCTAATAGAGGATGCCCAGAAGCTGAATGGTATTTTGAGGTGACAGACAGATGTCCAGGTTGAGATACAGGGGAGTTGAGAAAATGCTGGGATTTGCTAGATATAGATAGAATTGGTTAATGCTATTAGACCTTAATACAGATTATTTTTGAAAAGGAAATCAGCTTGGCTTCTTCATATCAGCCCACAAGTGCCATAGTACATAGCACAGGAAAATACAATATCTCCTTTAGCAGAATGTTTTATTCAACATTAGGTGACTCCTGAGATGGAAATTAATCCTACATTAGTCCTAAGTGTATTTGGAAATAAATTTGTTTGAATTAAATAAAATTAATTGCCATGCAAGCATGCCGTAGGCTTATACAGTAGTTGGTACCTATAGTATCACTTAATAATTCCCTTCAAGGTACACAACAGTGCTGAAAAAATAACTGTGTCCTCATACTTACAAACACTGCAGCATCCTGCAATCACAAGACTGAGATTCCGGTGCTTCACAGCCAGCTTTCAATAAGCAGAGACAATGGAGAAGCTGGCAATAAAATAAGTTGCACTCATATGATATCTCATTTAACAACCATGGGTGATTCGCTTAACAACCATGGCAGAAGTGTGACTGTAAATCTGTTCTGGTCTCATGATGTCTTATTTAATGAATGCAGATAATTTGCTGTGCCAGAAGTGAGACACATGATGTCTCACTTAACGACTCTGTCGCTTAGCCACAGAGTTGCTGGTCCCCATTGTGGTAATTAAGCAAGGACTACCTGTATTTCATTTCACTTCATTTTTATTTATTGTTTCTTTTGTGTTTTATATTATTAAAGGCTATTCTTTTGTAGATTGTAATAGGAAAGTTTATGAAGAAAATGTATGTGATCCTCCCTCCTTTTTTAAAGTAGGATAACAATAAGAAAAGATTTATATTTGGTTAATTGTTTGCTGGTCCTTCATCTGTACTTTACTTCTGATACTGCCAGATGTAAAAAAAAAACTGAGCAATTTTATTATCCCTAGTGAACTACTTTATATTTCTATTTTATTACCTGTTCCAAAAGCTACAAAATACTGGGCAATGTTTCCTTGTGTCAGCAGATTTCTTCAGTGATCTTCTTTGTTTGAGTGATCAAAGCATATTGATGCATTTTATAAGATTCTGAGGTACTAATTTCTGGTGGTGATTATATTACAATGTGTAAAAGCCATATAAACCTATTTCTTTTATTGAATCATGATTTCATTCTGTGCTGCTATAAATTACTGGATACAATATCTTTTCTATTTAAAGCCTCTGAGTAGTCTGATATGTATCCTGTTATTAATAGGAATCTCGTATTTATGCATTTTCTTGAATGTGCCTTTTAGTGTTGGTGTTACAGGCAGCACGTACCGATATATTCATCATAAAAATAACTAAGCAGGGTCAGACCTAGTAAGCACTTGAATGAGAAAATCCCAGGGCTGTAAGCTGGATTTGAAAATCATAAAACTTTTAAATAAGGCAGCTTCTGTATTTCTGACAAGAAAACCTAAAAGATGAGACAGGAGTTGGACTCCACTTCATGAGACTTTATTTTTTATATATCTTTTGCGGTAGATCTCAGGATGGGGTATTGTCAGTAAGACAGTAAAAAAGTCCAATATGACCATTGTAATTATAAAATCAGCAATATTAAACAAGCTAAAATATGACAGCATCCCACCTCTGCTTTGGAGAGGTGGTTTGATTCATCATATCAAAGTGAGACTAATGTCCCTTGATTGATCACCACATATGGATGAATGAGGCTTTTGACATACATCTCATTTATCAGTTAGAGCAGAACAATGTGGTCATAATACTCCATTATTTGGAGTCAGGGGGCCTGCTTTCTTCTCTTGAAATACTTTGAAAGGGGCTTGGAACAAAGCACTCTTAAAAGATAGAACCTATCTAAAACTCTGCACATCCTATTGAACAGAACTGTTCATGTTGATCAAATCTTATGTAAGATTATGTGATTACTTAATCATATAATATGTTGCTATTTAATTATGCAAACATGATTAAACAAAAATGAAAGGAGCATTCTTTTTTTGTGATGGCCTGTTTGACTGTTACACAGCTCTGCCTAGAGATCCATAATGTATTGCTTTCTCAGAATGTTAAGTCCTACCAAATACCGGACAGAACACAAAAGCAAATTAACAACATAAATAATATAGAACAAAATGAACAGAGAGTAATTGTGACATATAACTTAATTGGAATTTTTACTATGGTTACGGCAATATTCTTTCTATGATCTTTACATAAAAAATAGCTTCAATGGTCACAACAGGTCACAGTGCTTTCATTTGTATATAGGATTGCAAAGAAGTAAAACAATTCAACATTTCCAAAAATATTTATTAATGTGCCCATGAGTGCTTAACAAGATTAGTCTTCTGTAACTTGTTTGCCCGTATTGTTAATTTCTTATTTTAGTCTATGAATTTTAATCTATGTGGCAACCTGTTCATGTTGGTTCAGAACAGGTTTATAAAAAACAGTTTATTTTACATAAGACATACAGTGATTTTATCAGTGATTAGGAAACTTTTTACCTTTCTAAAATTGCATCCTATCTGAATCAGGATGCAATTTGTTTCTTACCTAAAAAAGAACCATTTTTCTGGTGAGTCCTAATAAAGCTTTGATCTTATGGTGCTATCTTTATTTTAATGAGCCATTATGGCCTCAAAATAGCAAACATTTTTTAACAGATCAATTTACTTTGAAGCTTTTGTTTTCTAGTCACCAGAGAAGCACATGGGTTCTAGACCTTAAACTGTTGGAAAGTCTTCATTAGATGAAGACTTTCCCCCTCTACTGAGGGGGAAAAAATCATGGGGAAATTAGAATGTAAGAGCCAACACTTCCTCATAATAACAGTCTCATCTCTCCAGTCATTAGTATTTAGACCCAGAAGTAAAAGTTTCAAGCAGAGGAAAGTATCTAGAGGAGCATTCCAAAAGCCATCAAACTCAATGAAAGTACTACAAGGGGAAGAGAGACAAAGAATAAATCTAGTAAATAACGATTCTGCAAATCAACAGCGTTAGATTTGCATGAAGAGTCAGACGTGGAGTGCTTCAGTGAAGAGTTTATTAGTGACTACAGCTCATAACAGACCCGATTTGGCTGGGCTGCGGCTGCTACTTATAGCCAGCAGCCGCAGTTGCCAGCCAATCAGAGTGCAGGGTTTTCCCGCACTTTTTAAACCAATCATTTCTGACATTTTACAAGAACAGTTCAAACTTAACCAATGACATTCAAACCTGCATACATAACAAACAGCAACAAAAATTAATTAACACTCGTGTATTTTGTTGTCTTAGCAGTGGGAAAATCACTAACTTTTGCTAACAATACAGGTGGCACAAATCACATTCTCTGGCACCCTGTACACTGAGGCCAGCAGCTGATGTTCTAATCAAATCATACCCCTGAGCTCTGTTAATATAACAAAAATTATCCGGCTTTTATGAAGCAGCTATTGGTTTGACCCTCAAATGATATATTCCCAAGTTCTTCCAAAGTAATGGATTTGTTGGAGTACTGTAAAAATGGTCAAAATGCAAGTGAAGGAAAATTCAGTTTCTCATAAAGCTGTAATGGAGTATGGAGTTTCTTTTCCACCCTCTATTCAGTATTAACTCAGTTGAATAATCCATAGTGAGTTGTCTTCAGAAAACTTTGCCCATGGTTCATGTTGTCCTTCCATGCAATTTTACAAAAATAAGAGGCAAAAATGTAATTATAACTATCATCATGGATCAACCTTTTCAAAGATCCTAGAATGTTGTTTGATTAAGAAATACAGGGCAGAACCTTTGATACTGGATGCTGATCCCACAGGATAACTTCCATTTGCAAGATCTGGAAGAAATACATTTCTGTATATAAATAGGAGAGACTTCCAGCTTGGGTTGCATGCTCATGTCAAAAAAGAGACACAAATTATACCCAAGTATTCTAAGGATGAGAAAGAAGAATCATTTAATGAGCTTGTTGGATGTCTGCTCAGCAGGCTAAACTGGAATTAATTAAATAGGCATACCACAATCCAGGAATTTCTGATAAGGAATTTTATTACTGGAAAGCAAAGAAGGCATGATGAGTGAATTCAAGGAATGCTGTGTATCAAAAGCAAGTTCTTTATATAGTGAAATCAATGTTCAATTGATTTTTGTGCATCTTTTCCCCTAGCCACACTACGGTATACAATGAGTTGGAAGCTCTCTCTTTCAGGAAGGAGGCCTGGTTTTTAATCTGTCTTTTAATTGGCCAATATCCAATTGTTCTCTTTCTATGCAAGAAATAACCCTCACAGCTAATTATTTTATTATTAGGGTGAAGGAAGTTAGTAAAATAGATTTACCCCCCTTGGAGATTGAATATGTAATATTTAAATATGTACTTATGGGGCTCAAGAGCTGACTAGTCAGAATGCTGTGTAAAAAGGAGAGATGTATTAAAATTTATTAGATTAAAAGAGAACAGGAGAAGGACTTTGTGGTTAAGTCACTCAGTAAGAGGCCTACAAGTCACACAATGGTGTTTTATGTAAAAGTTGAAGGCCTGTTTGAGTCATATTATTTCCAGATGTCAATGGCTTATTTGATTTTAAACTGGTTTTCTGGTAGCTTCAGAAAACCTTAGAATTCCAGCAATAAATATATCAATACAAGGAAACAGATTCTGAAACATACTCAAGCATAATTTATACCTCTACTCCTTCCCCTTTAGCCTGGGCTAGGATCTAAATCACAAGGACTCACAAGTATATCATTTTTCCCTAACATCCTGCAGATATTCCTGTGCAGAATTTTTTTGTATCTAATTTATTTACTATTCAGTTACCATTTGTGTACTATTATATTGATAAATATAGCAATCCATTTTTTTTAAATTACAGAAAGGCACATTAAATACTTTAGTCTTGATCATTAATTTGTTCATGTTGTTTCATAAGATAATTTTCTCTTTTACATCAATATAGATTTGCTTATTTTTTGCAGTTATCAGTCTGCTATAATACTTCAAAAGTTGCACTAATATTAGTGAATATATATTTTTTAAAGCAGCAGATCAAGTGGGCTTGTTTTAATTGACAGTAAAAAGGAGCTTCATTTGCATAAGATCCAAAGTGCTTCATCCAAATCATTTTTGAAGGGTGCATAGCTCTTATAAAGCTTACACCTCACAGGTAGTAGAAAAGTGAGTGAAAAGACATATCACTGCATTTCTAAGAAAAAAATCCTTCATTGTGTTGAAGCTTGAATTCTGTGAAGAATTTTATGATGTGTCATTGTCCTATTTTAAAGATTGAGCAGTTGAAAAGAATATTGGGTGCTCACATTAAATGTTCATTGAGTGAAAGATGTGAACTGCAATCATCTGACAGGAGAAAATCTCAAGGCTTTGTTTGACAATAGAAGCTGTTTTACTCTGAAGTCTAGAAACAAGCACTTTCTCTTTTATGTAGTTGAAGTTTATAGAGGAAATTAACACATGTTAAGAATCCCCTTATTCCCTTTCTAACTTTGTATGTACATCAAACTCAAATGTTTCTGGCCTTAATTGCTAGATTTAACAGAGCATTGGCTTGACTGAGACATATGTCAACCTACTGATCACCAGAGCTGATTATCCCCTTCCTCCCTCACCACTCCATGTGTGTCTTTCTCAGAGCTGTGTACTCTATAGAAGAGGGTGAGCATCTCACATAGAAGTTTACCAATCTTCTTTCTGGCTGTGCACCTGTACTTGGTCTTCAAGCAGGAGCCATGAATCCAGGAGGACCCCCGATTGTGAGCCTAGTCTTTCTGAGGAGCATATCTTCATCATGGACAAAGATGCCCATCTGGAATACTGCAACCAATTTTGGTCAACATACTACAAAAAAGATGTTGAAACTTTGGAAAAAGGGCCTAAGGGCCCTGGTGGCTCAGGCTGTTAAATGCCTGCGCTTAAGTTCCAGCTGCCTACAATTACTGTAGGCTCGAATCCCACCAGGCTCAAGGTTGACTCAGCCTTCCATCCTCTCGGGGTAGGTAAATTGAGGACCCAAGATTGTTGGGGGCAATAAGCTGACTTTGTAAAAATGCTGCTTAGTAATAAGCAGGCATATACAGTGGAATGAAGGCTATTGCTGAGCACACTGGGTTGTATCCCAAAAAATTGTAAGCCGCCCTGAGTCTTCAGAGAAGGGCGGGATATAAATGTAATTAAAACAAACAATAAAACAAAACAAAAAGTTCTGAGAAGAGCAACTAAGATGATCAAAGGCCTAGAGACTAAAACATATGAAGAACAGCTGCAGGATTTGAGTTTGGCTAGTCTAAACAAAAGAAGAATTAAGGATGACATGATAGCAGTATTCCAGTATTTAAGGAGCTGCCACAAAGAAGAGAGGGTCAAATTATTCTCCAAAGCACCAGAGGGCAGAACAAGAAACAATGGTTAGAAACTAATCAAAGAGAGAAGCAACCTGGAATTAAAGAAAAACTTCCTAATAGTGAGGACAATTAACCAGTGGAACAGTTTGCTTCCAGAAGTTGTGGGCACTCCATCACAGGATGTTTTTAAGAAGAGTCTAGACAGTCACTTATCTGAAATAGTATAGGTTCTCCTGCTTGGGCAGGGGGCTGGACTAGAAGACCTCCAAGGTCCCGTCCAGCTCATTCATACTAAATATTCTAAATATGCTTCAGGACTGAAATTATTTGGCCTTAATAGCCTGTTCATCTTTTGGGATTGAATCTGCACCCTCTTTTCCCCATCCAACCTTAATAGCCTCCAGAAATGGGACATCACTGTAAACCCCATTGGGCCAGGTTGAAGATATACTATATAGTTGGTATCATTAGCATTTTGTGAATACTTGATATCAAATTAGTGGTGATTTTAGGTAGATATTTAACAAGATGTACCCTGAAGTTCTCCATAATAAATTATCCAGAATCCAACCTCTCATAGTCTTTACCTCATAACCACTCTCTGGACCTGCTGTTGTGCTTATAGTTTTGATAAGGGGATATTGAATAGTGGTGCATGGTACTTAAAAGTTCTAAAGTAATGGTTGAATATATGACATAGAATTAAAATAAATATTTGCATTTATTTAATCACTAAATTATTATACTTTGATTTTTTTGTACCTGTGCTTGGTGGGACAAGTGCAAATTAGGATGATATTTCTCATTTTCAATCAGAAACATTAAAAAACAGATACTTCTTAACGTTGAGATGGTCTCATCAACATCTGGTGCAAGCAAATATTCCATCCCCTTTTTGGATTTATTTTTTGCAGGATTAGACAAAGAATACCAAGTGCAAGATAGTTAGACTTGTCTTAGCCAAACTGTAATGAGACGACACCATTTGAAACAGGTGTGAATAATGGTAATTCAGAGCCTATATAGGCTGGTCAAAAATCTCTGTGGGATGGAATTCTGATGCAATCCTAATCACGAGAAGATTGCATATTTTCTGGCTTTGAAGTTCTACCCAATGTGAACTCTCTATGGTTCCCTAACTGACAGACATTGAAATATGTGTGATGGCTCAGCAGTTAAGACACTGGGCTTGTTGGCTGGAAAGCTGACAGCACAGGTTCGAGACCTGAGCATGGAGGGGTAAGCACCTATTTTCACCTGTCTCCTGTCCATCTAGCAGTTTGAAAGCATGAAAATGCAAGTAGATAAATAGGTACCACTTCAGTAGGAAGGAAACAGTGCTCTGTGATATCATGTTGGCTACATGACCACGGAAATGTCTTCGAACAGCACTGGCTCATAGCCTCGAAATGGAGATGAGTAAAATCTGCAGGGATTCTCTTTTCCTTTCCTTTTCCTAAGATTTTATTTTCACATACTGTGTTGGAATAAAGCTTTAAATATTTGTACTTTGCAGTCATTGCTTCTGAATCTAAAAAGTCTGTGGTCCAACCCAGCTGGGCTGGAAAAGAGCAATACACATATCAACATAAGGACCAGAATCAACATAAGGATCAGAATTGTATCTCCACCTCCCCACTCACAAAGGCAGTCTAGAAAGTTATTGTGGTTGACAGTAGCTAGTAAGTGATCTTAGAAGAGAAGGTTGTTGGATCCAAATATGGCTTCTTGAGATATGGTTGAACCAATGTCTCTTTAAGGACTTCTGGTAGTTCCCATTTTCACAAACCTGGATTGCCTGTGACATAGAACCAGTCTTCTTCTTGGCTATTTGATAACAGAAACAGGACAGAAATCTAGTTCACAATTGGCACAGTTAAGATTGCAGACAAGGTTGTCTACTTCCTTGGGATTCACTGGCTGAAAATCCTCCAAATAACACCATATGATATAACTTCTGTCATTTCAATAGATTCTTCCAACTGGCTTCTAACTTGGAAAAGACATGAACAATTCTATCCACAAAATGCTTGGCCAAACTATCATAATTTATACTGACTGGATCTTCTAACCTATCTCCTGGGGGCGGTGTCCAGATTTTTTAAACAGCTGGCATTCCAATGGTCAAAGAAATAATTTCATGTTAAATAAAAGATATATGTGGGGGAGAAGGGATAATTTTCTAACCAATCATTTAGACAAAATGTGATTAGAAACTGGTTGGGGTACACAGTGGAGAAATGGATGCTGTGTTGAAAATCAAGTGAGAAAGCCTTCCCCAGTGACCGTGGTTTTTCTAATATTTGGACGTTCCAGGTTTTTATATGCAACAAACGGGTTCTTGCATAACTGTATTTCCAATTCCGTTAATCCCACCATATCTTAAGCAGACAGAAGAAGCAGCCTGCCAAGGAAAGTGATTTTAAAAATCATGAAAGAGATATTTAAAAAAATAAATAGATATTTTTAATGCTTGACTGGGATGGGATATATCCAGTGCTAGAGTTTTCTGTTGAATAGCCTAAATCACTAGCAGCATCTTTGCTAAAAGTGGCAAGGGAATTAATTGCTTTAACTGAAACAACAGAATGTCTTGGTGTGCCTCAGCTTCCCTTAAACTGCTTTAAATGTATCTCTAGAAAGTATTTTTAAACTCTTTTTTTACTAGAGATGTTATAAATGTTATCTAAACTGAATAAAATATTTTCTCCACTCACCCCTGCAGTATCTGAAAAATACTGTAACTTTTGGATTTAAAAAGTTCATACTGAAAATGGTTTCGCTGCAGTTATATTCATAGTAATGCTTTCATTTCATGTAAATGTTTCCCTTGCTTTGAAATGTATAAACATTTCTGTGACTGTAAAATAATTTGTCCTAGAAACTTTAATTTGCAATTCTCAATGGAGTGGTGCCCTTCAGAATTTTCAATGACATTACTGATGTAATATAGACATTGTGATAGCCTAATAAATCCTACATTGCGCAGGAAGGAAAAAAATTAATATAATTTAGAAATGAGAACAAGTACAAGCAGAGAGAGTAGAAAGAGAACAGGGAGAAAAAGGTGAAGAAATAGGTTTTGTTCCTTAATCTTAACCCCAAAAGAAAAACAGGCAATGAAAATGGCCTATTTTAGCAATAATGTTTACATGAAGGGGTTCTATCATTCCTTTAATGTGTGTATGTCTTCCTGCAGTAGCCACACAATATTTGAAAATGATATGTGCATGCATCAGTGAGTTTCAGAGGAGTACTTCATACATGTTCTTATGAGTTTTACAGCACCTCTTCTGAAGTATATTGTATTACCTTATTCTGCATATAAATATTATGCCCTCATGTATTATATTCTTTCAAATATAGAAATGGGTGATTGCCTTTGAATCAGTCCCTACTCCTGATGAGTCCTTTTGGTTGCCCCAAATGCTATATTCTTTCTTCTTCAAAGAGCTGCTTGGGCTAAGATTAGTTCTGTTCAATAGGCCTGTGTGAGTGCATGTTTTACAAGCTTAAATCAGCTAAAACTTATGCTTGGTTTTGTTTCATGAGCAACAAAAATACTGTTTCATTTGGCAGTCATTAAATGGTATCATTTTTCATTCAGAGCCATATAATATTAACAGTATCAACAATATTACTTTAAAATATATCAGTGTAGTCCCAGTATTATTAAGGAAAGTACCCAGTAAAATTTCATACAGTTCGTTTTCTATACCTTTTTTTGTTATAGAATGACCTGTGTGGTGTTTAATTACTTAGAATTATAAGTATTTATCCATTTCTGGGATTATCACAATTATACATGACGAATTGTATTTCACTGTAATAGGATCAGAGAGAACAGGTTACTCAGGCTATAATCCAGTAAACCAGGGGCCTTCAAACTCGACAGCTTTAAGACTTGTGGACTTCAACTCCCAGAATTCCACCTCCAGTCATTTTAGCTCAGGAATTCTGGGAGTTGAAGTCCACAAGTCTTAAACTTGCCAAGTTTGAAGACCCTTGTGGTAAACCATGTACATGAAATTTTATATTCATTGGGCTTATTTTGAGTTGACAGATACAAATCTGGTGTTAATCAAGTCAGTGGGAACCAACCAACCCTTATTTTCCCCCCTCTTTCAACATGAATGTTTTTCCTTGTTTTTGTTTTGCTTTGCAAGCTTTACATCATAATATTCCTACAGTCCAATGCAAATTAATTTTAGGATAAATCAATTGTACAGAGTGAATAATGATTAGATTCATGGTTTAGGTTTAATGCAGTTTTACTAAATAATAACTTTTTTTGAAAAATATGACTAATAAAAGTATGCTTTCTAAAGATACATCACTTTTTGTTTGATTTTTGTATGAATTGCACATTAATCTTTTATGCTGTTCTATTCTGTGTAATTAATCAAAAGAGATTGATCTTGAAAAGACAGTTAACTGTTTCACAATTAAAGGATTCCAGATGGAGAAAAAGAAAATAATTGACTTTAATAGTAAAACCAGCAAAAGCAAATGAAATGCTGATTCATGAATAGAAACTTCTACAAATATGAATAGTCTGAACGTTTGTTAAATTTGGCCTCAGGAGGTTCTTTGATAGAAGCTCAGTACTTACACATCAGACAATCAGACTGAACAGCCTTTCAGGGCTTAAAGAATGCTATGAAACAATAGGCAGTATTAAGTTTTGAAATATGATTGATTGCTCCCTTTGTTGAAAGCACTCTGCTAAGCATTTTCCTGGTGACATAAACTATTTGAAATATTCAAGGGGAAAAGATAGAAATAAAGTTACACTGAAAATAAATGTTAGGTAGAGTAACTTTTGATAAGAAATCTATAATTATCCATGCACTCTCATCAAAATGTTGAGCACACAAAATATTTTGCTATCAGTAGCCATTTGCTGCTGATATACTCATAACAGGATTGGAGGCATACCATCGCTTCACTGATGATGGAATGGAGACTGTGTCAATGTGGATTTAATCTGAAAAGGGAGGGAAAGCCAACCACTCACTCAACAAGAAATACACTGAAACTGCTGGAGAAAGTCAGAGTATTCAGCCCAGTCCCTCTCTCTGCAGCAAGAATAGTGTTTTACCTGTGTTATTTCAATATTAGCTTCATTTCCACCTTTTAACCAATATTAGCCACCCATTATTCTGAAAAGGTCAGACAGAGTTTGCTATTTTTTTTTATCAGAAGTGCTCATGAAATACCTCCCTCTTTTGCTGTAATACTTTTAAAATATTAGGAATTACTTCCTTTGGTTAACCTACATGTAGGGATATTATCTACAAGTGTAGACAATATCGCTACACAGACACGTATCTGTTCGGTTAGTTTTAGATATAAAATTTGCTAGGTAAGAAATTTGTATCTAAAAGAAAACATAGCAGACTTCTTGGTCTACTAACCCAGTGGTTCTTAACCTGGGCGATATTGCCCCCCAAGGGGCGATTTTGTTTTTCAGGGGGGCAATGGAACGAAAAGGGGCGACGTGGGGGCGAAGGAACGGAAGGGGTGCAATATGGGGGCGATGGAGCGAGATATATTGGGAGAGAGAGAGAGATCTATATTGGTAGATAGGTAGGTAGGTAGGTAGGTAGACAAAAAGACAGGTAGGTAGATAGGCAGGAAGGCAGGCAGGCAAACAGACAGACCTTTTGGATGGATGGATGGACAGGTGCCGGTTTAGGTGCGGTACAACAGTAAATGGGGTGAGCCTGTAGGGCCGGCGCCTCGAACGCCCCCCTGCCGCCTCTTAACGTCCCCAAGGGGGTCAGCAGAGGGGTGCTAAGAGGCGACAGGGGGGCGTTCGAGGTGCCGGCCGGCCCTGCAGGTTCACCTATTGACTAGCACTGCTCCGGAGCCGGCGCCTCCAATGCAGAAGTAGTGGCACGTTATGTGCTGCCGCGGCCACGTTTGACGCGCCGCCCCCCTGCCGCCTCTTAGTGCCCCTCTGTTGGCCCCCTTGGGACGCTAAGAGGTGGCAGGGGGCAATTATGTTGGGGGAGGGGGGCGATGACAACTTCCTCAATGGCTCAAGGGGGCGATTCTTTCAAAAAGGTTAAGAACCACTGTACTAACCAATCAGTATATTAAAGCAAATTTAATAGTTGTGGATTGGTCAGAAAAAGCAGGAAGGTCTATGGTAGCTATGTAAGAACAGTTCAGGTCTAAATCTTTCAAATTTGGTGAAACTCTTGCATCATAAAACATTCATCCAAAACTCTTTGTAGGTCCTGCATAGGTCTTTCATGTCTTCCCCTTCTCTTCTGTTTCTAAAGCTAGCTTAATCATCCATACAAAGCGGTTCATGTACTTATTTGAGGTAACACTTGAAAATCAACCCATTAGATTTAATTGTACAGTAGAAACAAGAATTAAATGAGTTTCTGCTTGTTCTTTGCATTCATTTCACTTCTGTCATTCATGTGGGATTTTCAGAGATTCTGGAAGAAACACTAATTTCCAATAGATCTAATTTGCATTAAATGGAATAGCATTAAAATTTATATTTTCCTATTGTGATGATTCACAAAAGAATCAAGTCACGCTCTTAGCTGTGACTTTCTGCAAAGTGAACAGCTTAACTATAAACTGCTCTGCTTATACTTCATAACATGCTTGGAAGTGTCAGCCATAATCCCAAACAATTTTTCAGACACCAAGAGTAGACACAAATATATATTATTTTTGCTTTGCACAACAAACTGCTATCTATCTTGCAAACTTATTCTAAAAGCCTTTTTGCATTTTAAATACAATTTGTCATATGGCTTGAGAGATCAGTATTTAAAAATCTCAAGCCCCACCAGCACATTGAGTTAATCATATATTTCTGTAGCTTTCGTCTGAAGTCCAGTTAACTTAATCATTGTGTACATGCTTATACCCTTATGCAAGAATATATTGGTGGGATTATTACTGCATTAACATGCGTAGGCCTAGGCTTCCTAACTAATGAAACAAAAGAAATGTACTTGTGACCAACTTGATTTCTGTGGAGATGCTTTCCAATTCTAAGCATGTTTATTTTGTGGTAAGTACTGATATATTCAGTGAGACTTGAAAGAGGCGGTGGTGAGGCCCCTCCTCAAGAAGCCTGCCTTGGACCCAGCCGTTTTGAACAACTATCGTCCAGTCTCCAACCTTCGCTTTTTAGTGAAGGTTGTTGAGAGCGTGGTGGTTCAGCAGCTTCCCTTGTTCCTGGAGGAAGCTGATTATTTAGACCCGTATCAATCGGGCTTCAGGGCCGGACACAGCACGGAGACAGCATTGGTCGCACTGATGGATGATCTCTAGAGGGCGCGGGACAGGGGTTGTTCCTCTGTCCTTGTCCTGTTAGATCTCTCAGCGGCTTTCGATACCATCGACCATGGTATCCTTCTGCAGCGGCTCAGAGGACTGGGGGTGGGGGGCACCATTTTGCGGTGGTTCTCCTCCTTCCTCTCGGGCCGTTCGCAGTCGGTGTTGGCAGAGGGGCAGAGGTCGGCCTCGGGGCCCCTCACTTGTGGGGTGGCCCAGGGGTCCGTTCTCTCGCCTTTCCTGTTTAATATCTACATGAAACCACTGGGCGAGATCATCCGAGGTTTTGGTGTGAGGTATCATCAGTATGCTGATGATACCCAGCTTTATATCTCCACCCCAGACCCGATCAGTGATGCTCTCTCCATGATGTCCCGGTGCCTGGAGGCGGTACAGGTCTGGATGGGGAGTAATAGGCTTCAGCTCAACCCCACCAAGACTGAGTGGCTGTTCTTACCGGCATCTCGGTCTTTATTGGATGTACCATCTTTGGTCATGGGGGGAGAGGTGTTGCCCCCTGTGGATAGGGCGAGGAACCTGGTGTCCTCCTGGATTCACAGCTTGGTTTGGAGGAGCATGTGGGAGCTGTGGCCAGGGGGGCTTTTGCCCAGGTTCAGCTGGTTCACCAGCTCTGCCCTTATTTGGACCGAGATGCACTTCGAACGGTTACTCATGCGCTCATTACCTCTAGAATCAACTACTGCAACGCTCTTTACATGGGGCTCCCCTTGCGGATGACCCGGAGGTTACAGATGGTACAGAATGCGGCCACGCGGGCTGTGATGGGGGTATCCCGATACTCCCATGTTACACCCCTCCTGCGCAGCTTGCATTGGTTGCCGGTTGCCTCTCTGGTCCCCTTCAAGGTGTTAGTAACAACTTATAAAGCCCTAAATGGCTTGGGTCCAGGGTACTTGTGGGAACGCCTCCTGCCAGCATCACTTTCCGATTGCCCTGTTCGCTCTCATAGGAGAGGCCTCCTTGGGATACCGTCGGTCAGGCATTGTCGGCTGGCGGTTCCCAGGGCTAGAGCCTTCTCCGTGGGAGCACCTGCCCTCTGGAATCAGCTCCCCGTGGATCTCCATTTGGCCCCTGCCCTCTGCTCCTTCCGCCAAGACCTGAAGACTTGGTTGTTTCAACAGGCCGGCCTGGAATGACCCGGGGAGGGGTTTGAGGGTTTTAACCTTCTTAACTTTTTAATTGTATTCAGCTTGTTTATTTATTTAATTGTCTTTTTATTGTAAATTTGTCCTGTTTTAATGTTCGCCACCCTGAGTCCTTAGGGAGTAGGGCGGCATACAAGTCGAATAAATAAATAAATTAATTAATTAATTAATTCACAGAAATTTGTAGTCTTAGCTATAATTACTTTCAAGTGGGTTATGATGAACGACCAAACTTTATTAACAATAACTGTGATAAAAACAGATTTAAATTGTCTCCAGATTTTATCATGAATTAAATAGATTAAATGAAATAAAGAGGAAATTATTCCATTAAAGGAAGGAAAGTCAAACTCTGGCACTGGTGTAGTTTTTGGCTGTTTTCTGGTGTCATTATCAATTTAATTTTGAATTATAATTGCGGTTTGTTTTAGTATTATAATATAATTGTCCATGTAGAAGCAAACCTCAACGTGTTCAGCAATAATTAATTCAAGTAAGACAAGAAATTAACATATCTTTCCCCAATTTGGTATCTGGCGGATGTGGTTATATTTGGAGACTGTTAAGCTGAAGAAGACCATATCAGTCACAAATATTGTTTTCGCCAATAGATTCTAAAGTAAAACAAAAATATTGAAGCAATTCTTCAATAGATGTAATCCTAATGTGTAACCTTATACTACTCTTCCATATAAACAAGCAATAAATTACAGAAAAACCCATGAAATTGGGTGACAGCATGAAAAATTTCCAGTCTTATTCCTTATTTTTGATTTCCATCAAAATGAATCGATCCATTATGCATTCCTAAGTCACTATAATTCCATAGAATTTTTAGATGCAAAGTAACTCCTGGTAACCAGATTTTCCTAACCCCTTCTCTTTTTTTCTCCTTAATGAAACCTTAATGTTAAAGCCATAGTTATGTCATCCAAAAAATAAACTACACCTTAGTATGTTTGTTCTTGTCCTCCAGCTGTGTCTTTTGCTATTATAAATTAACATCCCCTTATAAGCAAACTAATAGTATATGATACTAAACATATGTCTTAAATTGATTTTATTATAATTGTGTGGACTTTATTTTCTTATGATTAGATACCAGTGGGTTCTTGGTTGAGGGACAAATTCTTTAGCATTCCTTGTGTGAATTCTTCAAACCAGAACATTTCTACTAGCACCTCCATTGTACTGTGGGAGCTGCACATAATTCAATTTGACAGCATAGTTAAGAGAATGAGACAAAATTAAATATGGTTGAGTTGAAAGCAAATCATTTTCATCCTATATTTAACAAACTTAAATATAGTAATATATGCCATTTATAAAAAGATCTTCTCTCTGTTATATAATACATATTTTAAGTAAGTTACCTTTACAACAAGGGAAAACCATAGTGACAATAAGCCTCCATTTTGCTATAAAACATTAAATATCCACAAATCTTAAGCTATCTAAATTTAAAATACTGTAACTTCCTTAAAATAATGTCTCTGTAAGTGATCGTGGAAAAGCTGAGGAAGATATGGAAAAGAGAACAAACATAATCAGCAAGTTAGCAAACTTATAAATAGCCACTAAATTCACTGAAGAGAAACCCAGAAAGAAGTAATTTAAATCATACAAAGAATTTGGGCTATATTAACTCATTATAAATGAGTGATTTTCAAACATGGCAACTTTAAGTTGTAGGGATTCAACTCCCAGGATTCCCCAGCCAGCATTATAAATAAATTTTGGAAATTGCACCATCATTTCTAAGATTTTGATTTATCCCAACCATATATTTAAATCTGTGAATCTGTATGTCTTCTTTCATCTTGCCTAGCTAGTGTACATGGGCCATGACAATTTCCACCAGGTATTAAATATGATAAATATTCCATGGTGAACACTGATAACAGTGCTTTAAACTGAAATATGAAGCACTCTGATGTCATAGTCTCAATGAAATCACTGATCTGAACACATTTATTTCCTGATATGCACCAATTTTTGCATAAAGATTTTTCTTTAACATTTTAGGTGAAAGGACCTCCAGCTGCAGGAGCATTTAAAGAAAGACCAACAAAGCCCACAGCATTTCGCAAGTTTTACGAACGAGGAGACTTCCCAATTGCCCTTGAGCATGATACAAGAGGAAACAAAATAGCCTGGAAGGTAGGTCAGGGCACAGCTGTGACAGGCAGCTGCACTTATTGAAGTGACAAATGTCATTGCCCAAACTGTTGGCTTATAAGTAAATAAAGTGAAGTAATTTCTTAGCAAATAGAAGACAGCGGGGAAACAGAGACCAGCCTCCTGAGTCAGCCATCTACCTTGGCGAACAATTAAATTATATGCTGCAAAAAGGAAGTTGACAGAATTGCTTTGCCTTAGAGAACTGTCTCCTGTTCAATTCATGTCTATTTTTATGAGGACCTGGCAACCCAGTCTATTCCAGGCAGTCCATCAAGTGATGGAAGTAGCTGGATACAGTGAGCAGCAGCAGCCATTTATCTCTCTCCTCTCCCCCCACTCCCCCACCACCCCACCAATTTCACCTTCCTGCAGGACAGTTCCAAATGGAAGCTTTAATTACCTAAATGGATAGGTCAAGATTGCCTGCTCCTTTGAAATGCAGAGCAGAATACTAACGAAGGCAGATTCTCATTCCAGGGCTTCACTCCCAGGCTGCAGCATATGTCAGACAGCGTAATCGCTGTCATACATGTCCCTGTTAGAGGCTGACCTCCACGGCTGAAACCATTATGGCTCTGACATCTCCGACAAAAGGTTAATTGGCTTCAAAATAAATGTATTGCCTAATGACTTCATTCAAATGCAGCCTGTTTCTCTCCAAAAGGCTCAGTGATGTTATTTGTAAAACTTGCCAATCTTTGAGGTAACTAGAGCAGGCTTTTAAATTTAATTTGAAAAATGAATGCTGATCTTTAACCTGCTCTTTCTATTTAATTATTTTTGTTATCAAAGAATGAATTTCTCCCTTCGTGCATATTATTTATTGCCGGGAATAAGATTTCTCTTCAAACCGGACAAAGATAGCCTGAAGATGCATCATATATTGGGAATTGTAAAAAGAAAAAAGAAAAGAAAAAAAGGAAAAGAAAAAGAAGCAAATAACACATTCTTAGAACGCTTGAGTAGTTCATGTTGAAAAACAATGATTTAAGTTACAATAATTTAGGTAATTAAAATAAAAAATAAATGTTCTTAGACATGACAATAATAATAATGATCTATAATTTATATTATTAAAAATGTGGCACCCTGTAAATGTACTAAGAAACATTACATTGAAATTTAAGGGATGTATTTCACTCAAATATACTGGCCAATGACTTTTGATTTTCTAATGTTATATTATTACTGATATTTATAGATAAATGTATACTGTATGATATTTATATAAGAATCTTTGTATTAACTTTATATGAAATTTGTGATACTATTTTGTTTTGATTTTCCTCAATATTATATGCCAATAATACATTTGATTTGAATTAATAGACATAGGAAAGAAATCACAAAGAGAACTGATGGGCCAAAGTCCATCAATTACAAAATGACTTATAGGCTAACTTAAACAATTTAAGTTTAATTATATCTTTTTTTTAAAAGGTGGCATGATCGAATATTACTAACTTGGGAATTTTAGTGGTGAAGATTTAGAAGAGAAAAGGAGGGAAATGCCCAGAAGTTAATAAGTTTTTTTATTATTTTCAGTCCCTATTTTGCTGCTTACATTTACTGTACATAGCAGAAGATTTTTTTACCAAGTTCCATAAACTGCATGGTATCAAGAGAACATGAATATTAAAAAGCTTCTGTAATTCCAGCCATTTTTTTATCTTTCGGTTAGCTGATGGCTGATAATACCATAGGCATGTTACTTTGCTATCCTTTCACCCTATCCTAAAGCTAGCAGAAATCTGTATAGCACTCAATATCTTGCTGGTTGTACAGCATGGCCTCCTGTGCAACTGGAAAAGGTCTGCATTGGGCTGATATGATGTACAACATACAAAGAGACATTTGTAGTTTTCTGAGCTGAAATTCCAGCCTTGTCCAATATCATTCAGCTTATTAAAAGGCTCCTTTAACTGACATACACGAAACACTTCATGCACTGTTTTTTTCTCTTTTACTTTCATGTTGTATACAGACAGGATGAACTTTTAAAAAAACCTTGGGAACTATGGATCCACCAGATGATTGTTCAACGTAACCCTAGCTGGCAGCAAAAAATTTGAGGGTTCTTGTTGATCTTTTTAATCACTTGACAGCCATTGAATGGTCATCTAGATTATTGTGTAGCTGAGTGCAATTGTTGAATCAGTTTTGAAGAACTGCAGTTAAAGGGATTCAGCTATAAGGATTGATGTGGAAACTGGAAGCTGTCTAAGGGGATAAGTGAGGAAACAATACTTGGCTAGAAGTCTACTGAAATACAAAATCTAGGTCCTTTTGGTTACACTCATAAAGTCAGGGAAGGGGGGGTCAGTTTCAAAGCTTTGTACTTTTTGGGTTGACCAGTGGACTATCCCTTTTTTAAAAGGGGGAAGTGATTGTGGTATTCTAGTCTCCCTTAAAAAAGAATTGATGGCTGGACAGAGAGATCAGGGACCAAATTGAGGGGTGTGATCCCATAGGAAACAGTCAGAAATAATTAAAAGCCAAGAGACAGATAAATAGCAGTAGCAGGTTGTTCCAATATTATCTTTTAGACACACACAACATGATTCAGCTATTTTCCTAAGTAGAAGAAAGTATTGCTATTTAGGGTTTCTTGTAATCTCTCAATTATTGTCTGAACATTTAGTTTTTCTGCTACTTATTCAAAACCATGATGAGGAAATGATTGGTTGGGATGTTAGAGGAGAATCAAATTGGAATTCTTGGTTTTCAACCATCAAACTGTCACTTTCTGTTTCAAATTGACTTTCTAGCCTTGGTGAATAAAATGCAGAGGACTGGGGGAATTCATGCTGTCAGGCTTCCTAGAAGAAGGGGAATATCAAATAAGTAGAGTGATTAAATGGATGAATGAATGAATAAAGGAATGAATGAATGAAGAGCTTTACTGCACTTCACCAAGCATATGACAATTGTAAAAAATAATAAAATGAGATAACAGCCATAAATATTCAATGTTAGTTCTGAGAGCAACACATGCAAACTTGGTGAAAATTTAAATAGCTGCTTTTGCCTACCCAAAGGAATTTCACATAAAATTTATCTGTTTGTGTGGGACTAGCCTAATAGGAGTATTAGCAACTCATTATGAGAATCTCTATAGAAACCACCAAAGAGTGAAACAAGGGTCAATGATTCACTGCTCCCAGACACAGAGGGCAAATATTTTCTGCATAAAGGTTTTTTTAAAAAACTTGCCCTCCAATGCACTGATTGCAAGATGTCAAAGCGCAGTAATGTTAAAGGTCTTACAGAATATATTAACTATATGCTGACCCATTTATACAGCTGGTTGAAACAGACTTTAATTTGCACAATTCTGTGTTAAGGATTCTTTAAGTAGTGTACCACAATCAGGTTTCGTCCAAGTTTCAGCAACACTGAAACTTGGTCAAATTTTGCCAATTCCTGAAGTCTGCCTCCAATTTGTTGTTTTGGAGAAATATAGCTTGCCTAGCAAGATAAGAGGTTGAACGTTTAGCTAGTATTGAAAAAGACTTAGCCATGGTCTTATTTCAGCCTTTAGCAACTCTGTATCCTATCACAGGACTACATCAAGAACACATCTTAATTTTTAAATGGCTTTCATAAGCTCTTTCTGGTTTAGCATTAATGATACTTAGATTTAACTGCCCCCCATACAGGAGTGGGGCCAACAATTTGATTTTAAATGATTGTAAAACAGCTGAAATGTGTCTCTAGAGAAAAGATCCTCTAAACAGGACAGGCAGTTTACTTTATTCAATCAATCAATTCATATAATTTCCCAATCAACATGCAACTGAGGGCACATACACATAATAAAAAAAGAAAGAAAAATGTTCCTGGTATATTGTATCATAGTGATAGTAATAGCACTTAGACTTCACAATGCTTTACAGCCCTCTCTAAGGAGTTTAACTCCTCCTTTAGACTCTTTAGGAGTCTAAAGAGTCAGCCTGTACATAGGGCATTGTTTGTTAATTTCAAAGCACTATGTTCTTTATTTAAATCCCCACAATTGCACTGAGATAATAATGGAATACTAATGAAGAGAGGATGCACCTTGGTTAACACCATTAGTAGTTGGCACTATATCTGAGAGATGGCTTGCTATATTGCACCTCACTCGGTGATCCTAGGGAGTATGCACACAAGCACCTGTGTTTTAGACCCATGTCCCTCCTGGCTTGTGAAAGCTTCCCAGGAGGTGATAGGTGGGTGGACTCTGGCGGTGATTAATGCTTCTCTACAGGAGGGGATGGTGCCCCAGCACTTTAAGGAGGCTGTGGTCCACCCTCTTCTTAAGAAGCCATCTCTGGACTCCACCCAGTTGGATAATTTCTGACCTGTCTCCAAAAGGTTGTAGAGAAGGTGGTCACGCAGCAGCTCCTGGATGAAATGGATTATCTCGACCCCTACCTGTCAGGATTCAGGCCTGGATTTGGGACAGAAACGGCATTGGTCACACTTTTGGATGATCTCTGGCGGGAGTGGGTTGTGGGTAGTGCATCCATCCTTGCTCTACTTGACCTCTTGGTGGCTTTTGATACCATTGACCATGGGATTTTCCTGGGGTGGCTTCGGGGGGTGGGAGTGGGAGGCCTTGTGCTATCTTGGTTCACTTCCTCCCTCTGTGGCCGCTCTCAGTCAGTGTTGATAGGAGGGGAGAGATCCAGCCCTCGCCCACTGCTTTACGAGGTTCCACAGGGCTTGGTACTCTCTCCGCTCCTGTTCAACATTTATATGAAGCCGATGGGTGAGATAATCTGACACCATGGACTGAGGTATCACCAATATGCTGATGATACTCAGCTGTTTGTCGCGCCCTGTGGTGAGTTAAGTGTTGCTGTGTCCTCCCTCTCACAGTGCCTGGAGGCTGTTAGGGGCTGGATGGGGAGCAACGGGTTGAAACTAAACCCTTGCAAGACTGAGTGGCTCTGGGTTTGGGGTTTGTTGGCTCAGGGAGAAGTGCCACCTTTGGTCTTCGATGGGGTGGCACTACCCCAAACAGACCCTGTGTGTAATCTAAGGGTTTTCCTGGACTCACGACTCCTGCTTGAAGAGCAGGTGGTGATCGTGGCCAGGAGGGCCTTTGCACAACTGTGAGTTGTGCACCAATTATGCCATTTCCTGGACCAACGGTCCCTACTTACAGTCACTCATGCCCTAGTCACTTCCTGTCTTGATTATTGCAACATGCTCTACATGGGGCTGCCCTTGAAGAGCATCCAGAAGTTCCAGTTGGTGCAAAATGCAGTGGCCCACATGGCTTTATGCAGACCCTGATTTGCGCATGTGTCCCTCTCCTGCAGGAGCTGCATTGGTTGCTGATTTGCTTCCAGGTGCAATTCAAGGTGCTGGTTGTCACCTTTAAAGCTCTTCATGGCTTGGGACCAGGTTATCTGAGGGAATGTCTCTTGCCGGTCACGTCTACCCAACCCATTAGAGCGGGGAGGCAGGGAATGTTGCAAGTTCCATCCCTGAGGGAGATACACCTGGTGGGACCCAGAAGAAGGGCCTTCTCCGTGGTGGCTCCCTCTCTCTGAAATATCATTCCCCCAGAGATTAGAATGCCCCCCATTCTAGCACTCTTTCAGAAGGCACTGAAGACCTGGTTTTGCCAGCGGGCCTGGGGAACCCAGAGTGGGATGGAGCCCATCAAATGGCTAGTGTGATCCGCTGTCGTTGGGGCAGGGGTGGGAGTTGGAGGGTGATTTTTTTTTCCAGATTTGGTTCTATTGTACTTTATTAATTTATTTTATTTTTTTGTTAGTTTTTATTGTTTTTTATTTTTATTTTTTTGTTTTAAATATTATTTTACATTGTATAAACCACCTTGAGTCACCATGGCAAATAGGCAACAATAGAAATTAAATTTAAAAAAAAATTAAATTTAAATAAATAAATAAATAAATAGTATTAATCCCTAATCTAGCACAGAGCAACACACCCTAAATCCTGCCTGTTCATTGGCCACCAAATTGCAAAAGCATTTTAGGGAGAAGAAATAAGGAGGTTAGAGCAACTAGTCTCCAGTTGAATGTGTTGGGGGAAATCAACCATTTCAGCTCTTTGTTTCCTGAAGTTTTTTTTATTAACACCCCACCCGCCTCATACACACACACACATACACACACTCTCTCTCTCTCTCACTCTCTCACACACATACTTCAAACATCTTTACTGATTTTCTTTTACGCAAAATCTACTTTCACAGTGGCAAATGCTGTTTCAGCTCCAGTTAATTTTGCAATTACAACAGTAAGAATTATTGTCAACAACATTACTACCATGCTTCTGTGTCCTTAAACCTGCTGTAATAGATATATGTAATAGCAGAGCATATCTCTTATGTTTGGAGAAAATGTGTGTGGGGGAGATTGTTTTATCTTTGTGGAGGCCAGGTTCTTTCCTGTGATGTTTGGCAACATCCAGAATATGAAATACCAGAAGAATACCAGATCTGAATGACTTGCACAATCTTGCAATTTGCAATGTCCTTCTAAAGCACATAGATCAATGCTATCATGTGGTCCCATATGCAGCTTCCAGGAATTAAGACCCAATGAATTGTTGTGTTGTTATTTTTATGCCACGCACTTTCAACAGGTTTATTTCAGTAAAAATAGTTAATGAATCATCCTTCTTGTGACCTAAGCTATAGAGAATCAAAACACAAGCGTAATATGATTAGGCAGAACAACTGCTATGTTAAGATGAAATGATGTCTGGAGGGCTTGCATGCCATTCTGATTGCGATGTTACTGTGAATACATTTTTGTTGTAATGTGCTTTAAACATCATAAAACATTGGCTTTTTAAAAAAATACAGAATTGCAGAAATGATCTTCACAGCATATTGTACTTCAGTTAAAATGGTGTCACGGCTAGAACAAGTTCAGTTTATTTGCTGCCCTAACACACTTTTGAAGGAAAGGGAAGAGATCGGACAACTGGAAGTTTTTAAGAGATTGACAACCATTGATTAGGGTTTCCTGCCTGAGCAGGGGATTGGACTAGAAGGCCTCCAAGGTGCCTTCCAACTCCGTTATTCTGGAATTAACGGAAGTTGGAGTACAGCCACCTTGATTTAAGATATACTTACACTTTCTATAATATTAATGTTCTTTTTATTGCCACTATTTGGCTGTCTCTAATATAAAAGCAAACTCCAGTTCCTTGATCTCATATTTTAATGGAAGGCAAACAATTGAATAATCCACAGACCATCTGAAACAAACTTAATATCACATACCAGGGATCATAAAGAAATAATATATACAAAACCAACATAGAACGTGGAGAATGTGTGTATGTATAAGTCAGGAGCAGAGGATATGATACATTACAGTTCTGGTAAAGCTAAAAGGGTGTTGAAATAATCTGTAATCTATAGTGGAAATTATTACATCCTCTTGTGCAAGGATTTCCTGGCCAACTAAATAAACTTTATTATTATTATTGTTATTATTATTTCTGAAAACCTTTATTTACAGTTAGAGCAATATTGTAAAACAGAATATATTTAGCAGATGATAAATAGTGTGTTGCTCATATAATAAAGTCTAATTTTTAAGACTTAACCTGTGGTTTATCTTGCACATACAGTATGAACAATAAATGAAAATGCCATCAAGCAACTATCTCTGCATTTTCTTTTCGAGCAACTAAATGAGATACCAAACATTACAAAATTAAGTATCAAATGGCTTACAGACCAGTGTGGAACCAGGCACTATTTTATTTTCATGTGAAAATTTATTTCCCTAACTTAGTAGTATTGTAATCTATGATATAAAGGTAGAATTATCCATCCAAATAAGAAATATTTCTTCTATCAAAACTGAAGCACTACTGTAATAACCATAGAAAAGCAAGTTCTTTTTGCATTGCTACCTGTCTATGGTTACCTACCTTGCTACCTATGATTGGCAATAATGATCATAGCAGATTGTCAAAATTATTCACCATTCACGGTATTATCATTTCTTCTGCTCAAAGATCATAGAATTTTCTTTTTAAATAGTTTCAGCTGTTTGCAACATTACTGTTTTTTTTAAATATTGTTTTCATATTTATGATTCAGAATTTTAATGAAATGGCTGTCCTACTTCCTTAGGTAAAATATCACATTTATTAAAATACCAACATGTATATTGATTTAGCAGCTGGATAATTTGTTTCTCCTAAAGTATAAAGGATGTTGCTTTGAAAATGCCCTAAATCTCCTTTTCCTTTAATAACAGACTTTGCTAGAATTTGAATTCCATCTGTTACAAGGAGTTAAAAAACAAAACAGGCCTCCAAAGAAGAATGATAGTTTATCTGATTTGGGGAGTACAGAACCTCTAAGATTTCAGTTATTACTTTTTTTGTGTTGATTAATTAGACTTACTAAATTTCAGTAAAGAACAAAAGGTATTATGTGAAACTGTAGATGAGAGTGGAACAAAAGATAGTTGGAAAGGATATAAAAGAATACTATGATAGAGTAAATGCTGGTGTAAAGTAGATTAGCTGAAATTGTTTTTCTTATCTGAAGTTCATTTAATATGTCTTACTCCTTTTCTGAAAGGCAACAGCATGATTGATAAGCCAGTATGTACCATATTTCAACTTTCAAAAAGAAAAGGAAAGAGAGTTGTTTATGCTTATTATTTTTGCTTCTCCCCTACCAAGAAATTGTGAATGTCTCTATATCACTTACAAATCACAATAGCTTACAGAATCAAAAGTCTCTTCCATTTATGATCTAACTTTGGTTAAACAGTTGAAGGCATCTACCACTTTTAACCTGATACGACCTGCCGCACATGCTTACATACACAAGCCATAATATTGACATGGTTTATAGACTGAATGAAAGTCAATGCTATCTTCCCCCAATTAATCTCATGGATCCTGCCTTAATCTCAGTTGTGAGATGAGGCAGGGGACTATGCACTGCTCAATAGCTCTGAGTTTCCTTCAATGATTATGAAGTTCTGAAAAGTATTTGGTGACCAGTTTGGCACCCCCTTAGCTATCAAATATTTGACATAATTGCTGTAATACCTATTCAAGACATTCCATTTGAAGCAAAAGAAGTTCTCCAAGGATCACATTGACTTTTCCAGCTAGTTTAAGCATGTGATATACAAAGCGAGTACTTCAGCACTAAATTCATCACAAGTCCTTCTATGCCTTTTGTGTGGGAGTTGCTTAACTTTCAGGGAGGAAGTTTTGAGTCTTATATTCAGAAAAAATAATGTGAATTCAAGTTTTTACCATTTCCAAGGAGTTGTTTTCCGTTTAAAATTGTTCAACCTTGATTGATGCCCTCTCATTAATGAATCAAACTCACTAAAAGAATGTTTTTTTAAAAGTCTTGATTATAATGGACAGTTTGCAGTGTGGCAGAAAGAACAGTTTCAAGGTTGGAGCTGATAAGAGAAATTATAATTCAATAGCAACAAGCTCACAGTACTGATTCGGGTACTCAGTTCATCAGTATAGATATGAAAAGATTGATAAACTAATTTTGCATGCATATTCTTTTCTTCTTCATTCAAGCCAAACTTTTGAACCTTATACGGAATTATCACCAATACACACCTTGCATTTCGGAAACATATTTCAAGGCTTGTGCAATGAGGAACTGAATTAATAGAGTAGTTGCATTGTATTTTCAACTTTTTAATTGCAAACTACTATTCTTCCAATAAAAATTCTAAATAATTTAGTATAAATAAACTCTGTTTCCATTTGTAAAACAGTTTAGTAAGTGATTGATTTATGCTTCAAATACTTTCAGAACAGCATCAACAACATTTAATGTAAATAGAGAGTTAACAGGTACTTCTTTCTTGGTTGAAATATTTGAAAAGATTTGGACTTTGAAATCAGAGAATGTCTCTGTTAGCAATAAAGATTGCTATCCATTCATTTAAAGCCATTGTGATCTTAATAGTATTACATCCAAAATTACACGCCTCTGTAACAACATCCATTGATTTATTGCCTGCTTTTATGAATTTCATCATTTCCCTGATGAAGTCATTTTCACTTTATTATTTTTTTTCTATGTCTACATGAAACTGTAAATCAATAGGACGTTTCTTTGTCATCTGCGTACCAGATATTCTTATCACGCATCTAGTTTCATTGTGGATATGGGTATTCCGGTCTTTAGCTTAACAACAAATTTTCAACTAATTTGACTGAATTGGATGCCATGGTGATAAAACAAACAAATTCCAAATTCTGACGATTATACCAAAATGTGATTTTTTTTTCAAAATTGTAAATCCAAAATTATACCCCAATAATGAGATTATTATTAGCATGTGTCAAAATTAAAAGAGTCTATACCACTGAGACTAGAGTTAGTAAGAAATCAAACCATTCTCTACAGTTAGGATTTCTTAAATGCTCTCACACTTTTTACACAATGTCTTTTATTTCTTCAAAACTAATAGCACCTGTTTTTATGTATGTGTTGACCACTCCCTTTCTCCTTTCACTTATCAATGAAAAGGTCACTTTCCCAAAGCTGGGAATCACTGCACCATTTCTCCAGAGTGCCATGTGTGCCGATGTCACAACTCAAATCCCAGAGAGGATGTGTTTCCTTTCTGTCCAAAGAATGACTGCAATTAAACAAGGATATGTCTGAGGGGGAAATAGTCATGTGGTAACATTATATAGTTTTCCTAGAATTCTAGACAGCATGTGTTGTTAAATAATTCTAACATTCCTTTTAACAAATTAAAAGCAATGTTTTATTTCATGCAATTGTTATTTCTTGAAGCTCTAGACCGAAAACCTCCTTAAGCTCTAGAAATAACTTTGATTTAAATTTGAAGATGACCTCTGAAAACTAAATGATTTTTTTTTTCTGCTGAATGGGCTGGTGCTTTCTTCTAGTATAATTTATGGGAGAAATTAGTGTGAACAGTTCGCTTTTATGGAGCTCTGCTTCTTGTAGCAAGCCTGCAGAAACAATTTCCCCCTAAGCCTCCATCTGTTCTTCAAACCAGGGCATATGCCATCTCATCAAGCTTGAAAGTCAACTGATTTATAACTCCTGAAAATTGCATAGATTGAAAAGAAAGGTCGTATGCTGCTCTGTGACAATGATTTGTTAGGTACTTGGATAAAGACAATTCATATTATTATGGACCTAAGGGGAAACACACAGTGTTGTAAGCTTAAAGATGTGGTAGATTGGCAGTCAGCAGGAAAGCAAATGCCCCTCCTTATTCAGATGAAACAGTTACCTTTTCTCCAAAAGCAAAGCGTGCATAGCAGGTAAGCAGCGGCACCGGGGAGACATCTTGTTATCACAGCGTGCTTCAGATCTGAAAGCCTTTTCTCTCCCAGGTGCAAAGGTTGCCATCCAGAAATACCCAAGTTTGCTTCACTTTTGTCTTTAAGGCCTACACAGAATCATCAGCCTGAAAAGAGTTTTCTTTGTCTTTCTTTCTAGGAGTTAATTTTGTTTTCAGTGCCACTATAGAACATCATGTTTGATTTTCTCTTGAGGTGAATCCAAAGCCTTGTCCCAGTTAGAAGTGTAATGAAGGATTCAATCTTGGTCCTATTTTGTGGTAATTCTTCTCTCCTCTTACTCCCCACCCTCCTTTAAAAAACCAAACTAAAGTAAACAGTTACAGAGAAAGCAGCTTGGCAGGCAACAGACCAAAACAAATTGACAATGTGACTATCAGGAAAATCAATGTGTCATTTGATGTTTTTATTTGTGCTCTTGGTATACTGTGTTTCTTTTGATGGCACACTATTATCATGAAAATAAATCCCCTGATCCTTTCAATCCTGTTTAGAAGGAGGAGGAAAAATAAAGCAGAATCAGGCTTGCAAGATTGTTATATGTATAGTTTTTCTTAGTAAAGCATAGTCTAGTCTTCCTGTGGTGTTGATTTTCTGATGTAGTCTACTTAGTGGGCCTGACAACATTCAAGATATTGAATACTGATATTATCTCTCATGTACCTCTTTCATACAAATGCAGTTTGGATAAGATGTATTAATTCATAAAACATTGTTTATTTTCTTTCTAAGTAACGCTATAAAAACTTAGAGAGAAGGGGGAGAGGGAGAGAGAAAGAAGACAATCCTGTCATCCATGCTTTCCTAAAAGTTTTGTATCATAAAGAAAGAAAGATAATAAGTTAAATGCATTTGGAAGATTTAATTTCTATTGTCATTTCAGCTGGATATCCTCTTGTATTAGTTAATGTTTGTTAAATCTTCAACCTGGAGGTACTCCTGTTTAATTTTAAAATTATTGGGCTTTGATGTACATATGCTGATGTCAGCATTTCACGTAGACTAGACCAACAGATCTTTTTCTTTCTCTTCCCTCCATCAGTGTAGAAACATGTTTCTAATTTCTTTTATCCTTAGCCATAATTGTTTTTAGGAAATAATTAAGTTTTTCATATTTTGTCTTCCATTTACTGGACAAAACTAAATGCAATGGTAAATATCACCTTTTCCACAAGATTTCCTAGCTTCATGTCTTGACTGTGGCATTTGTAGTTTAATTTACAATCTATTTAAATAAGTTTTAACATAATTTGTTTTTGAATAGTCCTTATTTCTTTCAGTAGATATTGCTATTCTGTTGATTGGCCAATACATATAGCTGTTTGCAAAGTTAAAATAGACTCTGTCAGTAACTTTGATCATATGTTTTCTAACCTAATTCTACAAAAAAGGCAGTGCTTGATAAAAGAGATCTTATGATCCAGATTCACATGTCAATGCTAATAATTTTAATTTCAGTCATGCAATTATCTACATTTTCTCTTTTCTTTGTATACTTGTAAAAAATGTATGCCTTTCATAAGAAACTTAACGTTTGTAGTGTACACTAAGCTTTGACTTTTGCTTATCTAATTTGTTGTTGAAACAGACAATTTTAAATCTCTCTCTCCTCAGACTGTTGAAATTTCTCTGTTTTCCTATCAGCTTTACTAGATACACATAAAAGCTCAAAATTTGCTTGTTTCTGATGATCTTCCATCATCAACTTCTTTGGAGATTTAATTGATTCTTCCATTACTAACCTACTCACTACACCTGTTACCTACCAGGACCTTTTCTGTGGAATTCAGAAAAAGAGAAAAAAATGAAAATGAAGGGTGGTTAAAGCTCATATATTTCTTGTTTGATTCTTAGATATGTTGAGTTGCACAAAGTTACATAAACTCAAACTAGACATTGCTCAGATATTGAGAATATGATTTTGTCTACATAAATCTATATAAGGAAATATACATAGATGCACATATAGTTTATGATTTGGGAAAGAAATTGATATTATCTGTTTATAAATATCTGCTATATATAAGAAATGAACAATTCAGTAAATACTAGATTGGAAAGTGTGTTTATTTATCTACCATATTTATCCAATTTAGACATTGTCCATCTTACTCTCAAAGTGACTCTGGGTGACATATAACTACAACCATTAAAACTATATAAAGACACTATATATCAATAAAAGGAGCCAGAAAAAAACAAAGAATAAATTAAAAGTTAAAAAGGTTGGGGGAAGTCTTTCAAGCCACTAAGCAAGCTAAGGTTGCATGTTCCTCTGGGAGCCCCATGTAAGTTGGTAGAGGCATTTCTTCAAACGCTTTCAAAAGGCCAGGATAGTGGGGGCCACCTCACCTCTGAGAGGGAGGATATTCCAGAGATTAGGGGTGATGGCAGAGAGACAGACAATCAAAATTCCTTAACTGATAGGGTTGGTAACATACCTTCACTTCCTGACTAGATGGTAACAGGTAACCTGGTCCTATGCCATTATAGCTTTAACGGTCATAACCAACATTTTGAATTGCACTGGAGGCAAGCCAGCATCCAACATGCAGGAGAAATGTTATAGTGCCATCTGTGGGGCAACCAAAATTGCTCACAGGACTGCATTCTGATGGCTTCTTGTTTGGGCATTGCTAAATCTTCTTTTTCCCTTTCCATGATGTCAGGACATTGGCATTCCTTGCCTGAAATAATGACAGCTCCTTTTTAAAAGGAGATGGAAGCATCTCCTCTCCATCAAGGATGAATTCACCCACATGTCATCTCCCAAGTGGCCTTAACTAGCCAGGAGAAACATGGGTCTAATTTACAGCTGGTGACATTTAACAGTCTGAAGGATCCTGATTATTTCTTCAGGTCCATCAGGATCAACTGTTCCCAGAAACCTGGGTAAATTCACCCCCCAGGCATCTCCATAGGACTTGCCTCACTCTTGGCATCCAACTGTGAATGGGTCTAGGCATTTCATCCACCAGATGCACAGAAAAATCCTCTGCATGGCCCTCCAAGCCTTCCTTTCTGAAAAGATCCGGGTGATCTCAAACAAGACCATGGGCTAGTATTCTGCAGATGACATAAGAGGAGTGAAGTACTGCTATTACATTGCCCTGAAGTAGGCCTTAGTAGTGGTTCTACTTTGTGTTTAGTTGGAGTGATGGAGTCACCCATTTTTCTCCAGCAGTACTCTAGACATCTCTTAATCATTTTTAATCCCCTCAACTTGTCCATGAACCGTGGGAAGTACCAAGAGTGATTGGCCAAAAGAGATCACATGGGCATGATTTTTTTCCAAGGCTCCAGCTGCCTTCTTCTTCCATGCAATAGCCAGGGCCTTCACAGGGCCATGTACCAGATCATCAGGTATTATCCCCAGCTCCCTTTGATATCCTATTGGGTCCATCAATCTCGAGGAGTGTTTCAAGCTTCCTTACAGAATGGGGCATAAGAGAATCTCAAAGTCATCATGGTGTGATCTGACCATGACAGAGGAACTAACAGTAGCTCTCCCCTCAGCTCACATTGCCACTGCTCCAACAAGAAAATGATTTCCAATGTGTGGTCAAAGCCCAAGTTGGCCGTGAATGGGAGAGACCCAGGATCGTCATGAATGCTATGAACTCCTGAACTGCTTCCAAGACCCACCTCAGGGATAGCAAATTGAAGTGCCACAAGACCAGGAGTATCAAGAAGGAACTCAAGCTGAAGACTTTTCAGCTAGCTCAGTCATTCATTCCTAGATATGGTTCAGATAGATTTGGTAAAGAGGTACTTTACAAGTCTTAATGTAGAAATGTATTCATTATTTGATTGTGTGGATGTTGTGCCATGCTAAAGTGACTAATCTTTTGATATGATTTTTGCCTGATTTAATCTGTAGCAGAATTTTGTTCCTATGAAACATGAGACACTTTTGCCTTAGAGAATGATTTAAAGATAAATACTGTGTGTTTAAGATCTCAAAAGATTAACTTCAAAGAAAATTTTACATTCTATTTGAAAACATTCCATGTCTGTGAATGCTAAGTTAACGGCTTAACTAAAACAGTGAAATATTTAATATACAACAGTCAATCATGTAGCCATTTTATTGAGAATTCCTTTTCCTAGTGTTTAGGCACACATATACAGTGTTAAACCTCATGTAGAGGTATAAAGATCTGGAAAAAAACCTTAGAAAAAAACAAACATTTTAAAAATGCATTTAATATCTCTTTTCAATGTATTTTTGAAAGAAACTGTATTCACTTGTATTAAGTGACATCTTTTATGAGTGTGTGCCTCTGTACCAGATTAGATAGACCTTGGAAGCTCTTCATAATTTTATTGTTTTGCTACTTTAACAGCTTCACTAATCATCCAAACTTAGCTCTATTAGCTAGCATTTTAGATACATAATTGTAAAAATTGAATATTTTATTTCTATTCTCTTTTTACTGTTTAGGGAGGCATTCCCCTAACATTAGTGCCATCAGTGATAAATTATACTCATAAGTGGAAAAAAGCTTAAATGTAGGTAAAACACATCATAATTTGAACTATGTTTGTCTTCCTATTCAATCCCCTATGGTACAATCCATGCTTCTAGAGCAGAGTTTCCCAAATGGTAAGTTGTACCTCATTTGGAGAGGTGCAAGTAGAGTCCAGGAGAGGTGTGAAGAACCTTTTATTTAACATTGATACAATAAATCCACCTTTCCAAAGTTTCATTGTATCACTTTCATTGTTCATTAATATTAGTGCATTTTTCATGGATATTTAGGGGAGGCGTGTAATTTGAGATTATACTAAAGGTAGATTTGATGGCAAAAAGTTTAGGAATCCCAGTTGTAGAGGATTTCTTGATCCTCAGAAATGGGTTTCAAAGGGCACATACAGTTTCAGTAACAAAGTAGGATCATGATTGTGTGAATACAGTATATTTGGTCTCATTGTTTTCAAGCAAATCTCTGTAAGATTGATCCCATATTTATATTTCCTCAATATCTCAGTGAATTAACACTACTAGTGGAACTAGTTTTGTGTTCACAAAATCCACTTTTAAATTTTCCTCAATTTAGTTGGTTTCATAACATTTCTTACTGTTATGCAGCTCAAGGGAGATGGAAGAAATTTATGATGAGTTTTTAGATGCTTACATTCTTTCCGTTTAGCTGCATAACTGTCTGAGCTTTTAGATAGTTTGAAGGCAGGCTAGAAGAATAGTAACAGATTATAATGATATATGAGATTCTGACATCATCCAGTGGAAAAGTGAAACCTGCAAAAAATATTGCATTATTCCTGTGGAGGGAGCCAGTCAGCCATCTCTCTTTTCCTAATATTCTATCCTTTCCCCAAATTAGTCTCATTGATCATGGTCTATTGATCATAGTAGGGCTATTTTGTTATAATTTCTTAAAGAGTTTGGGGAATTAAGATACCCCTCTTAGATAATGTTGGAATTTGAGGAATATGTTTATTTCTAGAATATAAGATATTATTATATTATCATTACACTATGTATTAAATATTACAACTACCCATTTCAGAGTAAGGTATCAATATGCAAATTATACCCAGTTATCTATCTCTACCCAGGCTCCAAATGGGAGATGCAATAAGTGTTCTGATTTGGTGCCCAAAAGCAGTCAGGATAGACAGAATAGGCTCAGACTCAATCCAATTAGATTCAGATGCTTGGATAATTTGAACGTTGTTGTTTAATGATTGCACTCTCTCAGAGAAAGCAGCTTGCGCTCTGGAGATCCTTCTAGATTCACAGCTGCTTCTGGAAAAACTAGTGGAAGTTATGGCAGGAGTGTTTTTCCCAATTCTAGCTGTTGAATTAGGACACATTAAAATAGTATACACTCAGAGCTGTTATTAATGCCCTTATAATCTCTCAGTTGTATCCATGTAATGTCTTTTATGTCCATTAACTGCCTTATAGGATCCAGCCCCTTGTGTACATTCTGGGCAGTCATAATACCATCATATTATGCCATCCCTGTAAGAGATTCAGTGGTTCAATTGAAGGGGTTGGTCATAAAGTCCCCTGAGGCTTGGGATCTGGATACTTAAAAGACCACCTTTCCCAGATACACTGAACCTATTCAGGCATCCAGACAATGCCTACTATAACCTCAGTCAGGAGGTATCACAAGAGGGGGTGTGAGAGTTGGTTTTCTTAAGGAGGGAGGCTCCCACTTTGGACTAGCATTCTCCAAGGTGAGAATAGCTTCTATTTTCACGCCCTTCTTGTAAATCTTATGAAATATTGGCTGTTTTTAGACATGCTTTGTGAATTGATTAGTATAGAACAATTAGCTCAAGATTATTATTTATTTTTTGTATTGCAAATAATCTAACTCACTCTTGTTTTCATTTATTTTTTTCCTGGCTCACATTTTCTAAGGATCGAGGTGGTGGATAAATTGCATACATAAATCAGTAAATATTGCTGCACAGACTACAACACTAGACTCCCCCCTAACTGTGTAAATTGTACAGTGAAACACCTTTGAACATTTGTTTGAGGGAAAAACCTAGGCATAGTCATCTTTTTAAATGTTGACATGTTCCTTAAATTGAATCCATCTGGAATCTTGAGGGTGGGGGGAATAAGGGGTTCCCTTCTAATTTGACTTTGCTGGTAATTTTAAGACATAATCACCAAAATGGCTTTTGAGTAATGAAATAAATTATATGCTAGAGGACATTTTAAATGCTTGAAAATTGGTATCACAGTTATAACCCAAGGCTAATAAATTAACAAGTTCTATTTTAATTAAGTACATATTCAAATTAAATTCTGTAATTAAAGACTCATGAGCCAACCCTGTTTCAGTATGTAATTTTTACAATCATTATTTACACAGCACACCTTACTTAAGTGTTTTGAAAGGAAGTATAGATAAAAATATAAAATGGTAGATGATATGATTGGATATTAGAGTATACATTCCTATAGATGTCTTTTCTGATACTTTCTAAATGAAGGATGGCATTAACATATTTCCATTATAATAATTCTCCCCCCCCCAGCTAACAGCATAGGATAACCTATTGGCATTACAGAAAATATAGAACCACCAATAGGCAATTAGCTGTAGAATCACCAACTGGTTTTTGTTGCATAATTTTCTATGAAGTATAACATGGTTATCTTTTTATTTATATTCAGTTGATAGTTATACCACTAAAAGCTTATGCATCTGAGATGTAGACAATAGAAATGTGAATATGTTGCTATATACCTTGGCATCAAATTTAAAAAAAGATATACCCTATACACACAGAAAGAAAACCCATCCAGTTCATCAATATGTTAAGGTAGATTTCATAATGCAAGGAACTTGAAATCAATAAAAGATTGCATACACGTAAGCCATGTGTTAAATGTAACCAATCCATGTGATATATTGGATGGAAAAAATGAGCAAGTTCAATGAAATGCATCAAGAATTGGTTTGTTGGTAGCCAAGCCATCTGTCCAAGTGCCACTTATTAAACATTTATGAAAATTACTCAACAACCAACAAATATTTTTCATTCCTGTACAAATATCTAACATACTCCTAGCATCCCCAAGCTGCTACATAAGCTGCTTCTTATGTAATTTCATCAATTTTCTTTTAAATTTCATTCCCTCTACAGGAAGCTCCTTGTTTAACCTTTTTACTTATTTCTAAAATAATTTTATATCCATCAAAAAATTACATTTCTGCCTCTTTTAATCCTAACTTTTTTTCCTCTCTTTTGATTATATTGTTTGCAGCCTTTTCTCTTTATAAACAATATACAGTACCTTTCTCTCTTTTTTCCAGAAATCATTCTCTTATTTACAAATTTTTGTATCCATAGCCACTTTCACTTTATTACTGAACTAAGAATCCTTTTCTTTACTTCCCATTAGCACTTTTATGGTACTTAGTAACTTATTATTTTCATTTCAGTTTTTAATATTTCGAAGTCTGACCTCATTCAGAATCTCTCTTCACACTTGGATCCTTCAATAATTTTCTCAGTTTTTCATAAAATCAGTCCTTTCAAGATTCATGCTCTTTACTTTACCATATAGGTATACAAATATATTCTCTCATCTTCCTCCTAATCATCCATTCACACTATACAGCACAGTATTTTTCTCCTTGTATTGCATTAATTCAGAACATTGCTCAGTTTTTCTTCTAGCTCATCTTTTTGGTCATTCAATATCGCTGTACACCAAAGTGTAACCATTAAATGGCACCAAGTAGGCGGTTCTTACTTTCATACATATCCAGAATATTCTAGATGACATCAAGTTATACTTGTGAAAATACATTTTAGTCTTTTCATTCATAATTAAACCTGTACTGTTTTCTAGTCTTTGTCACACCTGTGTTGTATGTATCTCTGTATAATTGTTTCCTGCTAACACTAAGAACAGTACAGGTAGTCCTTGACTGATGACCACAATTCATCCTGGAATTTTGGTTATAAGTCATTATGGTCATTAAGTTTTTACAATCACATTCTGGCTTTCCCAGGCACAGTCATTAAGTGACTGTGTGGGTCATTAAGTGGAACATAGGAGTGGAGGAGTTTACGGGAGGACTAGTGCATGCAAGTTATGGGGGTGGTGCAGGGCAGGACAAATTCAGAGAGACCCAGGAAAGAAGCTGTACCTGCCCTGATCAGGAAAAGCAGTGTAGCAAAGGTGCCACACCCAGGAAGCACCAAACACTGAGGAAGTTTCCACACTGGGACACAAAGAAGTCACCATCTCCTCCACAAGTAGCTGAACATCCAAAAAGCATCCACAATGAGGCACAAAGTACAAAGTATTTTGTAGCTACACAACAAGAAACTCTGGGAGATTCCAAGGGTGTACCCTGGCACATAGCATTATCCTCCCATGAAGTGCAGCATACTGCATGGATATATAATTTATGACTAGTTGTGATGCACTGGTTATGGGAAGAATATCATTCTTAAAATAGATTATCATTCTTAAAATAGATTAAGCAGACGGGTGGGGGAGAGAGAGAGACTCCAAAAGTTCAAAAATTGAATTGTGCCATCATCACACTTTCATTCAAGGAAAAGAACAAAAGTCACTTTCAGAACTTTAGATCAATAAGTCATTTACCAGTTATATATAAGATTTTCACAAAAATACTAACCAGTGACTTCAAGTAATTCAGATACAATTCACTAAGGGAAAAGTAGGCTTAGAAGCAATTACAGAATTCTGATCCATTTATAAGATGTCCATTCATTACTCCTAGATTCAGTAAAAATATGTTATGATTATAGCACCATTATATTTACAGTTCTTCTGTTATGATGCAATGAATCTATTGTATAGTATTTACAGGGAAAAGGAAATTGAAAGAAGCTACTTCAACATTATTTATGACACAAACCAGACTACAACATAAAAGCGCAAAGAAAATACCATGAAATGTGCATTATTTGAAAAGAATAACATACCTCAAATATTCTAAATTAACAGTACTGAAAGAAGATAAATTATTTCATTTTCATGAAACTAAATCCTTCTCTTATTAATTACTTTTGTTTTTGAGAATGTTGCATGTTTTTACAACCTTTGAGTTGCATATGACTTATAGCACATTGTAAAATATTTCATTACTTATTAGAAAATACAAAGACATGTAAGATTGATGTTATATTTTGATGAACATAGAATTATTCCATAGTTGAAGATAAATTTGTGTATCTAAAAGTATACAGTGAGACCACAGACATTTATATTGCTTCACATTGCCCTAGATATTTAAAATCCAAATTTGAAATTAATTTTAAACATTCAAATCAACTAATTTAATGGTACTTTTAAGCAGGTGGATTTTTTAAAATGTAAGTTGTAAAGTGTATTTAGGAATTAAATAATGTTGAATCCCATTAAAATTGTACCTTGGCTAAAACATAAACATGTTAATTGGTTTGCTTATAAATACCTGCAAATGCGCCTGAAAAACAAGGTCATAAAAATCACCTATTTGGGCTAATGTTGGCAATGGAGGAAAAGGTCATTGAAACACATATCAAAACTATAGATAGAGGCTAATTTAAATTTATGCAAACTGGGATTAGCAGATCTGACTGCCCTGCAACTTCCTGATTAGTTAAGCATCCAAATTGTGGAAAGATCTACAGTATTTGAGGTTTGGGTATCTCCAATGAATTGTGTGAACTGTGGCAGGAAAGGAAAATAGTAATGAAAGGAGAATGTGTGTATGTGCATGCCAACTTTGCCAACTTTGTCAACTTTAGTAATAGAAATCTTGTACTAGAAGGCAAATATACTCAGTGTAAGATAATAGAAACATAAATGTGAACAATGCTAGCTGTTGAAGAGATGGGAAATCTGTTGTTTATTTATAGCATGTGTTGAATCACATGTGTAAGTTTTTGGACTTGCACAATTACTTCTGTTTGTTAAAACTTGCAATTTGTACTTGGGTAGCATAATAAATATGAAAGCATGTCTTGAAATCTTTCCACCAATTTACCTTGGTCCCCGCTTAGTCATAACGTTTTCTTTTTGAGGAGACATATAAAGGATTTATATACATCAAGCCACACAAGGGGATTTAATTTTGGTAACTGGGTTATCAAATTTGCGGTCTTAGTATCATTTTTAAATAAGGATTTTTTAAAAATTAAAAATATTTCATTTAAAAATATTTTAAAGAAAAACAACAGAATTCTGTTATTCCGTTAATATTTTTAAATTCTTTAATTAAACAAATGTAATGCATTCTTTTAAAAACTTTCCTGATTACGTGATATGTGCTTTCTATATTTTAATGTATGAACACGATTGCAGGAATTGGGTTTGTCTAATCTAGTGAAAAGAAGGACTAGGGGGTGACATGACTGCAGTGTTCCAGTAGTTGAATAGAAGAGGCGGGGGAGTCAACCTATTCTCCAAAACACCAGAATGCAAGACAAATAACAACGGATGGCAACTAATCAAGGACAGAAGCAGAGGTGGTATTCAGCAGGTTCTGACCAGTTCTGAAGAACCGGTAGCGGAAATTTTGAGTAGTTCGGAGAACTGGCAAATACCACCTCTGAACCAGTAGTAAAAATTTTTTTTGAATCCCACCACTGGAGAGAAGCAACCTAGAACTAAGGAGAAACTTCCTAACAGTGATAACAACCAATCAGTGGAACAGTTTGCCTTCAGAAGTTGTGGGTGCTGCATCACTGAAGATTTTCAAGAAGAGACTGGACAGTTACTTGTCCGGAATGGTATAGGATCTCCTGCTTGGGCAGGAGGTTGGACTAGAAGGCTTCCAAGGTCTCTCCCAACTCTGTCATTCTGCTAATATTTGAAACATTTCTGACTAATACTTTTTTTTTCTTTTTAAAAAAGGTAGACAGCGTAACAATCACCATTTTGTTGTATTTATATCGTGTATGTGTGTGTGTGTATTCCCAGTCCAAAATAACAGTCTGATATTTAACTGTGATGGAGTGATTACCATGTTCTTCAAAATCATTTTTTTTCACATTGTTGTTGTTTTTGTTATACTTTGGCCCTAGCTGTACCTGGATGTCTTCCAACGCTTAATCTTAAGGCTTGCCTAGCAGAACTTTCATCAGAGATACAAAGGGAGCAGGGAAGAAACTTTGCCACCATTAGATGGCTCACTATGAATACGCTTCTGAAGGCAGCAGGAATGCTATCCCTCCTCCCCTTTGCTCTTGCTTTGAAGTATTGGATGCATGAGTTATTCACAGGAAGAATGCCCCTTTTCTACAATACGCAGCGACCCAATCCGGCTCCTGGGACTGTGTTCAAAATTGCAGCCGAAGCAGAGAGTTCTCTTGGCCTCCATTCCCTGTTGGCTCCTTTGTTTCCTGTGTCCTTGGCAGAGGCTGAAAGAACTAGGCTTGTAAGACTTGGGTCCTGTTGTGCCACTTAAAGAAATAATAAGCCATTGTCCTCATTAAGCAACCCTTGTTTTTAGCAAACAGAATCCAAGTGCTTGAAATGAGAACTTTTTTTTATAAGGGGGGGGGCGCTTTGTAAAGCGGAGTTGCTTTGCAAAATTCCCTGGAGAAATCGCTTTTTTGTTTCCCTTTCTTAAATCGCCGCTTAGTGAGAAGATTCATATTCAAATAGGATGGGGTTTGTGAATTGGTCGTTTGCACATTCTCATGCACCCAGGAAGTCTATGATTATGGCTAATTACAATGACGAATGAAATACTAAAAAAAGAGTGCTCAATCAAATTGCTGTTCATGCATGAGGTAGCTCAGGCCAGCCAATGGTGGTGCGATGTGGGGTAATTGCAAACAGTGTGGCGAGTTGAAAATAGCTGAGTAAATCTATTGAGGACAGAATGAGGCCTAATTAATCACTCTCAGTTCTGAATTCTGCAGATGATAAGCAGGCTGTATTCCTTTTGGTGCTCTTTTAACCGACTCTAGTAAGGAGATACCAATCCCCCCCCTTTCTTGCCTATACTCTTGCTGGCTACGGCAACTGTTTCAAAGCACTTGCCATTTTCATTTGTACTGCAAGCAGTTTTTTATGCCCAGTAGATAGACTGTTAGAAAAATAAATAAACACTGCAATATTTGCTGTGGTTTGGAATAAGGTTATTGCTGAACGTTATCTGATGTTACCTTCAACAGCAGCCAGAGGGAGATTTTGAAAGCATAGGATTCTTGTTTGGGCATTGCTAAATCTTCTTTTTCCCTTTCTATGATGTCAGGACATTGGCATTCCTTGCCTGAAATAATGACAGCCACCGGAAACATCACGGATCTTGTCTTACTTTGTTCTTAAAGAGTACAGGCAAAGTGATCCAACTAATGCTTATCTGTAAATGGTGGTGTATAAAAGGAGAACAGCAGTCACTTACCAGCTTTTAAAATGAAGGTAAGCTGGTAGGGACAGGATAAAAAGATGTAATTCAACTGAATAGTAAGGGAAGAAGTATGTGTGTGACGGGGCGGGGGACATAAAAATACAGGATGCTTTTCAATATCCTGGTATTGGAATCACATGATATTGTTATGCAGTGTTTTGTTTCCTGCTGTGGAAATAGCTTTCAGATTTTTTCCCTCACAGTCAGAAGTCTTATATGAGGTATGAGAGAGTGCATGTGTGCAAGTTGTTATATTTCATAAGTTGCATATCCATATTGACAGTAGTGGGATTCAAATTTTTTACTACCGGTTCTGTGGGCGTGGCTTGGTGGGCGTGGCTTGGGAAGGATACTGTAAAATCTCCAGTCAGAGGTAGTATTTGCCAGTTCTCCAAACTACTCAAAATTTCCGCTACCGGTTCTCCAGAACTGGTCAGAACCTGCTGAATACCACCTCTGCATGTTGAATAATTGATACAATATATTATAATATCTGATGGACATAGGTGTTTCAAGATGTATTTTTGAAATAAAGGATATAACATTTTAAAGCCTATATTTCTCTTTTGTGTTCATTTTACTCCTCCTCTTCTCTTACATGACAGACGTCTTGTAATTACCATCACCCCCAAAAATATAGGTTTCAGAGTTTCCTCAGCTATCAGATCAGATTTTTTCTTATCTTCAGCTAACAAAGCTTCTTGCTTCACCTGAGTTAGGCCATAGTAGCTTTTTGGTAAGCCATGATGACTCAGTTTCAGAGAGAAAGTTAGAGGAATATTATGTGAAAAAGGCCACCAACTAAATATGGACAGATATGATATCTGAGCTTCAGTCCATCACTGGGCATCATAGCACATAGATTCTAAACTGCTTTTCTTTCCTATATTCACTACAGAATCTCCACATCTGCAAGGAGAAAAGGAAACTACAGACATTTTAGAAAGCAGTGCAACACCTTTTATTGTATGCATAGTGAGCTTGTAGAATTCACTGCCTCAAATTGACCTTTGAAAAATGAATTAGGTATTAGTGGAAGACAGGTCTTTTAACAGCTACAGTATGTTAACTCCATGTTCAACATCAGTGCACGTTTAAATAACAGGCAGTGATCGAAGATCTTGTATCTGGTTTATAATTTCCAAATTTATAATTTTATAAATGTGTAACTTTCAAAGGCATCTTGCAATACATTGTTGAAAAAAAACGAATTCTGTGTTAGATGATTTCAAGCAACATCCAATTAACTTTCCTGGGTATCAAATGTATACTATTCACTATTTCTTTTATTAGCAAATTAATTTCTGTTCCAGATTCCCCAAACTCACCCTCTATCCCCATGTTTCCCTCAAAATTCCCTATAAAATTTTTCTTTCCAAAATTCAGTTCACCCTCCTGGTTCTAGCATGCATTACTTTTAAAACCAAAAACTAAACTAAAAATAAATGCAGAAAAATATTCAATAAAAATTTTAAGATACACATTTTTTAAAAACCAATTTCTCTTTTAAAAAAATCACATCACTTTCCCATTTCTCCCAAATTAATATTACTTTCTCTTTCCTTCTATGTTAATCCTTAAAGTTAGTTATTTAGGTCCATTTGTTCCTCTTTTTGTCTCTGAACATCTCCAGCAGGGTAAACTATTCAGCAATATTTTTGTTGTTCCCCCCTTATTCTTAGAAACAAGATAGCTTACTGTGCAGGTCACAACCATCTGAGGTTAGCTGTCTGCCACAATACTACACAGTGCTGGAGCATTAGGTGAGGCTTAGACTTTATCCTTCAGTTCATACTGGGAGTGAATATTTCTTGCACGGTATTGCTACCTGCTTGTATCACCTCTGTCTTGAATTAAGCAAACATCTTTTTAAAGACTTCATTTAGTTGTACAGTACAGGAGTACCTTACATTGACCATTAATTTATAACATGTACACATTAATTTTTACTTAACATTTTGTTCATTTTAAAGATTTCATTGCAGCAGTTTACAGTGCTATGGTACAACCTAATTGTAATTTTTACATAATTTCAAAATATGTAAAATGTAGACTTAACAAAATGGTGGCAGGCTCTGACTCTTTTATTTGTGTTTATGACATGATTGTAAACTCTTCAGAAACTCTTCTTTATTGAAAGGTTACATAAACAAAATCTTGCAATGTTGAAAGTATTTATCCCCTCCTCTCTTCTTTGGGCTGAGATATATTTTACATGCCGATTGTCCAGTCTGCTGATCTTCCTCCTGTTGTCCAAAGTCATTCCTACAATGTCATCCATTCCTCCCATCCAAAAGTGAAAAGTATCCAACCAGTTGCATCACATAGACATACAAAGTTTGAACTGCATTCTGCATTTATGGTTTGCATCTTACCCTCTACAGTTGCTGGATTTTTTCATGCCTGGCTTTTTAAATTTGTGTAATGTAAATCAGCTTATCAAGAGTGATGTCCTTGCATCATTGCCCCCAAGGTTTCTAAGTCCTATATCAGTTCAATAGAAGCCAATTCCATGTTCAGGTTAAAAGTTGATACTCTTGGTACTTATATCTAAGAAACTGGAAGTAAGAGTAGGTAACTGTAAGATGCAATCAAATATAGTACAAGATGTTTGGTATTTGAGGCAACACAAATTAAAGAATTGACAATTATTTTGTTTCAGAATTTACCGCTTGTTGCAGCTGTTCCACCTATGCTAGTTAGAGGGCTGATCTGCAGTGTAGAAAAGGGGGAGAATATTAAGATTATTTAAAGCAATGATATTGAAACACATAAACAGTTTTTTCCCTGGATGTCATTTGAATTTCGTATGCAAACTATTTAGTAAGAAAAAGCTTATTTCTGTCAGCTGACAGGTCTCTTTGGAATGTGGATATTATTCATCAGGGCTGTACATGCTTCAAAAGTCATTCAAAATAGATGTATTAGAATTCATGGGAGTACAAGACCTATTTAATTAGTTGATTTATTAAAATAGATGTCTCTTACTCATTTAATTTAATGAATTGACTGATTAACTCAACCTGAAAAAGAAACATGGCTGCTTTAAAAAGACACTGTCTTTGCACTCTCAAGCATTCTGAAAAAGCCCAGAACGATTTTCAAAGGATGAAGAGGTTTATTATTAATAAGCATGTTAACTAAGCCCTTGAGAGGTAAAATACAGAAAAGTATGATATAAATTCCTAAAGAATATACATCAAAATTTTAACTATATTCTTAAAATCCATAATTAATATATTTGTTTAATTTTGGCCATTCAGAAGAAAAGGCTAATATTGAACTAAGCATCATTTTATTTTAGTCACAACTATTAACTAGTTGGAAAGTATGTTTATAGGTTTTGTTACAAGTATGCCACTTTCAGAATAAGCAGTTTTCTCTCCAGCTAAGTAAACCAATGTACACAAATTCCACTTATTTTCAGTCTCTATCTTTACACCAGTAATCTATCCACTAATCATCTGGACTACTTCTAGATTGTCAGCAGTTTCTTGGACCAAATCTCAGCTATCCTACAGTGGAAAAAATGGGGTAATATCTGGATCAGATTAAAACTGAATTGAAAATGTATACATATGTTATTTTTTCATTCAGTAAAAATTCTTTCTGTTTTTTTCAAATCTCTTCTATCTTGTGAACTGTCAGGGTTAGAAATCAGAAGGTTATAGGCTCTGCAGATACAGAGAGAAATAAAAAGTGCAGTATTCTGTGTGTTTGTGATTGCATGTGTCTCTGTGTTCTCCATGTTTACTGTTCCTCATCATAAACTATAACCTATACAACCTATTTATAATCATGCTGTTGTAAAGCTGTTGCCTCAGTGATTTTCCCAGTGTTAAAAAAGACCAAATAAAATGTTTCCCAATGTTTTTTCTTAATGACAAAGCTTTTCTGAAATGCTACTTATTGAGGCTTTACAACATAATTTATAGGCATCCATTAACTACAATTTGAAGTAATGAAATTGCTTGGAATGTATATGGAATAGTATATTGTAAATTTAATGCTCACTTAGTATAAGCAGGATGATATTTTTTTTCTTGGTCAGTTATGTATGTGGAATTGTGGTCTTTTAGAAGGTGACTGCTAATAAATTATGGAGGAACAGAATGATACAGTTGGTAGAAATGTGATTCCTTGGCTGTTTTATAGAACACCTGCCTCTCTGATTGACAGGTTGCCTGACCAAACACTGCTTTATTCAGTGTGTTATGACCTTGCATAAATAAACGAGAGGAAGAAAGTCCATAGCTCAATGGTAGAATGTGAACTTGGCATGCAAGTAATCCAAACTGCAATGCATAGCTAAGATTGGAAGAGCTTTTCTTCAAAGCCTGACGTAACAGTTTTGCTTAGTAAATGGATTAGCATGAACAATAGTGAACTGGATGGGTCAATGCAAGGCATATTCAGATTTCTATGGGAATGATTAGTTTAAGTACATCACAGAACTCGCTGTCTAATAAGATGAACTAAAAATTTCTAAGCCTAAATTTTTGGCCATAGAATATGATGTCATAGGACCTTTTCTAATGTTCCTGAATAACATATATTTTTGATAAAATGATTTAATTCTATACCAAAAAAGAAAGGCAATTAATAATAATTTAAATAATTATTTTAAGTAATATTTTAGGAGCCTTAGACCTTGCTTACACTACAACAAATTACAAAATAAAGAATAGTTTGAGATATGCTACTGTTTCACAGTTATAACGCAGTTCTGCAATATGTCAAATGATTTGAAGAGTTTCTTGGCAATAGGTTGATCTAAGTATTAATACTTACAACTACCCATGACTTCCAAAAAGAAAAAAATAAGAAACTACCTCAGTGATAGAGTACATTGATTGCGTAAGATCCAGAGTTCAAACCTTAGCATCTCCAGGGAATGCTAGAAATGTATTTTATTTGATCTCTGGAGAATAACTGCTGATGAAAGGTAGGAAGTTGAGCTAAAAAGAGCAGCTGAAAGGCAGCTTTATAACAATGTTGGATACCTCATCCTCATCCACTAAATTGTTTCATTTTTGATGAAGAATAGAGGAGGGGTCATCTGTGCCCTATTTTCCACCTCAGTTCCACTACTATCACATACAGCATTGCTTCTACTGCCTCTGGAAAGCTTTGTATCCTTTTGATATATAGATATAGATAATAATATTGATTGATGATACTAATTTCTTAGCCCCCATTTTTGTTCACATATCTATGTCTCCTTGCTTTTATCTGACCTTTGTCCTGTGTGTCACTTCTGCTTTGTGTCATGGTGCTGTTTTCTGGAGCCTTTGAAACAGGACCCCTGTGCCTGCTTTTATTTCATACATTTGTATGTATATGTTAGCAGCAATTCTTAGATCATGAAATGACACGCTGTTGATCTAGAAACAGAGAAAAAATTGGAATTGTCATCTCTCTTTACTAAGATTCTCTTTTATCAAGTGCCAGTATCATCTAGTCATCAAGAACTGAGGGTGGTTATATTGCTCTTGTAAATAGACTATTTAGCAGAGTTTCATCACATTAACTGTGATCAGATTTGGGTCAGTCAGACTTGATACTACAAAAATGGTTTGATTTTAAAATCTAAAATCAATGTAGATCAAACTACCAACTTTAGGAGAAGTAATAATGTTATGTAGAGAAGCAGTTTACAGTGGATTTCCATTTTACTGCTGATGGTGGGTTTGCAATGCATCCTCCACATCTAAAAGGAGCAGATAAGATTAGGAGGTATAAGACAGACTGCTTACAAAACTGACTGTGGCTTTCAATAAAGGAGTTGCCTTACTCTGACTAATAGCATAGCCAATTCCACAAATCCTAGCAGGGGGTAGTTTTTTACTTGAGAAATATCCTTTTATCACACTATTAAAAACTGTTTATGCTTTTTTAAAAAAAATCATAGCTATTTTTGTCTCTTGCTTCACATCATAAATGTCCACAGGGGTGATGGGAGAATGACAGAATGTGCAGGGTGACATTGTGATGCAGGTCATGTCACTTTGGTACTTTCATCCTACAATGAAACACAAGTACAAAGTGCTGGGAATTGCAGTGTGACATGGCAGTGCGCATTTATTTCATTATTTCTTTCATCCTCCCAATTTATACAAGACATCTGTGCCTCACACATTTTGTTAGAAGTTGAGCCTGCTTTTGAAGGTGCAAACGGCAGTATATTGATATAGTATTACTGTCTGTACTTTCTATGAACTTGAAAAGTATTTGAAGTAGTTGTTTTTATTTTTAACTTTTCCCTTTATACCCCATCCTTCCCACCGGCTTAAATAAATAAATCACTTTTTCCTCCCAAATCTCCCTGAACAATGTTTTAAAGTTTGAGTATTACTTATAGTAGAGCCCTGCCGTTGGGAAGTGCTGAGAATAAATAATTGAAGATTTCTGTTTTGATAGTCTATTCCGGAATGTTATATCCCACTGTTATTCAGGTTTCCTGCAAAAATAATGTGGCCTCTGATGACTCAAGCACAGTTAAGTAGAAAATTCCATAGCATTTTAGAAAATAGGGAGCAATAGCATCCTGGTGGCAGTGAAATGGCTGGGTCAGCATCATGTAATACCGTACCACAGCTCCTGGCCAAACTGCTGTCCCACGGTGCTATGTTTAAAACTATATAGCTAAATGCTCGAGGCTCCCTTCCTCTGCATTACTGCTTATCTGTAGCAGTGCCTTTTTATGATCATTCTCTGTAAAGTCTATTAGAACCAAGATTAACAGAATGTTACAGCTAAAATAGATTACCTTTGTTTCCAGAATGAACAGCGTTGGTGCCACCAAAATCAGCACATAAAAAATGTGATTTAAGGAAGTCAATATGCTTTGGATTCAGAAACATATTTAACCCGATCTTCATATTTCCTCTCATTATATACAATGGGAGAGAAATAGTAATAAATGCAATGAAGCACATGCACACACACAAGATTTGTACACAGCATCGTGCCTTCATGATGTCTCTGCCCACAGGATATTAAAATTATAAGAACTTTTAATATTGGGGCACTGAGACCAACTATAAGATTTTTTATCCCACACAATAGAATTTTGTTTTCACTTCTGTGAGATCATACTAATGTTAGACACTGATTATTAGGAGTCCACACATCTATAGTGCTCTGCTTTTAAAAAACAAGACCAAAAGATGAAAGAACATTTTGTACATAATGATCATAAACAATAATTTTCTTGTCCTTTCCTTGGGTATACAATTAATTCAGCATTTTAATTCTGAAGTTTTGACAGTTGCCTTTTCAAATCTCTGAATGCCACATTTTATGTAATAATCTTTTTAAAAAAAGATGTATCTTTCATAATAGAAAAATACATGTGTTTGTAAAAATACAAATAAAAACTTTGGATGCATGTCTACTTCTGATATTGTAACTTATGGGGAAAATGTTCTTTACAGTTCCACAAAAATTCTGCTTTCTTTCTAAATTTTATTCTTAAAATTTGTGTTTTTAAAATTTGAATCTGATGTAATCATAAAACCTGGATGTCTTCAGGAGATAGTAGTGTGAAATGAAAGAATTTTTGAGATGGATTTTTAATCATTTACGAAGTTAATGTTTTTCTGCATTAACTTTTCCCAACCACGACCCTACCCATGGCTCTCCAGATAAATTTGAGCATTGACAAACTTCACTGAATAGAGAGGAATTTGGCAAAGAAAAACAAAAATAGCAGTTATAGAAAAAAGTACAGCACTCTCACCATTTCTGTGTTGCAAATCATTTCTTCAAAGTAGCCTTTTTTTTCTAAGCAATGTAGCTGTTTGAATTTTGTGCTTTGATCTGCATGTAACCTTTAGCTGTGCCTTAAAAAGAGAAATCACAGGATTCTGTGGTATTGATTGTACTTGTTTCTACCCTTAACTTTCTTTAATTAAACCTGCTGTACAGTATTCCATATATTTTGGCTACAGATTCCATAAATACTATTATTATGGCAGTTGGGACTCAGTGATAGTCTGTTTCAGAAAATTAATAGCTCACTTCAGTGAAGCCTATACACTACAAGATATATATAAAGAATTTTGAACTTGAGGGTAAGTATTGTCTCCTCAAAAACCAGCCATCATTGGAGGTTGTAGCTGTAGCTAACCTCCCACTTCTTTCGACTTCCTTCTAGCAAACAGCTCAAAAGCAGAATTTCTCTGTTTGTTGGGCTACATGCATGCAGGCTTGGCAGCCAAAATCGATCCATTCCCTTCATAGTCTTCCAGTTTTCCATTTATGTTCTCTCATTCAAAATGTTGTGGTTCAACAAGAGTTGGTTGTTTGCATCTGATTAGCCTTGGTTCACTGGTTCCAATTTTGAATTATTTTTCTTAACTTTTAATGAAGTGGATCTTTCCTTTCTATAAGGATTATATTGGATATATATTATTTCTTCTTTGTTTCCACTATAACCTCCATACTTGAATGTCATTTTACTGTTTGTTAGATTAAATTGTGAATGATTGTATAACTGTGATAGGATTGTGATATTTAGGGATAACATTGATTTATTGAGGTTTAATTTATTCACTTTAATTTATTGTTTATCATAAATTCTTACTGGTAGATATTTTATCATTTTATGCTAAGATCTTTTGTGGATAGTTTAACAGCTGTAAGCCTCCATGAGTTGGAATCAAATTAACAGCATATAAATTAGATAGGCAGACATAGAGACAGAGACACATAAAGACACACAGACATTCAGAGCTGTTATAATTCCTGTGATCCTTGGATAGTTTAATTGATTTCATTCCATCTCATCTGGGGCTCATTACACAAAGCAAATTGCTTCACTTTTAGGTTGACATGGTGGGTTGTTGTTCTCCCCCAACTCCCGATTTTGAGGTTACCCTATATTTCTATCTACATAAACTCTTACCTTGGAGCTCCTGGGCTATTCCTTGCCCACAGCCTTTCAAGTTTTTAGAGTTTTCCACTGAGTGGGGAAATTGAGTTCATCAACCTGAGTGGGAGAAATTGTAAACAAAAACAAAAGGAAAGCAGTGTGGAAGGAGCAGGGTCCTAGTACAGTACTATTGTCTGTCCTCTCCAGATGAACATCAAAAGAATCCAGAAGACTCTTGGAAGCTTACACGATCCTTTAAAAAGAGAGAGAGAGAGAACAATTAAAACTGTCCCAATAATTCCCCAAGCTGTCCCATAGACACTTGTGTGTAAAGGGAAGAAGGAATAACTTTGAAGAATAGGAGGACCAGCCACTAACAAGACAACAGTTAGATAAAAGAAATCTGAATACAGGGCAGAAATGTAATTTTAGAAGGCATCTCAGACATGACTCTCAAAAAGATAAAAGGAAAAGTATTCAGATCTGCAATATTTTGTTTCTGTTGCCTTATAATGAAAGTCATATTAGCTTTTATAATTTTGGCTTCCAAGTCTGAAATATCTTCGAGGTTGCTGTGTTTTCCACTGGCTGAAATTTCTAAGGTTCTTTAGGGGCATCCCCAGGCCTTCAAGGGCATCCTCATGTAATATGAATTACAGTAAGCTAGTAGCAAGATGACAAAGATATGAGTATGACTTCTTCAGTGCTACATGTTCTAAGTTATACCACAACTGAAAGAGTTGCCGTGGTGGTGCCATGGTTAGAATGCAGTGCTGTAGGGCTAACTCACTGCTCATCCAGGAATTCGATTCTGAGCGGTTCAACGTTCATTCGGCCTTCCGAGGTTGGTAAAATGAGGACCCAGATTGTTGGGAGAGATATGCTGACTTTGTAAACTGCTTAGAGAGTGGGCTGTAAAGCACTCTGAAGTGATATACAAGTCTAAGTGCTATTGCAACAGATGGGCAAAGGCCTTTTACTTGCCCTTCCAGTAAGAACTGTGAATTCAGGAAGACCTTCAAACTGTGAGGTTACTCTCCATAGGGGAGCACAACTTACTGATAGCCAGGTTTGTACTAGACTGAACAAGGCTCTGAATCATTCTATCTTTCATCTGAACCTATTTGTCTCCTGCAGATACTGACAGCCTCTAGAAACCAGTTTAGAAATCCCACTGCTTTCTCTGTTTGACCCAGGGTGGAATGCATAACTGATTATCATCAGCATTTTAATGATACCTCAACCTAAACCTGTGGAAGTTGTCTCCAAACACATTAGATGAAAGAAATGAGCACCCTTCAATAAGAGTGTGCAAGAATTAAACTTCTTTTCCCTGCAACTGTTAATTATAGAATCACCTACTCAGAAAGTATGCCCATCTAACAGTTTGAAAGCATGCAAATGCAAATAGATTAATAGGTACCACTTTGTTGGGAAGGGAAAAGTGTTCCATGCACCTTTGATGTATAGCCATGCTGGCCACATGACCACAAAAATTGTCTTTGGACAATGCTGGCTCCCTCGGCCAAGAAACGGAGATGAGCACTGAGCACTAGAGTCAGGCATGACTGGCAAGGAAACCTTTGCTTTTTATTCAGAAAGAATTGGAACCACTGCAATATGATATTTCTGATCCCAGTCCTTGTAGGTGGGTTCCAGAAGGATACCATGATTAAAATACCAAAGGCCATGAGAGATGTAGCAGAATAAGAATAGTTAATTCTCCTGCTTGAGCAAGGGGCTGGACTAGAAGACCTCCAAGGTCCCATCCAGCTTCTCTTCTCTTCTCATCACAGGTATCTAAGAAACTGACCAATGTGGCTCTGGCCATTATTTGAATCTGAAACCTGAGTGTTATGCATCCATATACAGATTATCACAAAATACTGTCTTATTTCTATTTGTATACAAATGCCTTTTTACGCAAAAATGTTTAATATGGATTAGTAGTGTATGTATGTATCCATATATAAAATCACTCACACTAAAATAGCTTTTTAAAAACTAATACTTGATCCTGTGTGGATATTATTATTATTCCCTTTTGTTTATTAATTGTACAGCAGGGAAAGTTTAATGTGTAATTGACTACTGCCTTCTGTTATGACTCTGAGTGCTCTGTGCTTCTAATCAAGCATGCTATTTTCCATAATACTTGGTTTTAGCCTCCTTTACCAGTCAGTATTTCAGATCCGCTGGACCTCTTTCATTCTAACTGAGCTGATTTTGCTTTACTTTTTAAACAGTTTTTGAAATGGTTCTTTTGCAAAATTGGCTCCCCCCCAGCAATTTCTCCTTCTATAGCAGTTGCCATTTCAACTACAGAAAAAGCTGAAGAAAGTTCAATAATTTAGTTGGATATTACTATAAATCAGGGATGTCAAAGTCACGGTGTCACATTGTCATCACATGGCGTATCACAACTTCTTTCCTCTTCACTAAAATGGGGGTGGGCATAGCCAGCGCATTACACATCTGGTCCGCGGTGTGCGAGTTTGACACCCCTGCTATAAATGAACCTTGCAACCAAATGATATTATGTAAAGTCATTATGTTTGGGATTCCAGTCACACCATTCGGTCTTCCCTCTATTTCTCTTCACATACACCGTTTTTTTAGCCTAATAGATAATAGATTTGAATTTTGGACTCTTTAGGCATTCTAATGTTAGAAATTGTAAGAAATTGTTTTTCAAATTTCCTCACTTCAGAGGTTTGGCCTGAATCCGAGGAAGGTGGTGAAATGAAAATAGCTAATACACTATGTTTATTCTCAGTCTGTCTTTACTTATTGCTATAAATACACTTTATATCTTGCCCAGCATCAGGCTCCTATAATACTCTTTTGTCTTATTTAGAGTTAATTTAGAGTGGTCCATAATAAACATAGGGAAAATTAGGAACTATTGGATAACTGTCAATTGACCCAATAGCCAAAAGATAAAGATAGGGAAAATTAGCAACTATAGGGTAGCTGTCAATTGACCCAATAGCCAAAAAGAAATGAAGACACTGAAGTTGGATATTTCCACAAGACAGTGACAGAAATCATATCTCTAAATGACTGTGAAAAACTTATTGCAACTAGAATCAAAGGTTTTGAAATGGCCTTGACAGTGCCTAGTCTTGGATATTATTGAAGATACACAGGGAGATTTCAATCATGCAGTCCATACAAGGAACCGAAGAATATTTCTAAGCTGGAAGTGTTCTGCAAGATCAAGTGGGGAAAAACCATCTTGCAAAAAGAAAGAATACTCTGGGTTCAGGAGATATTTGGAAGCTGTTATTACTGCCAAAGGAGGTGTTACTAAGTCCTTGCCAAAACACTTTCTAAACTTCTGCACCTGCCATATTCCCTGTTTTTTTATTTGAATCTGTAAACAACTGCACACAAATAGTAACTGTGCTTTCACATTTGCTAAAAGATGTATTTAATTTGGTACCATATAGAAGCTTTGTCAGCTTCTGTTTACTTAAGAATCTATTGAAACAAACCATTTGTTCAGGAGTGCCTAAATTGCATACAACTGCACTTCACTAGTCTCACAATTCTTAGTGGGATTTCTGTTTCCCACAGTGTTTCATCTCTTTTGTTTCTCTTATTGTACAAAGGCTGAAAATGTAGCATTGTAAATTGTGCCAATAATTAAATAAAGAAGTTTGTTACATCATTTGATTCTCAGAGACTACTCTAAGCAATAAACATATGATTGCTTGTAAACATGGGTTCATGGATAACCTTTCAGTAATAGTGTACAGTATGTAGACGGTTTACCTTTTAAATGAGGCTTGTCAGAAATATTCTCTAGTAATTTTTAAATGTCAGATTAAACTAATACATTCTGCCATGTTGTCTGATTAGACACTGTTAAATGATGATTTCTCTTTCTCCAAGCTCCAAGTAGAATAAGAAAATGTATACTAAAAAGAGCTTTTATGAAAGTTTTATTTTGTTCTTTTATTAGTATATACACCAGTGGTAGTCAACCTGGTCCCTACCGCCCACTAGGGGGCGTTCCAGCTTTCATGGTGGGCAGTAGGGGTTTTGTCCCCTACTTTATAAATCACCATTACTGTGGAACCAGTGGGCGGTTAGAAAATTTAACTACTAACAGAGATACAAAAGTGGGCAGTAGGTATAAAAAGGTTGACTACCCCTGATATACACAGTAGTATCTCAGATATACTGATCAAATCATATTGGCTGTATTTCTTTTTCCAAAATTATTTCTGTTTTCATTTTTAAAGAATACAGTGTGCTTTTTCTGGTGGCTATGCCAAATCTTCTTGATATTTTGTTATGTAGTGAAATGCTGCATGTGCTAATAAATTGTTCAACTGGTGTTTTTCTTTTTTCTTTTTCTTTTGAGTGATAAAAACAAACTACATAAAAAAGAATAGTGGCAGAGTATGTTATGGCAGCAAATAAAACTTATAAAATCCTATTAGATACTACAATAAATTTTACAGAATCACCAGACTTTTTAGCAGAATATTACTTGGAACAATTGTGCTGATGTTCAGCTAAATTAAAATGTGTATGACTTTGAAGAATTGCCATAAATATCAAATATAAGATGTTAGGAAGAATGCAAAGATTAAATTATTTTTGTCAAAACGTAAATGAATAGTACTACTTCTTATCCCATCTATTTCCAAGGCATATGACCAGCCTTTCAGTTCTTGTTAAAATTCTGCTCTTGTGATTAATTCTGTTCTATTTATCTAACTAAATAACAAATAGTAGCAAGGCCAAATGCAAATATATATGTGCAGAGAGGGACAGACAGACATACACGCAGAAATGTCATTAAGAAGGCTCGAAGTAAGATAGAAATAAATATGCCAGGGGTTTGTTCACTATGAAATGCATTACCTGCAGCATTGTAAAAAAGAGATGTAAGCAACATCAAAGTAAAAAGAAAAAGAAACACATGTTACTAAAAATGGTTTATGGGAGGGGGAAATTGTCAAAAGGAAAAATATGCTTTGAAATGATATTCACTGAGAAGATACAAGGCTACAGCAACCAAAACAATCAGAAGAGAGAATTCAGCAGATGGAAAACATAAGTGCACTGTTTCTGGTTTTACATAAGTTGCCTTTCATTTCTTAATGCATGTAAAAAAACATTATACTGAATCTTTTCTTTCTAGTGCATTTGGCATGCAAGAAATGGCCACTTATTTCCTAGTCAGCAAAAGAACATTTAAGACACTACAAAAATCTTAATACATTAATGTAGTTGTCTGAAACATGTTAATAAAAATATTGTGATGCTTAAAAGATTGAAAGCTTGTATTAAATGGAATAAATTAATGAAGGAGGATGTAAAAAGTAAAATAAATCTAATCCTTGTGCTAGAGTTGTCCTGAAAATTGGTTTTTTCCGTGTAAGGCTCTCTTAAGATTTTATACAAACAACCCTACTTATATAGTTATTACTGGGAATTTGAGAAATGAATTATTCTCCTTGATTTATTTGTCTAGCCCAGTAACAGCCCACCAGTTTCAGCTGAAATGTACATATGCTCATTTTGAAAACAATGCTTAAGATGAACATTGATTTTAAGCAACCAATATTGGCCACATAATAAATCCATCTTCCAGTATTTGAAGGGCTACCACATGGATGAGGGGATCGATTTATTCTTCATAGTACTTGAGAGCAGAACAAGAAGCAATGAATGGAAGTTCATCAGAGGGAGATCCAAACTGGAACTGAGGAGGAATTTCCTGACAGCAAGAATAATTAAACAACGGAATAACTTGGCTCCTGGCTTGCCATCACTGGAGGTTATTAAGAAAAGATTGGACAAACAATAGTATAAGGATAGTATAAAGATTCCTACCTTGGGCAGGGGGTTGTAATAGAAGACCTCCAAGATCCCTTCTAGCTCTATGAATCTATGATTCTATAGGATCACCCTATCAGTGGTCTCTCACCTCAGGATGAAAGAGAAACTTTGAATCCATTTTTACATAGACCATCCTAGTTTACATTGCTGAAAGACATAGCAATAGAAATAGCACTTAGACTCTGTTTCACAATGCTTTACAGCCCTCTCTAAGCAATTTACAGAGTCAGCATATTGCCCCCAACAATCTAGGTCCTCATTTTATCGACCTTGGAAGGATGGAAGACTGAATCAATTTTGACTATGAACTGGAACACAATTATCCTTTGATTGTCCTGCTTTTCAGAAATCTGTGGTTCATTTGTCTTATTTAAAAGTGGTCTACAAAAATACATGCATTAAAATATATAAAAACACAGACTAGGAAAAATATTTGCAAAGTACATGTATTTAGGAAAACTGCCCCCCAAAATCTGTATTAGAAAAATATAAAAGAGCATTCTTGTGAACGTTTTCCCCCAAAATCCAAACTTGATGTCAGAACCAGAATGAAATAAATTGTATTTCCAAAATTCAGAAACCACAGAAATTGAAAAGGGTAGGTTTCTGCTCTTAGCAAAATAAATTTTACCTGTCATTATGAAAAACAAGTGTACAGAAAATGAAGAACTCAGTTTCTAAACTATTCTGGGTGGTTTACAATTAAAAACCTTCTATTTATATACAACTGCTCACAAAAGCAAAATACTCTCTATTCATTTAGATGTATATACCAGCCCTCTCTAAGTGGTTTACAGAGTCAGCATATTGCACCCAACAATCTGGGCCCTCATTTTACCAACCTCAGAGGGATAGAAGAATGAGTCAAGCTTGAACTGGTGAGAATCGAACTGCCAAACTGCTGGCAGCCAGCAGTCTGCAGAAGTAGCCTGCAATACTGCATTCTACCATCTGCGCCACCTCGGCTCTTATACAAAAACACCGAAACAAATACAAATAAAACAAGCTAAAGAGCAAAAGGGGTTCCACAGTTGCCCTGGCTCAAGACTTGGCCAGACAACCAGATCTTCACATCAAAGAGAGAGCCATATGAATTTCTAGATGTAGATTATTGAAAAATAATAATAATTTATTAAATGTATGCCATCTGGGTCTCAACACTTCTGGGCAGCTCAAAGCAATTAAAGAAATTACAATAAAATCAATAAAAGATAAAGATAACAGATGGCAAGCACAACAGACAGATGGAATGAAGTGGAGGGTCTCAATCTCCCTTGACAAAAAGCATGAGTGAAAATTGAGGTTTCACAGTTCTTCTAAACAACTGGAATTAAATGGGAACATCTGGCTCTTGGGGAGAACACTGTTCCAGAAGGCAAATGTTGCTATGAAGAAGGCACATTTCAGGATCTTCAGAGATGACAATGTTTAATCAAAGGAACCAGAGTATGCCAGGCCTGTAGGTTCAAATCACTGTGAGAGAGAGGTAATTAGACCCTATGTAGGGAATAACGGGCACCTTAAATCACACCCAGAAACAAACTGGCAAACAGTACAGCAGAGGTGTTAATGGATACAACAAGCCATGCCTATTACTGTTCACACCGCCATATTCTGGACAATTTGAAACCTCAAGATAGTTTTCAAGGCATCCCCATGGAGACTATTTTGCAGTAGTCAAACTTTAAGATGATTAGTGCATGAGTGACTGTGAAGGGCCTCCAATCAAGGAAAGGGATTTTTTCTTGGAGATCTTTATTGTTAACATGGAGATGGTGATTATGGGAAAAGGGAGGTCTAATTTCTATTTCCTTCCACATGATCCTTCTCAGAGTGCCTGAGAAAAATCCCAAAGAATATTCCAAAGGTTCTTAAATGCTTTTTTTCTATGCAGCAAGTATGCAAGAAGAATTGAAAATGGGGAATGCAGAAAAATGCTATGGAATTAGCTACAGTTCAGGGTCCCCCCCCCATTTCTTTCTGTGTAGTCTATGAATTTAATTCCTTTCAAAATATATTTAAAGGAGACCCTGAGTGTTTATAACTGACCTCAAATCTATCATTTCCAAAAGAAATAGAAGTTGAGAAAGTTACCTGTAGGTTTTTTTTTTACAGTTTGTTAAAAGAGCAGCTGCTGAGAGTAATTCAAACCATAAGAGTTTTAAGTTCGTGAACCTCCAGCAGAAGAGACTGATTCAGTTTCCCAAGCCCAAAGTTCTGGAGAAGGCAGTCACAGAGCTTGCTGATAACAGCATCAAAAATTTGTTAAGGCTGAGATTTTAAAAATGAGCATTTTGTAGTTTTTCATTTTGACAGTACTGTGGGGTCCTTAGAAGGAATCATTGTTATTCATGAACATTAGCACTCAATGAAGCAAGTCCTTGTTTTTTTTTAAAAAAGAAACACTGGTGTTCACATGCATTATTTAGGTTGTTGTAACTATCTTTTCTGATTATTTTGAGATATGAACACAACAGCATTCTGTCATGAATCTCACATTGGCATGCATTCATAAACCAGTTATCTGCCCTATAATATTCTGCATGCCAGATGCAGCCAACTGATGTGTAATATGGTTCTGAGTTAATATAATTGTTTCTCTTCACTGCCTTTGTTGCAACACTTCCTGAGTTATTTTTAGACATTTCCACTCTCTATTCATTAAGTTTAATCTGTGAGTTTTAATACATCCAATCCTTGATTAAATTCAGTGGGCTGTTCCACTGCCTTGGACAGTTGCTTGTATCTTTGAGCTTGCATTTTGCTATTCTAACTTTTTATAAAATCGTGATGGTAGGAGGGAGAAAATGAAGAGATTACCTTTGCACTGTCACTTCACTTGATATTGAATTATTTATTATATTATAACAAGGTACTAAAGATGCATCACTCATTATTATAGACCTGGTGGAACACTGTGACCACTGGGCAGGGGGAGGTTTTCCTACATATGTTGAGCATGCAAAATATGAAAGTTAAGTCACTTTGAAGTGTTTTTTTGTTAAGACTGCTGCACTCTGAAGTTTACAAGGCACCTTCTATTTTACCTCTTAGATGCCTATTGAAGATCTTTCTCTTCATCCATTCCTATTGCATTGATGTGTTTTTCCCTCCCTTTTTAATACATTTTTGATATTAATTTATTTTTAGGCATATTCCAGATGCCTAGCTATTTCCAGAGGTGCAAATCCAGATCATTTCATGAGCCCACTTTTGGGGTATGAGTTGTTTTTTGCTAACTTTTGTGGGTTGCGCCCCCCCAACAAAGCTTTTCTATACTTGTTTTGTTTATATTGTTTTCAACAATAAACTTAGTAAATTAAGTACAGATACTCCTCGTCATACAACAGTTTGTTTAGTGACCATTCAAAGTTACAATGGCACTTACGATCGTTGCAGCATCCCCATGGACATATAATCAAAATGCAGATAGCAATAGCAATAGTGCTTAAACTTATATAATGCTCCATAATGCTTTACAAATGCCAACATATTGCCCCCAGCAATCTGGGATCTCTTTTTACCAACCTCAGAAGGATGGAAAGCTGAGTCAACCTTGAGCCAGTCAGGATCGAACTCCTGGCAGTGGGCAAAGTTAGCCTGAAATACTGCATTCTAACCATGCAACATCATGTCTCCTATGATGCTTGGCAACTGACTCATATTTATGATGATTGTAGTGTCCCAGGATCAACCTTCTGACAAGCAAAGTCAATGGGGAAGCTAAATTAACTAACAACCATGTTACTAATTTAACAACTGTGGCAAGAAAGTTTGTAAAATGGGGTAAAACTCACTTAACAATTGTCTTGCTTAGTAACATAAATGTTTGGCTCAATTATGGTCATAAATCAAGGATTGTCTGTAATGCACAGTGGATGGCTGTAGGAACTGAAATAATTAAGAAATTCAAGATCCTGGCAAGTTCTTAATTATGAAATAGATTCTGAAATCTAATAACCTTGCCATTTCAAAGATAATTTCTTTATTTGGCGGGCGGGGAGGGGAATGGAGACTCAAAATATGTGGTTAAAATTAGGGCATATTCTTTCATATATAAGAACAGCATACAATAATATATGTCAACCAAGAGATGTTCTCTAAACAATTATATAGAATTATTGCTTTTATTAACTGAGATACTAAAGGATCTTCAGGATATTTTATTTTATTCCATCTTTCATATTTGAGCCTGCAGCTAACCCCCCACCCCCCCCCCGATGAATGAAGAATATGATGAATTTGATATGTTTTGGTACAAAATCTCCTCTGAAGAATTAATGGATTAATGAATTAAACGTTTGTATTGTTTTGTTGCTGTTGCTTTCTTTCATGATAATGTTTTTCAGCTTTCTAATTTAGCCCACAGGCTTGGAATTTCTTGGCAATCTCCCATCTAAAATCTATACAGGCCTGACCCTGCTTAGTTCAATCCAGCTACAGAAGTCCTATATAATTCATGAGTCTATGAAGCTTTTCGTTTATAACATGTTATGTGATTTGGAGTACATGACTCATAACTGCTCTGTTACATTATCTGTGGGATTTAGGTAGGGAGGGAATATTGATTAGATTTGGGAAATTCGCATAAATGCAATCCAATTTTAAACTTAACTTTCTATATTAGTACGATGAGAAAAACCTGTGAGAGTATGAAGCTGACGTATTTGTCCATCAGGTCAAAAGATCTTGATGCTCTTAATTCAGTCTGTAGTTCAAATAATTATGAGACCCACCCACTTATTTCCATGGTTAAGCCATTTCCATTTACATCAGCTAGCACTATTTAGATTAATATGGGTAGAAGGGAAAAAGTGCTGAAGTCACTTTCATTTTATAAGTAAAGTAATTATCTTATACTGTTCTGTCCCTGCTGATATTAGAATTTGTTTATCAATCTGTCTTTTTATCTATCTCAGAGCAACTTCGATCAGTGTGTTCTTCTCTTCAATGTGACATTCAAAGATGATGACATAATGCATAGTATATTCATTTTTAAAATCAGAGTAGCTTTGAAATTAACTTTATTTGATAATTTACTTGATAATGGGAAGAATAGGATTATAGCACAAAGTGAACAGGAATAAAGTAGTTGAATGAACTATTGTTGCATTGTGTGTATGTGTGTGTGTGTGTATATATATACCAATTATAAACCAATTATGTATGTATGTATGTATGTATGTATGTATGTATGTTAGGTATTCAGCTTTGTTCGGGTATTTTCCCACGTCGTTATAGTTGTGGTTTTAAAGTTGTAGCAACGTTTCGGCAGAATCTCATCTGCCATCATCAAGCTTGTGTATTGTCAGACAAGACCGAATACACCAAGACCTACATACCTTTACCCGTGAAAATCTACGAAAACATATATATATATGTATATATGTGTATATATATATATGTGTATGTATGTATATGTATGTATATATATATATATATATATATATATATATATATATATATATATATATTAGGCCTTGGTGTATTCGGGTCTTGTCCCGTGTAAGATTGAGAATACCTTGGCAACGTTTCGACGAAATCCCACTCGCCATCTTCAGGCTGGTGTCTTCGGCTTTGTGCTTCTGCCAGCAAAGTGTGATCTGAGCTGCCTTCTCTCTATAAATACTGGAAGGGAGGTGTGGTGTGCTGGCTCTGCTGTAAGCGGGTTGGTTGGCTGTGTTTTTGGCTGTGTTGTCGCTTCTTGATTGGTTGATGGAATTGGTGTTTGCTGATTGGTTGGCTTTTTTGTAAGAGCCTGTGTGGCTGAGGTAGTGGCTGTGTATCCTTCAGCCTTTTGTGTTTTAGCTACCTGGGTAGTGGGCTGTGTGATGACCTTCTGAGTTTTATTGTTGTGACATCCTGGGTCTTGTGCTGTTATCTCCTGGGTCGTTGTCTGTGTTGCAACCTCCTGAGGTTTTGTGTTGTAATCTCCTGAGTTCCATGATGTAGTATCCTGGGTGGAAGACTGTGATGTGACATTCGGCCTTGGTTTGGCTCGAGTTTGAGGTCTGGCTATGTGTTTATAGCGTGTGTCAGTTTGCTTAGTTTGGGCATCGGAGGGGGGTGTAGCAGCTGGATCTACGAAAATCTACGAAAACAAATATATATATTAACACATACACACACATATACTACACACACACATACACATGTATATGTTGCAATTGTTCTGTTACTATTTATTGAGACCATACAAATAAACCAATTATACTTCGGCATATCTGTCTCTAATTTATATTATAGCTTTCTGTTATAAGTTCCTTGGAATGAATATTGAACTAAGAAGTTATCTTGGTTGTTTCAGTTCACCTGGAAAATTTTTGGCTTCCTACACAATCTTTTTTGCTAGCACTGTTCTTTAGTGATGATAGTTTGATTCCCCACATGCCAAGTATTTTTGAACAATGAAAGACTTGCAGGAAACTACCATATGAAGAAGGCTTCATAGTTAAATTACTATTGAGGCTATACTTCCTAAATCCACAAAGGAGAAGAACCCTAGTAATACAGCTTAGGAAATATATACTCATTTAGACTGTAATTAATCTGTTTATTTTAGTAGCAAAATGTTGTTTTTAATTGCAACATAGATAAATTTAAATATCAGACAGAGAAGAAGGATATTCCCACTGGGAGACTTGAAAGTCATATTTGCTTTCATTTCCTGGGGTTGATTTATCATCGTTATTATGGGTATAGGTTAGGTTTGCTAAAATCTTTCACACCATCACTCCTGTTCTATTTATCTGTGAAATTTGATTCTCGCCATCTCCACAGAAGGAGTTGCAAGTATCATCACATTATGTTTATGCCAAAACAACAAACCTAAGGGAAACCTTTAGGGGAAAAAGTGAGAACATTTAATCCCAACCTGTTGAAGCATCAAAACATTTGAACCATTTGTAGTTCTAGTTCTTTTAAACTTTCAAACTGAGTCAACCTTGGGAGCCATAAAAACAGATGTGGGCTTTGGGAGTGAAGGCCTTCTGACTGGGCCATTAACATTTTTTACCTTTAAAATTTTTTATAATGTGTTATATTTTATAATTTTACAAATTTTCAATTTTCAATTAATTTTAATATTTTAAGAAATGGGAATATATATAAATATAAATAAATAAATAAATACGCTCATCAGTTTATTTTGGTCCATAATTCCTAACTGTTTCTTAACATGTTCCTATTCATACCTGTGCTCCTTCAATGACAAAGGACTCCCCTTTTCTCTGCCTGCTAGAATCTGTATGTTATCTACTAAACTACAGTCTAATAGGTGCCTAAGGAGAACCCTTCCAGTTATTGTGATGATTGTGAAACCTAAAGATTTATTTACCATTCATCTACGGTTGTTGTTTTTTGCGGTGGGGGAAGTGAAACTACCATAAATGGAATGCAGGAACACAAATCAGATTGGGAAAGGGGGAATTGGGATATTGGAAAATTCCCCATTCCCCCTCCTGCTCCCTCCCTCTCCCTTATTCTACAATTCTTGTAGATTAGAATAAACACTTTGTTGTGTTAATAATCTCTATCCTGTATTATGTATGTCTTCTAATAATATACTTTTTAAAAAAAAGCTGTCTCACTTTCTCTCAAAAAAAGACTAATACAAGTATAGTAGATGAACTTTATTTGATACTCCTTGTCAATGGTTTTTATATTCTCCACACAGACATATCCATGATGTTATCCATCAGTTTTGCCTTTTAAAAAAATATTATTATAAGACATACATAATACAGGCTAGAAATTATTAGCACAACAAAGTGTTTATTCTACAGAAATGTTCCTGCCTTAACCTGAATGCTTAATACTAAAGTATTAAATAGTTTGAAAAAAAAGGGGGGGAATACAATAGACCAATCAAAATAAGCAACAACTAAAAAAGGAAAAGAAAGAAAAATGCTATTTAGCTTCTAACTTCCCTGCTTTTTGTGCTTCTGCTAATTTGCGATCTTTATAAACATCATTTTTTTGTTTTTGAACGATGGTTATTTAACCTTATGAAAGGCTAGGGATGCGTATTATAGTTGCTGTTCTAACATACATACATACATACATACGTGTGTGTGTGTGTGTGCGTGCGTGTATGTATTAGAATAATATATCTAATTAGTAAGCAATTCTTCTTCATATCCACAAGCACCCTGCAAAGTTACTTAGACTGAGAGATAGTGAGTGTTGTCACTCAGGGAACATCATTAAGCACAGCCTTGAACACAGATTATTTTATCCTCACCCCTAGGGCAACTCCAACACTTCATCTACTACCAATTTCCATAAATTAGATTAGCTCCACTTCATACTGGAAAAAAAAAGCAACATTGTACAATGGTACATATGTAATGCGACAGTTGATGGAATAGAAATAGTATTTATTACTCTATTTTATTTATATAATACAGCTCAGTGTCTGGTTAGTTGCAGGACTACATCTGTCCATTGGAGTTGGCCCAGCTGATTGAATGATGTGGGGAGAAACAGCTATTTGTTCCCCATTTTAAGAAGTCAAAGTGGCGGTAGTAAGATTGGTTCCCTGGAAAGGTCTCATAGGAGGAGGTACAATTAGATTCAACACTCCCCTTCTAGAAGAATTTGAAAATGTAATTATTTTAATAGATTGTTTGGGATGTGCGCCTCTTAATTTTGTCAACTGATTTTGATGCATTATTATTATTATTATTATTATTATTACTACTTATTTTGTGTAGTTACTTTCTTGATTTGGAGATCACTTCTCAGTGGTATAATGCAATTTTTAAAAAGCAATCAAAATCAAAAAAGAAATTGTTTGGGTCTGTTATGTATTTTTTGTGAGCTGCCAAGAGTCACTTAGGAAGGAAGGAAGGAAGGAAGGAAGGAAGGAAGGAAGGAAAGGAAAGGAAAGGAAAGGAAAGGAAAGGAAAGGAAAGGAAAGGAAAGGAAAGGAAAGGAAAGGAAAGGAAAGGAAAGGAAGTTTTTTTAAAGAACTATGCAACTTCATTGGAGTTTGGCAGATTAATTTATCAGATCCCCCACATCAATGGATGAAAGCCTGTGATATGCAAATGCTGGGTAAATTCCCTGAGTTTTCCTTGAACCTGTTTCAGAGCTTCCCTAAAAACTTTGGAACATATCTGAAGGTGTATTGGAGCTGTAGAAAAACAGCTTTTCTTCCTATGATAGAAGCCATTTCCTTAAAGAAAGGAGCTACTCATTGCTGGATTAAGGCTCACTGGTGCCTAAGCACTGACAAATCTTGGTGCCCCACTCCTTTGTACATACTGTACAAATGAAGCCAAGCTTAGGCTCCATAAAAGTTTTTGTGATGCCCCCTTTGGCCTGGTGCCCCAAGCATGTGCTTAGTCTGCTTAATGGTTAATACACCACTGGAGCTACTTGTATACTATTTGCTATATTCTCTGCCCTTCTTTTCTTAAGCAGGAGGCACTTGCAAAAATGGAGATGAGAGAGTTTAAAAAGTACAAATTGTATAAGTAGCAATTTCAGAAATAGTGAAAAAGACTTATATGTGCTGTTTATTACCATTAAATACCTGTGTACTAAAGCAGTTATTATTTAATCAGGAATGAATCTTCCATTTCCGTTAGATCCCTGTTTTTAATACAGTAAAGCCACATTATACTTCGAATACCTTCAGTAAAATTTAGATTACAACCAAATAAATAACACAATTCTAATTAAATGTTCTAGAAGAGTTTATAAATATGCATCAAATACAAACTGCTTTTACAGCAGTTTTTTATACAGTTTTCTGGATAATTTCTCCATAGCCTAAAGAGGGATAAGGAAATATTTGTCTGGAAACTTTTGTGAATCAGTTTCTCAATGCCTCTTCTTTATGAGAATTGTTTGTCTGAAATTCCTGGCATGGTAGCATACCTAAGAGATTTCTCCTCTGCTGAGCCTCCCAGAATCTAATTACAATTAAAGGTAATTCAGCTTACACTATTAATCCTCTGAGAGATGGAATGCTTCCAATTTCTTTACTTTTCACTCCATTCTGATTAAGTGCCAATTCACATGAACTTTGTGCTTCTTGTGCTGCTGGTTTTCAATTCTGGCTTCAAAATAAGTTTTCCGTGAAGAAGACTTCTGAGTTGTTCCATCAAGATTGCTTATCACGGTTTTGCTCCCAAGTTTAGGATGTGGATGAGCTTATTTTTTTTAACGTCAGTACAATATTGTGGTTTTGACATGTGCTCAATCTGTTCACATGACCAGTTCATCAACAAGCACGTTTCCAGATGGAATTGAAAATCCTTATGAAATAGCCTAGGTTTAATCTCATCTTTACAACTTAGAAGATAATAATTGCCTTCCCACATTTTTTATTTTTACCACAAAGCAGAAGGAATAGCATCCAGGGGTCGCCCTATTGTTAGGCAGAGTGAGAAGATGTTTCAGGCAGCCGTTCCTAGAATCAGTGACTAACAGTTAGAGGATTAAACTCAGTGTGCCACAGAATCTTTCCTGTATATCATGGGTGTCAAACTCAATCATGTCATATGACATATTGCAACATATTGTGACATTTTTTTCCTTTGAGGAGCCAGGGTGGGCATGTCTGTATGTGATACATCTGGCCTGTGGGCCACCAGTTTGACACCCCTGCAGTATATATCTAAACTAGTTCATCATATTTAAGAGTGTTAGAGGATATTATATTCATTGGGCACTCAATAAAGTCCATACAGACTTATTTCGTTCCCTGGATCATTATTTGCTCCTAAATATGGTAGTTCATACATCTGGCATAATCCTCCTCCCTTGAAAGCATATCAGTATTGCTGGTTCATAGTATTATCACTTGGAAGATCCATCTTATCCAGGTTTGTCTGCTTAGGGCAGATATGTCTGGTTTTTCAAGAAGGCTATATCTGAAAATTAAGGCACCAATTTCCTCCTGCTTTTTAACCAGCCTTATCCATCCAGCCTGATAAACCTAGAATTCTTCATCAACCATATGTTAACTGGGAATCCAAGAATTGCTATCCCAATACACACTAAAAGCATAACCAAGTGGAGGAAAGCTATTTTAAAACACCTTGAATTAATATATCTAGAAGAAGTTGATTTATCTTTTGTATTCTTATGCTCTAATTACAAAATCTCTCCCAACCCAACAAGCTCAAATTAAAAACAAAATCAGAAGCCTATATTGATACATACAACAGTTCAAACACTTAAATTTTATGCTGATTTGAATTTGATCATAACAGTATTGTGCTTTACATAAATAGAGGTTTGTCCAATAAAGGGCAATAATGTTTTCAATAACAAGCCATAGTGCTGACAAAGCAAGAGAATAGTGTGAGTGAAAATTTGTATCTACTCCAAACACTTCACATATGGTTTTTACTTAAATTAAAACTATGTCTGGAATTATATTCGTCTCTAATATTGCTGAAGTTATTTCTGATAAGTTTTTTGGATGATAGGTCATTAACAGTTTGCACACATATTTCAAAATGATTTGAAGTGGAGGATTATGTGCATTCCCAACTGCCTAGAGTTATTTTATGAAAAAAATAAAGGCGGAATATAAATAAATAAATAATAAATAAATAATAAATCTATTAAGAATAGTGGGTGATGAATTATTGTAATGGGGGGACAATTGTAGTGCATGCTTATTTGGCCTTTTCCCTTCTTTACAGGCAGAATATTGTGTTTGCCTATTGGGTTCTGATCTTTGGTTACCATCTCCTTTGAGAGACCGTTTCAGAGGTGGTATTCAGCAGGTTCTGACTAGTTCTAGAGAACCGGCAGTGGAAATTTTGAGTAGTTTGGAGAACCGGCAAATACTACCTCTGACTGGCCCCACCCTCATCTATTCTCTGCCTTCCGAGTCTCAGCTGGTTGGCTGGGTCTTCTTTTGTTGTCCTGCACAGGAGAATGGAGCTGGAAAGCAGGTGTGTGGGGTATAGAGGGAATGGAGATTTTACAATATCCTTCCCCTGGAGTGGGGTGGGAATGGAGATTTTGCAGTAACTTTCCCCCAGGAATGGGGAAGGTATAGAGATTTTACAGTATCCTTCCCCTGGAGTGGGGAGGGAATGGAGATTTTGCAGTATCCTTCCCCTGCCATGCCCACTAAGCCATGCCCACAGAATCAGTAGTAAAAAATTTGAATCCCACCACTAGACTGTTTGGCATAGTACTTAGGGCATCAACTTAGAAACCATGAGTTCTAGTCCTGCCTTGGCCTCAAAGCCAGTTGAGTGATCTTGGACCAGTTACTAACTCTCTCTCAGCCCTAGGAAGAAGGCAACAGTAAACTACTTCCAAAAGCTTTCCAAAAAAACTGTAGGGTAAAAAAAGTAAAGAAAAGCCAGCCAAAAACAGGATAAAAGAAAAACTTAGGTACAAGAGATCAAAAACTTCGTTGTTGAATTGGAACAGATAGGTCTATATTTCTTAATATCAAGGAATGGGTAGATCATGCCTGAGAATATTTTACTGAGAAACATCAGTTTAGGGACTCATGACATGCCCTGGCCATTCTGCATCATCATTACAAACTAATGTGAATAGCAAGCAATAAAGAAATCTATATATTTTTCCTTGGGTCTCCATAAACAGAAGCAATGTTCCCAAATGAATCTCACAGAGATTCATAGTTGTATGAATCTCATAGAGATTCATAGTTCTGCTGTACACTGTAAGATAGCATTACAAGAGGAGTAATATTCCTCTTGTAATATTACCCTATAGTGTATAGCAGAACTAACTTCAAATCAGGAAGGAAACTTTACACTACTGCATCATATCCTTCAAGCAACTTTGAAAGAACAAGAGAACACAAGGGATTTTGATGTCAGATTAAGATCAAATATTAAACTGTTGTTTATTAACAATTGTACTTATAGTTCAGAGGCAGCCGGCATGTTATAGTCACCATGTGTAGCATTCTGAAGACTGCCTCACCAACTTAACAAAGTAGGAATAACTGCAGACTGGTTTACTTTGTTCCCTACTCATCTCAGTTTGCCATTTTGGCACAATAAACATGTTTTTGTGCTTCTTTCTTTTCCAGCTCCCAAGGAAAATTGGCCATTAAGAAGTGACATAAGAGGAGATAAACAGCTGACTAAAAATCTGGCTAGTATTTTTCTGTTCGGTTTCTCTGCTGTCGTCTTTGGGGACTTTCATATGACAGATTTTCACTCTCTAATCTTTCCAAAGCTTTTGAGCCAGCTGTACAATCATCTCCGCTTTTGCCAAATCTTGAAATGCTGAGAATGAGCTAATCAGTGCTCTCTTCAGCTGATCAATAGAAAAATGCAAAGATCATCATTCAATCAGCTTCCTGCCCCCTGAGCTACATCAGTTCCTGGAGTACAAAAATCTCATTCCTTAAGAAAGAGAAAAATAAATAAATAGCTAACCCCTTCTTCCTTCATGTATTTGTCTGCAGTTTCGCCAAAAATCTGAACTGTTATTATAAGAGGAAACTTGTCTGGTTATTGAAAGCTGTAATCATGGCATGTTATCGTAGGTTTGCAGCCAGATGTTTTCCCCAGCAAATCCAATGATATATTTAGGCTGAAATGTAGAGTTTTTTTCTCCATATGGAAGAAAGGAGAACAAAGAACTTACCTGAGACCAGAGTCTGGATAGTAGAGTGAGATGAGTTTGATGCATATTGCACAGATAACCAGGGCTACAATACATTTTAGAGAACTAGCAAAACTGATAAATTCACTGAGAAGTTTGCTAGTGAAATGTATTTAAATCTTGTGAATCCATCCAGTGGGAGGCAAGTTGAGGCAAAACTTTGGACAAATGAGAACTCTTTAGGCCAGGGGTGTCAAACTCGCACTGTCACTTCATTGTCACGTGATGTATCATGACTTTTTCCCTTTGCTAAACTGGGGGTGGGCATGGCCAGCGTGTGTCGCATCCGGCCCATGGGTCACGAGTTTGACACCCTTAACTTAGACATTTAATTCTGCAAACTGAAAAACAAATGTTTTGCTCTTGAGCTGTGTCATAATTGTGTTTGAAGACAATAGTTTTGACTGCCTGTGGTTAATCTTTGGAACCACATTTATGTGAAGTAGATACCAGAGAGATTCAAATGCTATATGTGAAGAGGCTGTGTGTGTATTTATGTAGTTCAGTATTCTCCAGTGAGCTGCTCTGAACATCCAGTAGTGGGAGGTGCTTAGACTTTGGTTGGATAGGCTGGGCTTGATTGATTGGACACTCCTCCTCCTCTGACTTGGTGTGTGTTCATGTAGCAAGCATAATTAGTATTTTGGTTCTCAGTCCTGAGAAAGTGATCAATACATGCAGATTACACATTTATTTGCTATTTATAGCTAGGTTCTGCCACTTCTAAACACAAAACTAGGATTAATTGGTCTCAGACTGTTCAGAATTGTATCATCTGCCTGTATCTATGGTAGGGATGTGTAAAATGTTTTATTTATCAAATTTCTACATCACCCATCTCTGTGGTTTTTTTTTAAATATTTTTTATATTTGAACTTGTATGCCGCCCGGGGTGGCTCACAACTAAAAACACAGAACAATAAATATTTAAAAAACCATTAAACCAAATAACAAGCCCAAATATTAAAACAATGCAATAGTAAACATTAAAACCATCCCTCCCCCAGGGAGGGGTCACAGCCCGGGTTGGTCAAATAACCAGGTCTTCAGTTCACGGCGGAAGGTGCGGAGATCAGGGTTTCAAAGTGTCCTGGTCTCAAAATTTTTATTGTGAATGTTCCAAGCATGAAATATAACACTTGTTTTGAGAGTCTTCTTTCAAGCATGAAATAATCCATACCATTTTATTTTGACCATGAAACCAAGTATGGCTCTTTCGTGAAACACAGAACTGCATTCTCTATTCCAAGCTCTGCAATTGGGTTTCTGGAGTTTGGTTCCCCCACCCTCAATTTTTGTACAGCAAATTGGTATGGCAAAAGAGTATATTTTTTTCTGTAATGGGTTTAGAATAAATGGGGGGATATGGGAGTGGAGCATGGAGAGGAAAAAGCACATAGTCTAGCAGAAGAAATTTATTCTTCTGCATATATGCAGCCAGTGATATTTCCAGCAAGTCAAACATAGATACAAGTCAATTGTATTGTTTTACTGTCGTAATTTTAATTGTCTTAATTTAATTTTTAGTAATTTATAGACTTGTATTTGTTTAATATTTTTTTATTGTAAATGTATTCTTTTTTATATGTTCGCTGCCCTGAGTCCTTAGGGAGAAGGGCGGCATACAAGTCTAAATAAATAAATAAATAAATAAATAAATAAATAAATATAATAATAATAACCAAAATGACAAAATGTGGGTTGTGATAGTGGAATATAAACTCTGTTCCTTATGTATACTCATACACATGCAACAGTGGTGGGATTCAAATGTTTTTACTACCGGTTCTGTGGGCATGGCTTGGTGGGCGTGGCAGGGGAAGGATACTGTAAAATCTCCACTCAGAGGAGGTATTTGCCAGTTATCTGAACTACTCAACATTTCTGCTACCGGTTCTCCAGAACTAGTCAGAACCTGCTGAATACCACTTCTGACATGCAAGTACACAAGGGGCAAAGTTGGCATTATGATGTCGTCCCTCTTGTCATCTATTCTCCTCTGGAGACTCATGTCTACAACCTGCCAAGTTACTCATTATGGGTATGTTCTGATGAATAGGAGGGTTTTACTAGGTTTCTACACAGACATGCTAGCTTCATTCACAAATAAATGTTGCTGAAGTTGTACAAATGTAAAAACTTTCCCCAATAGTCTCTTGGCTGAGTTACCCTGAAATTTAATTTTTTAAAATGTAAAGACTTCTTTTTTTTTACATAACAGATGCTAGTCAAAATTTATTTTGTAATAGATAGCAGAAAGTCTGGATTTGTATTTTGTATTATGGGGATTTATTTAAATATTTTCCTTAAAATGTTTTTATAATGATATTAGGAGCCAAATTTTCTGCAACTTGAGTGGCAGATATCATTAAATATGGACCATGATCCCATGTACATTTATGGCCCTGAAGTAAAAGTAAAGGGGAAACAGCTGGTCTGAGTTCCAATTGTTTCATATGGATAGAATATGGGAAATATTTCAATTTCAGTTCCAATAGATTACAATCGAGCTATGTTGAATTTTTTTTCTTTTGAAACATATCCAGTTTATTGGAAAATAATCAAGTTTTATTACCAGTTGTCTTGTCTAGTAGTTAATATTGAGTTTCTTACTGATAGTTTTCTGGAATGTTTTATGAAAAAAAATCCTTTTACATCGCTCAGCGAACAAAACCATTGTGAAATTCTTTTTGTTTATCTTAAGAAATTGTGAGTCCGTAATAATAAACCTTACTTTAAAAATGTTTGGGGTAAATATTAAAAGGTTTCTTAGAAATCAATTTGTTCTTTCTTCATTAAATAGATATATTTTATTTTCAACATAATGTACTCTAATTTCTGGTTGTACTCTGTTTTTATAAGATTCATAATAAATATCCATTAAATAAAGCTTTACTAAGGTGCTACTAAGATGCACAACTTGCATTCCCATTATTGTAAAATTAAACGACTGACTTCAAAAAGTATCTCCCTTTGACTAATATGTGATTTCAAACAATAGCAAACTACCAACAGTCTTTACACTTTGAAAATATTTTTCACAACCCTTACTATTTAATCTGACCGTGCATGATATTAACATGCAGTAAAATTAGTAATATATTTTGAAGTAATGATGTCTACAGAATAATTAATATTCCCAGAAGTAAGGTCATATGTCTGTTTTTTTAAATAATGTAGTTACTGAAGTCAGATATAGTTGTGAATGTTAATAAATACAGGCACCTGAAATGCCCAGAATCCTTCTTTCCATGATAAAAGTGAAGATTCTCTTGTCTGGATGCATATTAATGTTGATTTTTATTACTAGTAATGTGCACACAAAAGAAACAGATGAAAGATTTGTCTAGTGCAGTATTCCATTCTACACAGTAGACAACTAACCTCCAAGAAGCACACTTTATTGTGTTCCCTAGCTTTCTGTGGCTGCTCTTGAGCTAATTTGTAATTTGCACTCCACATATTGCAATTTATGCTGGTGTAAAGAATACTAATATGTTTTGAAATTATACTGAAATTACATATTCTCATCAACTGTAAGAACAAATGTCAAGTTTCATTTACCATTGAGAATATTTCCAACCATCAGATTGTGGTAGGCTACAAATGTACATGGATATGATGACAAGAAATGAACATGTAGAAAGCCTAACTGTCTTTTCCAGAAACCCATCAAATTTCAGGGCAGGATCCTCATGGAAGATAAGTGGCCTATCAGAAGAGTAGAAAGAGCAGTTGAAGATGAAATCAATGTCCCTTACAAACTAAGGAACGTATCTTAAGATCCATTTTATTAGGAACTATTCTGTTTATTGTCTGAAGTTGTACAAGCCTGTCTAAATCTTATATAAATTTGTGCCTGAACACTGTTACTTACTGTACACTGTACTTTAGACAGCCACTACTGTACATCTGCGCCCCCCCCCGTCTCACTGTATCTCCATATCTATACATTCATGTTGTGTGTGGACACAGAGAGTGAGTCAAAAGTTAAGTTAAAAGTCATAGAGTTCTTGTGCCCTGGAAAGTGTTTACAGCCTTTGTGAGAACTGGGCTCATGAAAAAGCCATTTCTCTCAATTTCATCTCCTCTTGTAGCTGTAACTTTAAGGCAGAGAATAAGACCTTGGGTTACAGGTCTGCAATGGGAGATTTAGTTTCAGTTGTGTCAGAACAATGTGGAATGCTTTCCTTAAGCTAGACTCTCATGCTTTCTGCAAAATTTATAAAGAGTTTTTTGTTTTAGACATGCTTTTAAGAATCAAGCCTTTCTTCTCTTGCTCTGTTATAATATTCTTTGTTGATTTTTAGCATGCTTCTTTGCTATAGATTAGGAGATGCCTGACATATTTATGTGATTTTACTATTTTGGGCTTACCTTTAGAGGGAAATACAATCTGTAAATTCAGAAATAAAATACAAGAGAAAATTTTACAGGGCTGACCAAAATAAGACATTTGTTTGCTCCTAATTTAAGAAGTTACCCTGCAATTTAGTTCCATGAGAGAAGCTACACATACTTATTAACAAATTAAACTGAAAGTTTTCATTTTTTTATGTCATATGGCTGAATTAGAGATATAGATGTAGAGACAAACAGATGGCCTTGTGCATAAAAAGACAGAACAGTTCTTGTCTGCCACTAGAGTAGCCAAAGCTTTGGTGACTTGTAATGTATTTTCTGTCCATGATATCTGATTGCAGTAGCAATGTTAGTCCAGAGCAGTGGTTGGAGCCTACATATCTTGACTCAAGAGAGCCAATAATTAAATTTAGCTGGCTGAGAGTGGAGATCTCTGTAACAGCATGGCAATCATTTTTTTGGTGGCTAGTGGTGTGGTGCAGTGACAGTGGTGGCAATGAAGTCAGCAGAGCTACTTGTTAACTAGCACTCTACTGGTACAGACCAAGTTTACACAGTAAGACAGTTTGTACTTACTCTCTGTAAAGAAACCAAAACTAATCTAGAATGCTTGGCATTTAAAAGAACCTTTAAAATGTTACAAAGCCTAGTTCTTAAAGAGTGAGAAAATGCTAAAAAAGCATTTTTTGTGTAATAAATGTTATGTTCTATGTATAAAATAACCACCACCATCCTAAAGCCAGTTGGTGTAGTGGTTAAGACACCAGCTGGATGACCTTGGGCCAATCACGCTCTCTCAGCCCAACTCACCTTACAGGGTTGTTGTTGTTGTGGAAAAAATAGGATGATGATGATGTGTTGAATAGGTTCTGTCTTGAGGTATTTGTAAAAGGATGCAAATAAATAAATAATTTTAACAAAGAGGTAACAGTAAGCAACATAACTGGCATGTGCTTTTGAAGAAATGTTGGGAGTGATTCTGCCAGTTTATGGAGCTGGAGTAAAACTTACTGAAAAGGATAAAAACACAATTGTGTTGTCAGGGTTCCGACAGATGCCTTAATTAAATCATGAGTCTCAAGCCAAGCTCCAGAAGAAATCCAGTTATTATTAGGAACTTCATGCCGGCATGGATCAGGTGGAGCCAACTCTGACCTCAGTTAATTTGCCTCTGACCTTGTTTCCCCTCCCCCAATATGTGTCATCAGTCACGTTCTCCAACAAAGCAATTTCGCAGGTTGTAAAAGTCACTTCTGGCTAATGTGGGTTTCCATGGAGATGACCTCGGCATATCAGTTGGAATGTGCCATATTTTGACTGAGATTCCAGTTCCTTGAAGTTCTCTTTCCCATCCCCCTTGCCTATGGCAACTCGAGAGCAGGTCAGCGATGCTTTGCAAGTTGACATGTGTATTAATAAACTGATTGTGCTGACACTACTCATTTACGTGCTGTAAACAGATACTCAATTAACAGCATGTTGTACAGACTTGGCCTCTTTCTTTCACCAGTCCCCAAAGGATTCAGTTAGTTGCCCCTTCACCCATGCTGATTCCACATTTTGGCTGGAAGGTTGTCCATGTTGTTTTCCTTCTTCCAACTGAAATCCACCCAACCATTCGCTTACTTGTTGGTAACCAAACTTCTTGGTTGTCTAGTTTCCACAACAACTGGGCTGACTGGAGCTCAAGGGCCAGACCCTTGAATGTTCTATTAGTGAGCAATAAGAATTGGATGGTCAATTCTTGCGCTGCAGGCAAGCTGTATTCAATATCATTGTTAGATTGATAATCCAATCATTATTGATAATCAACCAGCCAGGGTTGCAGCTGCCATCACCACCAAGAATACTTGCAATTGTACTTGACAACTACACATGGTTAGTAAACATGCTCCTTTTTTGTACAGTGTCTTCAAATGAGGCTTTCTTTAGAACATGGGTTGCAGATTAATGAGAGCTACTGTACATTATAGCTCTTAATTAGAAGCTCTTTGTATTTTGATGACCTAGCACTTTTTTTAGGCTGCAGGAAATGCGTGAAGATCACATGGACATTATATATGCAGCAATTCCTGAAATATACTTGTTAAAATAAAAGAAAATATTGGGTTAGGAGGTATAGACATAAATTAAATGGCAGTGATATGACAGCCAGTAATATACTTTATCTAAGCCAGGGGTTCAAGCTCACCTCATCACTGCAGCATCATATAATAGATCGGGACTTTTTTTCCCTTTGTTAAGCCGGGCGTGAGGATGGCCAGCACATGACGCATCTGGCCTGTGGGCTGAGAGTTTGACAGCCCTGATCTAAGTTGTTCAACAAATTCCTTGCAGTCTGGATATTTGTCCTGTCTCAGAAAGTAAAAGATGCAGGAAGATAGACTTAACCCTGAATTTAAATAAGCTTAAATGTTAGTATAGTGTCTTAAGAGATTTCTGAAATAATGAAAATTAGTGGCCATTGGATGTTCCTAGATTTTTTGATACATGAAGAAGTTCAACCAAAGGTTGATAGCTAGTAATACTTTCCATTATTTACATCTGGAAGGAAGTTTACAGCTTATTATCTAGCAACAGCAGTGCAGTATATGTTTTCTCATGCTATGAAAGCAAGAGTATCGTAATATATTCAACATAGATATCATGGATCAGTGTTTAGAATCAGATCAAACATTTATTGTCAATGTACCACGTGTACAATGAAATTGAAATGGTATACTGATGCAGAATGTAGAAGCCTACTTTCAGATATGGTAGCCATTAGAAGTCAATAATACCACTACAATAGTCTGTTGATGTCTTTCAACATTAGAGTCATAATGATGAAAGGAACAACTGATCCCAAATGACTGGTATCTTGCTAATGTCTTATGACATGAAATCAGATCGGCCAGGTGTAATCTCATTAAAATGTCAACTGTGCATCGAGTATATAATTACCTGCACTATAGCCCAAATTTGCTCTTTTTTGTGGCATAGATTTGCTCATATTTTCTCCTAATATTGTTGTTACACACTTACAGCAAATGTAGCACAACCAGTTTAGGTAGCTGAATATAATATATTTTCCTCCCATATGTGGGAAATATGCTTGAAGTACAGGAAAAACAAGAAGAAAAAGAGAAAAATATTCCATTTAAAATATTTCAAGTTATTGTTGATATCTTAAACTAAATTATAGGCCTGTGACAATCATCCCTGACCTGAAGATTTGACAAAGCCATGAAAGGTTTTGATTCAAGACTTGATTGAAAAAAACATTTGTCCATAGGCTATATTGGGGAAGCATCAATATATCTGCAGTTGCTTTATTTTTTTAAAAAAAAATCAGATGACTTTTTTTTAAAAAGTGAAGTACAGTTGTAGCTAGAATAATTTAATACAAAATTGAAATCAAAATTGCTTTTGGCTCAGTTTTAGACTTGAGAGCAGTCAATCATCAGAAACTGTTGAAGAACCTTCAGGATAAATGTAATATTTTCATTGATGAAAGTATCTACATTTTTTCAAGCAAAGGTTTAAAGATATTTAGTGTAGAATATATACCTTTGATTTAAAAAAAATCATATCACTTTAATAACTGTATTTTCGAAACATCTTGATATACATTTTGGTTTAACTTTGTATCCATATCTTTAGCAACTATACTGACACAAGTACTTTTATTTTATTATTTTATTTATATTTTATTTATTTTATTTTATTTCAAGCTGATATCATATTCCACATTGTTGGTGCAGGGATGAGCTTCCCTGTGAATTCTGTGTATTTGTTAGTATGGAATGTCTTAAGGAAATCAGAATGATTGTGTGTATTTTGATTAATTATGATTTCCCAAGACAAATAAGCTTTGCAGGATTTTGAGGAATGAACAACATTATTCAGGCTATTGAACTTTTGAAGTTTTTCTATTCTGACAGCTAATAAGAAGCTCTTTTTGATATGTTATTTTTCAAAGTACATGAATTCTAATGTTAAACTTGATTTTTGTCTAGAAGATATAATTTTCTTCCTAGTGTATAATTAGTTACCCTAAGCTTTGTTAGTTTTTTTATATATTTTCCCAAGCGGGATTTTCAGTTCAGGGATAATTCAACATCTTGCCATATAGATGACAGGTGCTCAACATTAAAAATCATAAATTCTGGATGGAATTGCAGTGGATATACTTGGTTTGATAGCTAGATATTCTATGAGTTTATTTACTGATGTCAGAGGCATCAAATACTTGGTTTTAAAACCAACCAAGTGTTGATTTTCTATACAGATGAACTTTGTGATATAGCTTTTACCTAACTATACAAATGTATTAGGCCAGTGATATTCCTTATTTTCTTCCTTATTTTCTACTGCCCTCAAAGGTTGGATTCTTTTAATATATAGCACTTTGGGTTGTGTTCATACTTGCATGAGGCCCAAAATATTTCTTCTGAATAATGTTTGAACCAGGTAGAGTCTGATTTATTGTTACAAATTTCTTCTTTCCATCTCTTTTTTCCTATAATAGTTTTTCTGATTCTTCTCCTTAACACATTGAGTAATCTTAGAATTCATGGCACATTTCCTGGGCTGTGGTATACCTTATACCCGAGCATTATTGTAGTTTCAAATAATCGCCAACAGATTGGCATCTTATGATTTCCTTTCTTAATTTCTGCTACTATTTCTTTGCTCTGATAGCCTGTGGTTTTCATGTTCACTTGTATTCCTGTAACTTTCCTCTTTTTGGCAAACTTGGTTTCGCCATCCTATGTAGAAAACAAAATTTAGTTTCCAAGTTGTGCAATTATTTTCCTGCCATCATTAGTCCTGGTATATGTACTGCCACTGGAATAGATGTTTCTACTATTTTCATTCTTCTTACCAGCTGGGCAATTCATAATAACCATCCTATACCTCTGTCTCTCTGTTAAATGAATCCATCCACACTCTGGAGCTTACTTAACATCCTGAATAAAACATATAATTCTAGGTAATTAATTGTTATCAAATTCTATTTAAATGCATACTATATTTATCGTTACAGTTGAAGAACATAACTTTCAGTTATTTCCTTTATTTTCCTGCAAATGAATAATGATCTCCTGATGTCCTCCATAGCACCAAAGAGATAGAGCAATGAATTTATATTTGTTTAAATGTATCTTCCGAACACCATCACTCTGCTAAACAAATAATTCTCTCAACACTGTCCAACTATTTACAAAGTCTGCACTACTATTACTATTAATCTTCTCATCACTCCTTATTACCCATCCCTTCCCACTTGTGACTGTATGACTGTAACTTTGTCACTTGTGTCCTTATGATTTATATTGACTGTTTCCTAGTATGATTTGATTGCTTATTGTACCCTATGACTATTATTAAGTGTTGTACCTGATGAGTTGACAATACTATATACAGTTGACAATACAGACAATATTGCTACCCTTCAAAAAGACCTCAACTATGTATCAGAATGGTCAAACAAATGGCAACTTCAAATCTCAACAAATAAATGCTCTGTCTTACATATTGGCAAAAAAAATCAGAAAATAAAATACAAGCTGAATAGTCAAGACCTTGTTGATGATCCAAATTCTGTCAAGGACCTTGGAGTACTCATCTCAAATGATCTAAGTGCTAGAGCCCACTGTAACTACATAGCCAAAAAGGCATTAAGAGTTGTTAACCTAATCCTACGTAGCTTTTTCTCTGGTAATATCACACTACTAACTAGAACATATAAAACATTTGCTAGACCAATACTCGAGTACAGCTCACCAGTCTGGAACCCACATTATATATCTGATATTAACACAGTTGAGAAAGTCCAGAAATATTTCACAAGAGTGCTCCACTCCTCTACTCGTTGCAGAATACCTTATGCCACCAGATTTGAAATTCTAGACCTAGAAAACCTAGAACTACACCGCCTTCAGTCCGATCTAAGTATAGTATGTAAAATCATACATTGCAATGTCCTACCGGTCAAAGAATACTTCAGCTTCAACCATAACAATACAAGAGCACACAATAGTTTCAAACTCAAGGTTAACCGCACCAAAGTTGATTGCAGGAAATACAACTTCAGCAACAGAGTGGTCAATGTCTGGAATACTCTACCTGACTCTGTGGTTTCTTCCCCAAACCCCAAAAACTTTAACCTTAGACTGTCTACTATTGACCTCACCCCTTTCCTAAGAGGTCTGTAGGGGGTGTGCATAAACACACCAACGTGCCTACTGTTCCTGTCCTATTGACTCTTTTTATTTTTCTTATATGTATCCATTTAATGTACTCATAACTATGTTTATACTTATACCTATTATCTTGAAAGCGATTGACAAATCAAATCAAATCAAATAAATAAATAAATAATAAATGAGTCTTGACTCTTGATGAATGTTTCTTTTCTTTTATGTACACTGAGAGCATTTGCACCAAGACAATCTCTTCCCTTTCTTTAATTGGACTCTTCTCTAATTCGTTTACTGGTCAGGATACCTGTTCTTCAGAAATAAGTTTAATTGACTATGGAGAAGAAATTGGAGTTTGCTTGTCCATCCAAGATAGCTTGGGTTGACTCTGAATGCCGTAGAATCTGCTTTTAACAGAATAAGTACATCACCAGAAGGTGGTGTAGCCGAGCAAGGTTTTTGGCCTAGGACACCATTCTCTCAGCCTGCAATGATCATTCAGAACATAGAACATAGAATAATAAAGTTGAAAGGGACCTTGGAGGTCTTCAAATCCAACCTTCTGCTCCAGCAGGAAACCCTATACCATTTGTGATAAATGATTGTCCAGGAAGGACCAGAGGAATTAGAAGGGATTATAATAAGCGAACCCTATCTCTTCTGAAATAAGAAAGAACTTTAAAGTATATTCCCCCCAAATCCTCAAATCTTTGTAGCCCAGATATTAAGATAGAATTACTGGAGGAAGCTGATAACCGCTTATAGATATATTTGAACAATACAAGTGAACCTTACAGAACTATAGCTTCAAAATTGTGTTCAGTATTGTGCCACGACTTCTGAATGTAGTGGAACTGCTCACCAGATATCCCTCCCTGCTTCAAAAATTTGATCAGCTGATACTGGGTTTTGTTTTAATGTGCTTAAAAAAATAAAAGTGATGGGTTAAGGCATTTTATGTGTGTCTGTAAATGACTAATAATGAAAATATACAGATAACTGATATAGGAACAACAATTGCTTTTTTTTAGTGTGTGATTAACTGACTTCTTGCACTATAGCTTTCTGTTTTGTCACATTATTGAATTTTGCAAAATATACCAACTCAGTTTTACCCTAATTGTCAATTTTCTTCTATATTATAGCTGACAAATCAGACTTCAGCATATTTGGTGCTCCTACTGCTTCGAGAGTGATCATTGCATGTAACTCGGTGTTCCCAAACTTAGCAGTCTGCACATATAACTTTGAAAAAGAACCATAGTGGTTATGCCCTTCTCTTCTTCTTCTTCCTCTTCCTCCTCTTTACTGCCTGAATAGATCTTTCTGCTTTTTCCCTGCTTGCTCTTGTTTCTAGTTGTCAACTTTAACATATTTTCTCCTGTTTCTTCTAGAAAAGGGAAGGGATAGGGAACAGGACAAAGGCAGAAGTTGAAAGAAATATAATAGTGGGTAAGAGAGAGAGAATACCAGGAAGTAGCAACCATGAAGAATAGGGAGAATAGTTAGCTCTCCTTAGGTTTTTTTCCTCACAGCGTTTAGCCCGAAAAGCAAAGAAGATAGCAAACATCAGAGGAGATGATGTCAGTTAACAAAACATCTCTATCTAAGCAAAGTAAAGCAAACATGAAATGTCATTTATTGTCACTGTGCACTAATCTGACAGCCTGTTCCCAAACTCAGTTGAAGAGTATAAAAACACAGAATTATGCTGTGTGAGCTTCTAATAATTTTTTTCAGAGTTTCAGTAACATGTTTAGGAATATTTACTTCCTTCGGACTTAACGATGGGTTCTTAAACTAGCAGTCAAACAAATCTCAACTAAACCACAACACAACTGTTCCAGCATACTAAAAATGATCTATAGAACAGGAAAAAACAGATTATGCAATAGTTTCCAATTCACACGAGGAATTTGAAAAATGCTTAAAGCTTCACAATAGTTGTTGCAGGTCAAAGGCCATTAGACTCTTGCTCACTTTAGCTATAATGTGATAAAGGAGAAAACTTCTGCAAGACCATCGCTATGTATTTGTATTATGAATATTTTACAAGAAGCCCATTGACTGCCTACCCTGCTGCACATTAGCACTCTCCTTTTCTTACAGTGTAACTTTTGCCTTGAAAAGCAACAGGAAACAGGAGGTAGAATTTCTCCATCCATTCTTTTTCCAATATAAGTGTGGAGAAAGGAAACTGACTGAAAACTGAAATTTCAACTTTGAAATGATGGTGGATGGACCTTATTTTTAAATGTCACATATAATAAGCACAAGAAACTATAGCAGATCAAACAAATAACAATAGGAAAGCTTTCATTCACTGATTCTATTGCAAAACATTAAGAGAACTTTTTGTATAGGGGATATCTAAAAATGTAACATCCCATCCATCGTTTTGAGTGGTTACCAGAATTCTACTTTTTCATTTGGTAAAATAGAGATCCTTATGAATCTCATAGTTTAAAGTTATGAAGAAAACAATTTTTTCTCATAATGCTAGCATGAATACCAGAAATATGTGTATTGGTCAATTCCTTCACATGCCAATTTTCACCTACCCATTTTTTCTCATAATGCTAGCATGAATACCAGAAATATGTGTATTGATCAATTCCTTCACATGCCAATTTTCACCTACAAATATCCTCCATTATCCTTCATTATATATGTTTTTCCTCCTAGTAAAACTTGAAATTTAGTCTTCTACAATAAAGATTTTTTTAATCTCTTTTCCAAACTTTTTTTTTAAATGGTATTAACAGGACTTTACTATAACTTCTCTATTTTTCATGTATTTCAAGAATCTGATCCTATCCTTGCTCTAACATTTAGTTAGGAAATACAACTAACATTTAGTTAGAAAATACATGATAAACACAAATCACCAGGGCCTGATGGATTACATCCCAGAGTTTTAAAGGAGCTGGCAGAGGTCATCTCAGAACCACTGCACCATATCTTTCAAAAATCCTGGAGCACCGGGAAACTACCAGAGGACTGGAAAGGAGCTGATGTGGTTTCCATCTTCAAAAAAGAGAAAAAACAGATCCAGGAAACTATAGACCAATCAGCCTAACATCAATACTGGAAGATACTGGAAAAGATAATTAAAAAACAGATCTGCCAACATCTAGAAACAACTAAAGTAATAACTAGTGGTCAGCACGGGTTTGCTAAAAACAGATCTGTCAGGGCTTAAAAACAGCATCCCTGCTAATTAGAGATGATGGACCGTGCCTTTCTTCTGCTGTCAACTTTGATTAAATAAAACCCGGAAAATAATCTAAGAAACATCTTTTTATTAACAAAAATAATAAACCTAAACTGACTACATACCAGCAGTTAGCACACACAAAGGCATATATAAAAGAAAGTTACAGGAAGTAACAGGAAGTGAAGAAAAAAACTTTTGAAGCATGCGCAGTAAATCAGAAATCACAAGACAGTCTTATCTCATTGCTATGGAGACAAGATAACAAATGTTCTAACTAGCAGGCAACTGCCTGCAAATCTTAGCCTAAAAGCTTAGCAGGCAAATCAAAAAGAATGTAGTGACAAGATCATCCCAAACCAATCTTATTTCATTCTTCAACATAGTGACTAAATTAGTAGACCAGCAAAATACTGTGGACATAATATATTTAGATTTCAGCAAAGCATTCGACAAAGTAGACCACTTCGTATAAACTAGAAAAAAGTGGAATAGATAGCACCACGACTAGATGGACTCGCAACTGGCTGACAAACCGTATTCAACGAGTAGTCCTTAATGGGTCTAAGTCTACATGGAGGGAAGTAAGCAGTGGGGTGCCACAAGGTTCTGTCAGGCCCAGAATTCTTCAATATCTTCATTAATGACTTAGATGAGGGAATAGAAGGGGAATTTACCAAATTTGCAGATGATACTAAGCTGGCAGGAATAGCTAACACCCAAGAAGATAGGCTCAAGAACCAGATGGATCTTGACAGACTATAACACTGGGCCATATCTAACAAAATGAAATTCAATGTAGAGAAAAGTAAAGTCCTACACTTAGGCAAGAAAAACCAAAAGTACACATATAGACTGGGTGAAACCATGCTCAATAGCAGTAACTGTGAGAGGGATCTTGGAGTCTTAGTGGACAACCAGCTAAATATGAGCCAGCAGTGTACAGTAGCAGCCAAAAAGGCTAATGCAATCCTAAATTGCATTAACAGAGGGATACAATCAACATCAAGTGAGGTACTAATACCACTCTATAAAGCCTTAGTAAGACCACACCTAGAGTACTGCATGCAGTTTTGGTCACCACATTGTAAGAAAGATGTTGAGACTCTGGAAAAAGTACAGAGAACAGCAACCAGGATGATTAGGGGACTGGAGACTAAGGTATATGAAGAACAGTTACAAGACCTGGGCATGGCTAGTCTAGTGAAGAGAAGGACCAGGGGAGTCATGATAACAGTCTTCCAATATTTGAGGGGCTGCCACAGAGAGGAAGGGGTCAAGCTACTTTCTAAAGCGCCTGTAGGCCAGACAAGGAATAATGGATGGAAACTGAACAAGGAGAGATTTAACCTGGAAATAAGGAGAAACTTTCTGACAGTGAGAACAATCAACCAATGGCACAGCTTGCCCTCAGAGATTGTGGAAGCGTCATCACTTGAGACTTTCAAGAAGAGCTTGGACTGTCATTTGTCAGAAATGGTGTAGGGTCTCCTGCTTGAGTGGGGGATTGGACTAGTTGACCTATAAGGTCCCATAAACTGTTTCAACTCCTTCCCTCAAAACGATGCTATAGAGCACTGCACACCGGAACAACTAGACACAAGAACAGTTTTCCCCTGAAAGCCATCACTCTGCGAAACAAATAATTCCCTCAACACTGTTCAACTATTACAAAGTCTGCACTACTATTACTGTTAATCTTCTCATCACTCCTTATCACCCATCTCCTCCCACTTGTGATTGTATGACTGTAACTTTGTCGCTTGTATCCTTCCGATTTGTATTGACTGTTTCCTAGAATGATTTGATTGCTGATTGTACCCTATGACTATCATTAAGTGTTGTACATTATGATTCTTGATTCTTAACAAATTTATCTTTTCTTTTATGTATACTGAGAGTATACATAAAGACAAATTCCTTGTGTGTCCAATCACACTTGGCTAATAAAGTATTCTATTCTGTTCTGTTATTCCAACTCTGATTATCTGTTATTTGTTATCTAACTTTACCATACAATTAAGGTTAGTGAAGTACTGAAATGTATTAAATATCTTTAATCAAAATATACCCACCAAACAATAAAATTGGAAGCAATAATCAAAACTCCAACCTTATGGTAAGTCCTAGATTGGAATGGAAATGTCACATCCATTAGTTATTTCACACAAATGTAAAAGGGAACAAGAAAATTTATTCAAACCTGACATTCAGTATATTATTGAATGACACTTTCATTTCCATAATTTTCTTAGACTGATACTCTGATGGCCAAGATGATCTGTCTCCATCTCAACCACAGTGAAGCCGGCTTGGAATTTATCTAGCTAACAAAATTTTAATAGGGTGCACTTACTGTGCAGCAAATCTAAGAATTCAGGTTCTTAGACTTGAAGCCATTCTTAAGTAGATGCTTTAAAAGAAACTTAAACCAGGACTCTTGTTAGGTAGTTATTTTGCTTTGTCCTACTTATATTCTAACTACTTCCAACTTCTCCACTTGGAAATGTGCAAAAGTTAGACGGCAAGTAAGAACCTGATCTTGGACTGTCAGGGCTTTTTCTAAGATTCTGCCTTTTTTAGGCCAGTCAGTATTTATAAGCGTAATTTGGGAGTTTCCATAGTACCTGATTACAAGCACACATTTAAATTCATACAGTTTAATATAATTTTTAATAGAGATAGAGCAAACGCCCCCATAATTAGGATGAATTTCCCATTGTTTGGATGAAAAGTAATAAAGATTTAAAATGACAGACGGATAGGCTTTGTGAGCAGTAAACTAGCATGTAAACCCTACAACATCTGAAATAGATTCTAATTTATTTGCTCTATAGTTGATGTTAAAACAAGATTTAGCCCTGGAGGAATGGAAAGGGGAACAGGAATTAAATAGTACAGCAGTTTACTGCATTAAATCAATGTAAGAAGGCCATCTGAATTAATACATAGCTTCAGGGGATAGGATATTTTTGTCTGATTTGTACGTCTGTGTTTTCACCATCCAACCATAAAACTGCAAAATAGGATTGTTTTGTGTCCTAGAGAGAGGAAAACTCCATCCCTTGTTCATTTCATCTAATTCATTTATATATTAAAAATAATATGATTAGCATTAACTTGCATCAAAGGGCAAGAATGAAGAAGGATTGATAGTATATAGGTGGCATTTGCACTGCATCCTGAATTTTAAATGTTTAAATGTAATGCTAGTTTAGCTAGCAGAATGATAAAAATGCCGGCTTTGTGAATTTTACTTTGAATGAAATGGACACTGCTCAATTTACTAAAACAGACTCTAAAGCAAGTTTCTTAAAAGGAAATTCTAAGAAGGAGCCAGAGTGGTCATAATCTGCCCATGATGCATCCAGCCTGTGGGCCACCAGTTTGACACCCTGATCTAAATTAATGATGTTTCATTCATTTTTTAATCCTGATAATATTTATTTAGAGAAGTCTTAGAGAAAAATTCATAGAACACTGATGTTCTTCTGTTAAAAAGGGGGGAGGGTCTACAGTGGAACCTCGGGTCGTGAATGCTTCTGTTTGCGACCAAATTGAGTGATGGCCAGAGTTTTTGGCCAAGTTTTGTTTCTGGTCATGAATACATCTTCAGGTGGCAACCAGACATATCCATGGTGATTTCCCCTTCGGCACCATTTTTTTTTTGTCCATGCATGCGCAGACAGTCGTGCTTCTGGTCACAATCAAATCAGGTTGTGACCATAGCCCTGGAATGGATTACGGTCACAACCCAAGGTTCTGCTGTATTAAATATTTGGCTAACTCAAGTAGACCGATTTCTATGTCTGGAAAGATATTGCAACAATACTAAATGAAAAAAAAGTGGTAATTGAAAGTTATAATGGTTTTAAATAAATTCTAGCACACTATTCTTTATTTAATAAGTTAATGGATATGGTAAGCAGAAAAGTTGCAAAACAGATCTCTGGAAAAATATCATAATATAATGATTACTGGATGGAAATATAATTAAGAACTGTAGTTTTTTGAGGTCAAAGCTGGTTCCTAGTTTCATTATTTCCTCCCTCTCTTGATGCGTGCTTTATGGATGCCCACTTGGTTACAATCATTTTTCTTGTAAATCTTGGCACAACAGAGGATAAATTAAAACCAATAGAACCATTACAGTTATATTATTGTTATTTTCCTAAATAACCTGAAAATATTCCATTATTTTTGTCAATTCTTCATTTAAAGTATATGTTAGTGGAAGCTATTGCATTCAGTTATTAAAGATAAGCAAGGTCATTTAAATTAGAAATCTGAATACAATATAAATAGAACAATGGTACAGGTTCAGTCCTATTCTGCTCACAAAATACAGTTATTTCTCAATTATTTGAGTCAGTCAGTCTTATTATGCTAATTGTTCAGTGATGGGGTTAATGCTTGAGAAGATCTCAAAGTACTATCTATGAACCTAGCCACAGCGATTTACAAATGCCTGAATCCAATGTATAAATCCAATTAATGTGGTTTACTCAGCAAACCACAACTGAAACAAATCATGTTTTAGCACAGCATATAAAGCCAACTGAAATCTGACCACTTCAGATACTTGTATGAATATTTACATAATGTATTTATATATTCTTTGAGGTTTGTAGCCAAATATTATAGTTGGGGGTGTATTTTCTGTACTTTTATAGTAAATGAATCCTCCATAGGCAGTTTATATGAGTAGGAGCTGTGACATGAGCTATGTGGCTGGAGTAGATCTTTGTAAACATCTATATCCTTTTTCCTACTTTCCTAAAATTGTACAATCTAAATATTACTATCTATTCTTGTCAGTTCTTCTACTGATCCTATTTCTTCTTTCAAACTTACTAAAGCAATAACAGGTTTGGCTCTATCATTAGTTAAAATAACACGTATCAAGGTCTTTTACTGTAAAAGAAGGAAAGCAGGAGAATTTTCATTAAAATATTAAAATTATACTTATAAAAGATAGGAAGAAACATAGAATAGGATGCTCTTTATTTCAGGAAGTGTAAATTTGATGTATTTCTAATATTGTATTGCATAATATTGTATTTACCTAAAAAGATGATCCTGGATTTAATAACAAACCTCATAAAACAAGAAAACAGAGTATGGAAAGAATCTTTAAACAGAGATGAAATTCTAGGGTAGTGCCTAGCTTTCCCACCTCGCCAAATTAAGTTTTCCAATTTTACCTGAAACCAACCCTGGAGTGTTAATCCTCCCATTCATAATTCATAACGTGTAACATATTTCTTTATGTACATGCATATACTTAGGTGTGTATCCTCCCAGAAGTCTCCTTTTAAAAACAGCAGGGCCAGGATATGTATTAGGACAGTACTGGGCTTTGGATATAAAAGCAGAAAAAATGTGCAGAAATGCATTCTCACAGAATCCTGATTTACAATTCCTTCAAGTAGCAGCATCTTGCCCCCCCCCAATTTGAATTCAAAGAACTGTCCAGTCCCAAGAGAGAGAGAGAAAGAAAGAGAGTGAAATGATAGTCAATTAAAACTAATTGCTTGTAAAAGAAGTTACCCCATTTATAAAGTTAATTGATCCCATTATCTACTTATGACAACCATTCTCTTTTATGGGCAGAATGACAGTATCCACACACAATCCCTTTTCTCCTTTCACTAGGAACAGAAAAAAGAAATATGGTGATGGAATGTGGTAGAAGGGATGGAAAGAGAAGGCAAAGGGAAAGGAGGAGAAAGGGCAGACACCAGATGAAAATGACTAGGGGGTGAGAGATAAGTAAATATGGAAGGGGAAAAAAAGAGAAGTCCACTATAGCATCTCTGGAAAGGGTTGAATTCACTAGGCAAGCAGCTTTCCCAAGCAAGAACTAATTTTTAGGCTAATCTTCAAAAGCATCCTATTAAGCGGAAAGGTATACAAATAGAATGGAATAGAATGGAAGGGAATGGTTGGAAAGGACTTTGGAGGTCTTCTAGTCCAACACTGTGCTCAGGCAGGAAACCCTATGCCATTTCAGACAAATGTCCAATCTCTTCTTAAAAACTTCCACTGTTGGAGCATTCACAACTTCTGGAGGCAAGTTTTTCCACTGATTAATTGTTCTAGCTGTCAGGAAATTTTCTCCTTAGTTCTAAGTTGCTTCTCTCCTTGATTAGTTTCCACCCATTGCTTCTTGTCCTGCCCTCAGGTGCTTTGACTCCTTCTTCTTTGTGGCAGCCCCTGAGATATTGGAACACTGCTATCATGTCACCCCAGTCCTTCTTTTCATTAAACTAAACGTACCTAATTCCAGCAACCATTCTTTATATGTTTTAGCCTCCAGTCCCCTAATCATCTTTGTTATTCTTTTCTGTAATCTTTCTAGAGTCTCAACGTCTTTTTAAAATTGTGGCAAGCAAAACTGGATGCAGTGTTCCAAATGTGGTCTTACCAAGACATTCTAAAGTGATATTAACACTTCACATGATCTTGATTCTATCCCTCTGTTTATGCAGCCAAGAACTATGTTGGCTCCTTTGGCAGCTGCAGCACACTGCTGGTTCATATTTAAATGATTGTCTACTAGGACTCCAAGATCCCTCTCACAGTTACTACTATTGATCCATGTACCACCTATACTATACCTGTGCATTGGTTTTTCTTGCCTAAATGTAGAATCTTACTTTTTTTCACCACTGAATTTCATTTTGTTAGATAGCACCCAATGTTCAAGTCTCTTAAGATCCTTCTATATCTTAAGCCTATCTTTTGGAGTGTTGGCTATTCCTGCCACCTTGGTGTCATCTGCAAATTTGATGAGTTCCCCATCTATCCCATCATTCAAATCATTGATGAAGATGTTGAAGAGTACTGGGCCTAAAACAGACCCTTGGGATACCTCACTGCATACTTCCCTCCATGTAGATGCAGTTCCATTGAGGACTATGTGTTGAGTGCAGTTGGAATCCATCTGGTGGTGATGCTGCCTATCCCATATTTTCCTATCTTATCAAGTAGTAGGTTATTATCACATGCCTTACTGCTTATTAACATGGCTTTTTTTGTTCTTCTGAGCAATGATAAGAGAACACCATTTCGCAAATAGTTATTTGGAGGACAAGTTATGTTTGTGTCAGGTACAATAAATGCAATACATCAGTGACCCCCATTAAACTGGATAAAGTGAATCATGTTCATGCTCATGGACCTCGGAGATCTCCTTGGTTTACCGAGGAACTCCAGGGGATGAAACGGCGGAAGAGATGCCTAGAGCGCCGCTGGAAGAAAAGTCGGGCTGAATCTGACCGGACACTGTTAGGACGTCATATTGACGCCTATCTAGTGGCGATAAGAGTGGCGCAACGATTATATTGGGCCAGTCTTATCGCGACTGCAGACTGTCCCCCGGCCGCCCTGTTTGGGGTGACACGCTCCCTCTTAAGATCTGAGGAGGCGGAGGAACCCCTGCAGGGTAGGGCCGAGGAATTTGTTCAGTTTCTGGCAGATAAAGTCACTCAGATCCGGTCGGACTTGGACTCTGGCTGGGCAGAGTCCACTGAGGTGGTAGGGGCAGGTCTTAGTCCGGTTATCTGGGATGAGTTTGTTCCTGTTGACCCTGAGGATGTGGACAAGGCCCTGGGAGCAGTGAATGCCACCACCTGTTTGCTGGACCCATGTCCCTCCTGGCTTGTCTCAGCAGGCCGGGAGACAACATGCGGCTGGCTCCAAAATTTTTGGTAGTTTATGATGTTATTATGTTCATGTTATATGCTATATACATTTGAAAAATGCATAAATGAATCAAAAACCAACTCTTTATTTAGCTACTATTCAGATAATAAGAATGGGGAAAGTTATAATGATTCTTAATGAAATCCACAGGTGTTTCCCTACTCTTGGAAATTTCCAAGTGTTAGCTGAACCATGACCTCAGTAATTAATTCACTGAAAATACTATCATAGCAGTCTTCTCTCTGTCTCTGTCTCTCTCTGTCTCTGCCTGCCTACCTGCCTGCCTGCCTGCCTGCCTGTCTCTCTCTGTTTCTCCCTCTCTGTCTCTCTCTGTCTCTCTCTCACACACACACACTCATTCGGTCTCACACCTGTCAATGCTTCTTGCTGCTTCAACCTCTAATTTAAGCATTGCTTAGGATGAGTTTTATATGTGTTGTGAGATTTGTCAGATATGGATTTCTTCAATCTCCTTTTAGAATGTGTGCTGGCAGCCAAAACACTTTTCGGCTTTTCCCTTTCAGACCTTCAGCAGCAGCAGCAGTTCCCCCCACCCCCGGTTTGTGTCTTTATCTCTTTACATAAACCATACTCTGTTCCTAGCTTTTAAGGGGATCCTCAAGGGATTTTAAAGAAAATGTTGAGGGCGAAAATAGCACTTTTTCTTTAAGGCATTGACATGTACAATACAGATTAACATATGAATATGTATTCTCATACATTATAACAGAAAGTTTCTGCGAAGATGAACAAATGTTGAACAGTGCAATCTATATATATCACAAGAAATTCATTGGGGCTCAAATAATGGGATTAAGTTTGCAGCCTCTGTTCTTTTGGTTAAATGTAGTTGTATAATATTTTTATGCAATCTGTGTCTAAATCACTACGGCTTTAGAAAGATACGGAACTCAGAACAAAATGAGTTTGCCTTCTTTCTTCCAGTATTTATGCCAAGACAAAAAGCTAAGTTTAATGTAGCAATTGCATCCTGGAGAGATTCCCATGAATGCATCAGTGTGAAGACAAATAGGCTATTCATCTAGTTGGACTTCAGACAGTTACATCAACGACAATTAGCCAGGAAATCACCTCCAGGAAGTTGGATGAAAGAGCCATGCCAATGAACAGCTTTCAGATGTACAGACCTAGAAGAATAATTTTGGGAGCCATCCTGTGGTTTCAAAATGCTTTATTAGAAGGCTATGTCACTTTTGCATTAGTATCGTGTGCTCAGTTATAAAATCTACATAAACTCATATATTTAAAACCAGTTTTCTTAAGCATAGTAAGAATAAGCAAAAATGCAGATCCAAAAGGGAACAAATAAAATATTGTGCAACTGTTTCAAGAAGTATGTTCCTAAATTTCCTCAGAAAATATCCACTGTTTCTTGCCAAATAACTTTAGAATTTTTACATAATTAGTGTAACAGAAGAAGCCCTCTGAGTTTTGCAAGTTTTGATGGCCCATTTTCCTATAACCTTTTAATGTGATATAGTTTAACTGTTACAAGACTTTGTCTAATGTTTCTCCCCAACTAGCATTACATAATCAGACTATACAGTAGCCTGTGAATTATTTACTGAACACAAAGGTCCATCATGTATTTTTCTGAATTTTCTTCCATTTCCTCTTTTCCCTTTTGAAATTTCACACTATTTTTCATTTGGTTCCAACCTCACTAAGCTTTAAAAAAAATTATTTCATTTTCATTTATTGAAATAATTAGCCCAGGAATATTTTGTAGTTGAGTTTCTTTTAGAAAGAAAGTCAAGAGATCCTCGGTTCATTAGAACTGAACAGTAAGTAGCAGAGTTGTTGTCTTTTAATTGCTTATTTAATTATTTATTTATCTAGTTAGTCAACATACAGGGGTCCCGGTCTCACTCTAGACAGTGTGCAAGAATTAAAAATCATAACATAAATCACATCCTTAAAAAAACCCCTATATCACTGGAGTCAAAAACCATACCACTTCAGATCTCTGAAACAAAACAAAACACTCAGCCAAAGGGACTCAATCTCCCAGCTCAAATTACTGTGGAAATATCCAAGTGTTTCATATCTTACAAAAGGCCAACAGAGTCACGCCTTCCAAATCTCTGGGGGATGCTGTTCCAGAGAGAGGTGTAGTAATGGAGAAGACTGGCTCCTAGGTAAAAGATGATACTCTCTAATGGACAGGACTTGGAGATGCCAACTTTGCCAGTTGGGGTGAGCAGAGACAGGCAGTCTCATAAGTAACCTGACTCCGGTTCAAATGGCTTTATAGGGCAAAGAAAATAGCATATTTGATTATCCACAGAAGCCCACTAAGAGCCAGTGCAAGCAGTATTCATAAAATACCCAAAATGTGCCAGTGCATTTTGCACCTTCTGAGTGCTCTTTAACGGCATCCCTATTTGAGGGGCATTAACTTATGATCACAACTGAGACCAGAATTTCTGTTGTTAAGCAAGGCAGTGGTTAAGCGAGTTGTGCTCAATTTTATGACCTTTTCTGTCATGCTTGTGAAGCAAATCACTGCAACTGTGAAGTGAATCATGCAGCCATTAAGCAAACCCAGGTTGCAAATGACAATCAAGTGACTCCGGGACACTGCAACTGTTTGTACATACATGCCGGATGCTAAGCACCCAAATTTTGATCACGCGACTATAGGGTTGCTGCACCGATTGTACCCGCAAGGACCAGTTGCAAATCATTTTTTTCACTGCAGTTGTAACTTTGAATGATCACTAAATGAATGATTGTAAGTCAGTGAGAGTTGATTTCAGGCATAAGTTACTATGAGAAAGGCCACCCAATCGAGAAAAAGATAGAATTGGTATAACAAGAAAACCTGTGTAAAAGCTTTCCTAGCCATGACTGCCACCTGCAACAGAACAGCCTGCCTCTTGGAGTAGTGGGTGTTCCATCTTTCCATGTTTCCAAGAAAAGTGGAAAAGTTTCTCTGGAATTGCTGTCCTAATCAAAGGGCTAGGCTTACTTTACTTCCAACCTATGATTCTATAAGAGCGTGGAATCTCAAAATTGGGCCTTGGTGGCTCAGGCTGTTAAATGCCTGCATTTAAGTTCCAGCTGCCTACAATTACTGTAGGCTCGAATCCCACCAGGCTCAAGGTTGACTCAGCCTTCCATCCTCTTGGGGTAGGTAAATTGAGGACCCAAGATTTTTTTTTTTTTAATTACATTTATATGCCGCCCTTCTCCGAGACTCAGGTACAATTGAGGCAACCCAATGGCTCAGCATTTCATTCCATTGTATATGCCTGCTTATTACTGGCGGCATTTTTAAAGGTCAGCTAATTGCCCCCAACAATCTTGGGTCCTCAATTGGGGGCAATAAGCTCACTTTGTAAAAATGCCGCTTAGTAATAAGCAGGCATATACAATGGAATGAAGGCTATTGCTGAGCACACTGGGTTGTATCCCAAAAATTGTAAGCCACCCTGAGTCTTTGGAGAAGGGTGGCATATAAATGTAATTTTAAAAAAAACAATTAAAAAAAACAGCAAACAACAGACTAGCAAGTTGACTAGCAAGTGTTATTTACCTTCAAGTATTCTGACTTTTGTATCTTTCCCCAGTCTGTCAGTATTGATAGCCCTTACCTATTGATACTAGAAACTCCATTGTTAAGTGACATGGTCATAAATTGAAGAACCATCTAACTGTGCAGCTTAGCAAGAGCAGTTCTGCAGTCCTGGTTACTATTGTTAAGTGAGACCATGCAGCTTTTTAAGTAAGGAGCTGGCAACTTCCTGTCAGCTTACCTATTGACTTTGCTTATCAGAAGCCAATTGTAAAGGTCAGAAGTTGTGATCACATGATGTGGGACGCGGTAATGACTGTAAATGCAAGAAACAGTCTTAACTACCATTTCTTCAGTGCCATCATAAGTTCAAATGGTTACTGAATGAGTGGTTGTTAAACAAGGAGTTCCTCACTTTCATTATTTTTTGGAAGGAATACCAAGCTAGCAGATTGGCTTACTAGCCAGCCATTATTTATGGTCAGTGCTGTACTGTGAACACTTTGAGGAATGATAGGTTGAAGGTGATTTGAAAAGCCCTGAGATTTTCTGGTGCTCACCCATCTGGATACTAACCAGGCAGAGACATCCGCAAGGGACAAATGGTGAAGCATGTGATATAGTGTAAAGTCTGCCTCTTATGTCCTGGCATATGATGGTGTGGCATAAATATAAAATGTCAAAGTTTGTTTTGTGAAATCATGATGCACATTTCATTATTTTGGTGGCAATGTAGAGCTAGCTGGAGGTCCCTGTGTAATCAGGTCCACCTTTGCTTAGGTGTTTGAGATCAGTGAAGCTCAGCTAGTGCTGCCCTCCCAGATGCATTGACCAAGTGAACCATGTTTCTTTTCTAATAAAATACCTAAGTAGAAATTCTTTTCCCAAGTGGAGTGGAGACAAACATGTCCTCCCCAAAATATGAGATTATTTTTTTAAATTAAGTATTTTATAGCAAAGTCAACAGATTTGGAAGGGAAAGACCATGTTTTACTCAGGAAGCATTTGGGAGTACATAAAAATTGAACTAGTTTCTCTAGCTCCTCCCTCTTTTGCCATGGCCATGAGTAAGTGAAGAAAATCGATGAATGAGTGTTCCTCTGCTCTGTTTCTGTTTTTAATGAAATCACAAGCCATTTATCGAAACTGAAAATGGCAGGATGCTCCATCTGGTTGGCTGATGTAGAAGTGTTGCTTTATTCAACTACTGTTGCATAAAGAAGGTTGTAGGACCCATGAGAGATATGCAACATTTACCCTTGCTTGATCTGAATTTCTGATTTCTTGCTTCTTGCTCTTGCCTTCCCCATTCTTTTTCTGATCCCATAAGAAGCATGTCCATTGCAGTGCTTTCCATATGTTACTTCAGTTGTATCAATAGTGTTTAGTAGGTTGAAAACATATCTTTTTCTGATATTTTATTTTATTTATATGTGTGTGTATATGCCATGATGTATTCTGTAAGCATATTTTTCAGAAATAGCAGCTGAAGTAATGAAACATTTACTGGATGGTACAGCATCAGACTGCAGATGGGGAAGCAAGAAGCATTGAATGTTTCTGCGCAAAATCCCTGTTAAGGAAGGCATGAAAGAATCTTTAAATGTACAATCCCTGCCTAATTTCAGAACTACTGTGCAGAAAATAATTCTTTAATCAAGCTGCTCTTTACACAGGGTGCTTGCTAGACTCTAGGTTTAGTAGATTATACCAGTGAAAAGCAGTGAAAAAGCAAGCCATAGTGGTCAGATTAGCTGTAAGATTCTACCACAGGTTTTGTATATTTTCAGATGCTTGACCATCTATGGCAGTGATGGTGAACCTTTTAGAGACCGAGTGCCGAAACAGAAAGTCGTGCACACGCAAGCGCCAGAGAGTCGAAGTCCAACTGGCTGGCGGGGAGGTGGGGCATCACAACACCCATAGCACTGCAGGAAACTTCTGTTTCCCTGCAATCGACAGCAAGAAACGTCACAGAGAAACATGGTGGAGCTGAACTGGGGCGACAGTGCACATGCCCAGAGAGAGGGCTCTGAGTGTCACCTCTGGCATGCCTGCCATAGGTTCGCCACCACTAATCTATGGTGTTTATAAGCAAACTCCTTCTTTTTCCAGTTATTAGCTGGAAAAAAAAGTCAGATTTCAAACTTACGAAACAAAGAGAAACCTGAAAACATGAAAATTCACATTTCTCCAGTTGTTCTCTGAGGAATCAGTATGATCCTGCATTTCAGTATCCTTAGCCAATTACTGATACCAGATATCATTTATATATATTTATTTTTTAGTTGTTAGCCACCCTGAGTCCCTTTGGAGAGGGGGCAGCATACAAGTCAATATATAGATATAGAGATGGAGATGGAGATAGGGATAGAGATAGAGATAGAGATAGAGATAGATAGATAGACAGACAGACAGATAGATAGATAGATAGATAGATACCAGATATCTGGATGAAGCATCTCCTTTTTCTTGCTACACCAGTGGAAATGTTATTTATTGTCTCTTAGAGAAAAAAACAAGAGAACTGCTTATTTTGTCCAAAAAAATAAAAATAAAAAACAGCAACAAAGGTGCAACAACCTCTTAATTCAGATCTTTGTTCCTTCTATTCTCCTGCAGTTAGTAAAATGTTTTCAAAACTCATTCTATTTATATATATTTACACTTCGGCTCCATGACTTGCATTGGTTGCCAGTTTGCTTCCAGGTGCAATTCAAGGTGTTGGTCTTGACTTTTAAAGCTCTACATGGCATGGGAGTGGGGCCAGATTAATTCAGGAACTGCCTCTTCCTGGTTACAGGAAGTCAAGCAGAAGAGCAGAAGAGGTATGCCCCAGGTCCTGTTTGCTAAGGAGATCCATCCTTAGGACCCAGAAGACACACCTTTTCTGCTATAGCCCCTACTGTGTAGAACAGGGTTGTCAAACTCGATTTCATTGAGGGGTGCATCTGGGTTGTGTTTGATTGTGGGGGGTCCTGGCCAGGGTGGGCGTGGCCAGCTCGATGTCACTCATGCCAGGGGCACCTGTGGCAGCCCAAGCACTCTGCCAGTGAAAACGGGCTCCCGAGCTCTGTTTTCTGTCCATTTCTGTCTGTCTGTCTACACACACATATAGAAAGATGTAGATATATTAATAGGGTTCCTCTCACTGAAAATATCTGTAGATGCCCATGTTTAAGCATTAAATAATATGAATAATTTGGAATATTCCATCTTTTTGGGTTGGTGAAGATATTTCTTTCTCATTCCTGTCTTGAGTTGCTGCAAAATAGCTACATTTACTTGATGTAATTTTATCTCTGAATAATATGTTTATTAAAGATAGTGGTAAATAGCATATCTGTATGTCCCTAAGTCTCTTGAAATAGTTCAAAAGCAACTCATAATATAGTTTAATTTCCTGCATGATCTTGAGCTACAAAGAAAGCAAGAAAGTTCAGTGCAGCTGTTCCAAAACCATTATCATCTGGTACTCCCATTGTATTATATTAATAATCTGAGTATTTTAGCAGCTGTTTGATCAGGTGTTCACAATATGCCATATATAATCATTTCTAGACAGTGTGAAAGGTCATTGTGTTATGAATCCAACATACTCAGGGAAACTTCAAAGTATGTTTTCCATTTTCTTTAGTTAAACAAACAAAATAAAAATAAAGGACAGAATGACTAGATAATAGCATACTGTCCTTTGTGCAGTTTTACCAAAATAATGCATTTTCCATTGGAGTAATGTGTTGTTAAAAAATTAGAAAAAAAGGGAATGAGCAATTCTCTATTATCCTTTCGCTTCTGTAGGTCATATAGTGTTGTATATGTTTGATTCAGTTACTCTGATATTTTTTGGAGGAAAAATGAAAAATACACTCAATGAATCAGTACCAATATCTCAATAAATTCAGTTGAATGCAGCCAGATATTTTTTAGTTTTGATTCAGAATGCTTTTGTGGGAGGAACTGAAAAATTTAGAAGCATGTTATGGGTGTAAACAACAACAAAAATCCTATTTATCTTGGCCCTTTTGTATAATAGTTATTGTTCAAAGCTAAGCCATAAACAGAGAAGCAAAAGGTTTCACACTGTGAAATGTAATACTAAAATATTTCTGGATTCCATGTGGTGGGAGGACTTTTAACACTGCAAGAACAGTTGGTTTCACACCCTCCCAGCAGATTCCTCAAGAAATCCAATATCGTTTTAAGCTTTTTTCAAAGTAGTATGAGTTGCCAATCTGTGCAAATTTTTGAAACAGCTGTACTTTAGAAACACAATTCTTAGCATGGTTTTGACAATCTATTCCAATGTTAAAGATATTGCCAGAAACAATAGTGCTTTGTCAATGAAGCCTTATAAAACAGAAATGTATTATAAGCTCCATTAATGAAAGTTATCTAGGAAATGAGAATGCATTGTAATTGTCAGGCACAGGAAGTCAGGAGCCAGGATAGAATTCAAAAGCACTACACATTTATTCCCTGAAATCTATGCACAAGAATCTGATCTATCAATGATCATGTCAAATTGATGCCAGATAACAGTCAACAGACTTCAAGGGAGGGCTGGACTTAGGCCTCTTATGAGGGTGTTGTGACTCCAAACTAATGGTGCATTTGACTCCCCCCCTCAGGCTCAGCCTGGTCATCTCCAACACTAATAACTGAAAATCAGAGTGGTCTTCTTTATTTATATAAAACAAAATTTAACTTCACTCAGAGTTCTATAAAATCAGCTTTGTTCTCTAAAAACAAAAATAATCAAAAATATCATTCTTACCCATCAGAATTCTTTAAAATACAGTTTGCAACATGATGAAATAAATACTAGTAGGAAGATGTTCTTCATAATTGAAATGTTTAAACTATAATTAAAAGGCCATGAAAGTTCAATAAAAGTAGAAAGTTTTTTTCTCACTTTTTGTACTCTTCACTTCAAAATAAAGGGATTGACTTCATTTCATCACTATCACAGAGTTTGTTTTCTCCTGTAGAATGCTATAAAATGCATTTTGATCATAAATTTATCACATAATTCCTTTGATCAGGTAATTTTCTTGATATATCACATCAAAGTGAACCCCTTCAAATTTATATGATTAATGCTATTTTCATAACTATTTGAGTAAATCCAGTTTAATCTTTGTTTTTAGTAACACATCAGTAATGAAAAAATGCATTGTAGTTTTATATATAATTAGGACAATTAGAAGTTCTGCATTAATGTAAATGCCAGTTTTATTATTGATAATATATAATGTTGGAAAGCATTCATATTTTCAGTTTCAGCTTTACTGCATACGTTTTGGTAGTCTTCCATAATAGGTTGTTTATTAGACTCAGCTTTATTCCTCACCAGAAGGGTCTATTCATTCAGAATAATTGGGTGCAGCATATCAAACAATGTGTGGAAATACAAGCATCAAAGATCACTTTCTTTTTTATTTTCTGCTTTGAAAGAGAATAGCCATAATCACGTGATATCCTAATGGATGCTAACATTTATCTTCCTCAATAGAACATTGTGACAAAACTTTTAGATTACTGTAATAAGACAACATAGTTGATAAATTTTGATTTACTTCTTTTCTGCATGGATTTCCAGGTGGAGATTGAAAAATTGGACTATCACCACTATTTGCCACTGTTTTTCGATGGATTATGTGAAATGCAATTTCCTTACGAGTTTTTTGCTCGGCAAGGCATCCATGACATGTTGGAGCATGGTGGGAACAAGATCCTTCCTGTCATTCCTCAGCTCATTATTCCAATAAAAAGTAAGTCTGAAGAATGAAATAGGGCCTAGGGTTTGGAAGGGGGGATTTTTGACAGGCTGCTAATTAAGGAATAAAATAGGCCTTGTATTTACAGTAATATAGATGATAAACGTAAATCAGTTGTAAGGCCATAACCAAGGCCCAAATAATTGTGTTGCCTGACTTGTTGTTTTCTTACTCTAATGCTAACCATGGTACAGCATACAAGTTGTTAAACTTCTTTTCATTCTTCTTTTTATATTCTTCAAACTAAGATATGAAAACACTGTAAAAGAAGTAACAAAATATTGCAGTACCTCAACTTTTTTATTTTGCTATTTTGAGTAACTTGGTTGTTTTTCTTTGTAAGTCAGGTTTTCCCTCATCAGGAGGTAATGTTCCATTTCGGATGAACATCTTTGTGCTCCTTAAGATAGGCAAGAGCCACTGACTGCCTGTATTATTCTTGCATACCCTTCCCTTTTTCCTTCTTCAATATAATGCAAATTGATACATCTTGGTATATTGATCACAGTTCACAATTGTATTTGAACCTCAGACTATGATTTCAGGACACAAGCATTATTTGGGGGATAGTGAAATGAGTCTTCTTTTGACATATGCCAGGATTTGGATTCAATACAGGTAGTCCTCAACTTACAACCATGATTTGGACTGGAACTTCTATTGCTAAGTGATATGGTCATTCAGTGATGCACTCATTTTGTGAGTTGTGCTGGTTTTACCTTTTGTGCCATGGTTGTTAAATGAATCCGGCTCACCCCGTTGACTTTGCTTGTTGGTAGCCGGCTGGGAAGGTCACAAATGGTGATTACGTGAGCCCCGGGATGCTGCAGCCATCATAAATACATGCCAATTGCCAAGTGCCCCGATTTTAATATTGTGACCACAGGGACACTGTGATGGCCTTAAGTGCAATGTCACATCATAAGTCATTATAACTTTAAACAGTCACTAAAAAGATGGTCTTAAGTTGAGGACTATATGTAAAACATTAATGTTGAACATTTTAAAATATTTTGGTTGGTCTAAAATTAAATACATTATTCTATTTATGTCTGCATAGCTTTTACAATGTATAAATACTAATAGATTACCCATTTTTTATGTAAATGCACAGAGCGACTCTCCAAAGACAGTGTCTCAATCTTATACTTTAGATAAGCAAATATAGAGTGCTATCTAGGTGGCTCGGTCTGCGAACAAGTTGCTACAATGCTCTGCCATACTTTTGATAATAGCCAGGTGTCTACGGAGATTCATCCAGGTCATGGTTGTCCCAAAGTGTTTTTTCAAGAGGCAACTGACTTTCTGGTTTTTCTTTGAAGAAGTTTCACTTTTAATCCAAGAAACTTCTTCAGCTCTAAGTCAGAAGAGAAATGTCTTCAAAGAAAAACCAGAAAGTCCAGTTGCCTTTTGAAAAACACCTTTGGAAAAAGAACAATAAAAATTATTGAACAAAAAGAAAAAAGAAAAAGCACCTTTGGGATAATAACCAGGATTGCTGCTAGAGAAAAAAAATACATGGCCAATCAAAGAGGACCTGGTATACTAGGGCTCTGAAAGGGGAAGACCATGGCATTATCTTCTTTCCTATAAGGGCAACTTGCTGATGCCTTACCATGCAATGGTATATAGTGGAATGGGGCTCCCTCCAACAGGAAATCTTAGGAATGACAGATTAGTCTCTGCTACCACAGCCATGGCAGTGAGCTTAGGAAGTCTGAGGTGAAACTGCAGTGGCTGCAGTGAGGCTACCTCATACTTTTTGCCAATTGTAAGAGGACAGAAGTGGGCTGATGCTTCTGTTTCAAGAGTGCATAGCTCATCGTTTCTCTCTATTGAGAGAAATACTATAGACACATTTGGGTGTTAAGCCCAGAAAATCTGGAGCTGTGGATCGCAGTGAGGCAAAACTCTGCTAGAACAAGTCCGATGCTTGGATCACGGGTGGAAAAGAGGATAGTGTTTTGAATAGGCCTGCCACAGAATCCATCTATTGATACTTCAGAAGCAGGACTCAAAAAACTTCTAAAATACTGTAGTCTGGGCTGTCAGGAGAACTCAACTTCCTCAGGCTGGGGCCTGTATATATCTTTAACAATAACACTCATTGTCTCAGTCAGCATGGCCATAATTTCTCCCTAGCTGTAGCCCTTTTATGATTCTACTGACATGAAAAATTATTGTCAGAACTACTCTTTGCCTTGTTTAGATAGCATGCCTGATAAATAACTTGGTGATTTAATTAGGCAGTTTATCAGGCCTATAGCAGAGTATCTGGAGTTTTTGATAAGTGCTAGTTTGCACAAAACACAAGCCTTTGACTTGGAATTTTTTAAAAACACACACACACATTGTAATACATCCTGATTTAGAAACAATATTTTGAAACAGATGGTGCTAATTGTAATATTTCCAAAGTGCAGTGCATTCAGTTATTATTTTTATTATTGGTTAATAAAGCATGACAGAGATCTAGTTTTTGTTGTTCATTTATCTTGGGCTGTCTGTATATGCTGGAATTACTGCAGACTCACTAAGATTAGTTCTTCTGGAAGTCTCAGTAAAATAAGTGGCAGAAAAACCTACTCCTGATTCTAGTGTCTTTGCTGTTGGGTATAAGTCACACAACATAAAACATGGTTTACTTTCATTAACTTCTCTATATTTAATTTATTTTTATTTTCTTTTGGTTCATGTGCTTCCTTAAATGCATTTTCAGTATATCACGGATCAAGAACTAACCAATACTTTATTTTAATTTACCGGGTGGCAAATTACCTTATTTTCTGAAAGGCAAATTATTTATTCACTTTTTTTAGATTTTAAGGCCACTTTTTGATTCTGTAAATAGAACCTAGTTTGGGGTTCAGTTAAAGAATTTGTTTCATGACAGGTATGTTTATGATATAGGCTTTATATCAGCACAATATAATGCATGTTAGTTGTAGAAGAAAAGGTTTGCTTATGGGGAAGTAACAATGAGGCAAGGGTGAGAGACAAGGTGGTTGGTTGCCCCATATTGTCTAATTAATATCTAAGTTCATGATTTGAGACTGCATTACTTCAGGTTGATAGCCATTGCCTATGTTTAGCCAAAAGCAACATTTATACTTGGTTCTAAGCAGATGACATTGTCCTTTCTTTTATGTGGCACATAAGATTTGAACTACTAACTTGAAACATTAGTCAAGTATTGTTAAGGTAGCCAACTACAAATCACCTGTGATAATACTAAAATTTTGAGGAAAAAAAGTAAACTGGAAAAATTAAAGATCATATAATAACTCAAGAATTTTATCTGTCTGGGCATTCTGGAGAATAGCAAGGCCTGGTAGTGGTACTGGGGAGGAAATGGGAGGAAAAGGCCAAAGTGCTCCCAGTGGTGGCATAAGCACTTGGGGCTGTGACTCCTAAGGTGGCAGAATGGCTCCAGCAAATCCTAGGAATAATAGTGGAGCTCTCTATCCAGGAAGAATGCAGTGCTAAGAATAGCTAAGATCCTGTGCAAAACCCTCAAATTCCCAGGCCTCTGATAAAGGACTCAAGAGTGAGGGAGACACATACCACCCCAGGTTTACTCAGGTTTACTCAATGTAAAGCTATTACAGGTTAATTCAACCATCACAATAATTCAGTTAGCAACAGGTAGCAATAACAAGGCTTTATGAAGAACAAAATAACAAAATCTGACAAAAAAAGTTGCATTTCTTGCATATTGTTCCATGGTGAGCTTTTTCACTTACTTTTAATGGAAAAGTTCTTTAGACTAAATCACACAGGTTTACGCAATTTCTCAGACTTATATAAATCTGTTTTCTTTTTCAATAATTTCTTAAAAAGGGGAAATAAAGCATTGTACATGCTTGTCTCTAAAATATAAAATATTAAGCACCTCTTCAATGACATTGGATAGAGGAGCACCAACTAGGATACATGAAAGAGAGACATTCAAATTCAAAGAGCAGTACAAGTGTAAAATTCATACAAATGTTAAAGGTGGCATAAAAGGTGGGCCTGTCCAAATGTTAGCACTGAAGTCGAAATATCTTTCCCATCCCTCTATGTCAACATCTGGCTTTTTTGGCTCCTCTTCCAAATTAATCATTACTGTACTCCTTTAGTCTCAACCTCAAGCTACAAATTTTAATGATCTGGCACCTACAGTAGGGGTTTCCAGCTTGCAGATGGGCATAATGTCAACTATATCACCATCAGTGGTACAGAAGTGACCTTGTTGCTTGACTAGGATAAGGAACCAGATGTACTCATTCTGTGATCATCAGCTATAATTGAGCTTAAGTCAGGTCGTTGGAATTTTCTGAAATGATCAGGTCCAGGGAGCATTTAAAATAATTTCTCATGTATAAGAATATTTTATCTGTGACAATATATTTTTAACATCTGGAAAACGTATATTTTCTCTTTCTGCCCAACAATTGCCTATAAAGTATCTGACAAAACAATTCACAGAGCAAATTTAAGAGCATAAAAATAAACAAACAAAATGGTATCTGATGAAGCTCCTGGCTAGGAGAGCTGTTTAACTTGTCTTCCTTTATTAATGCTGCTGCTTGATTAACTGATGCTCTTTAGAGATTCGGAATCTGCGTCAGCCATGGGAGAGATTCCAAGGCTGTCTTGGAAGGACGCTACCCAGCAATTTGGCTGGATAAAACTTACATTCAAAAAATGCAAGCGGGGGGCAGAGGGAGCTAGATAATCTGTGGGCTCCTTTCCCTACCAAGCAGTTAACAGTGGGAGACCATTATTTAAAATTGCCTGCTTCTCCAATCCATGGATGTCATTGCTTTTCTTTTAAAGAAAACAAAACAAAATGCACATTTCATTCATTTTCAGTGTTGCTGGAAAAAAATCTGAGTAGTCACAATAATAGAAGGTATTACATAGCAGTTTAATACTGTTTGAGGAAACGGAGCTTCATCACAATTTCAACTAGTGCAATATAGGAAATATAACTTTATTGCATTTTCAACTAGCACAATACTTATTTATTGAATTAGAAATGAACCAGCTTTATTGCAAATATCTGACTGTTAACCTGAGCCATATTTTGAAATATTTCTGCTGCAATAGGGTAAAAATTCAGCTGCACTCAAAGGGGGAAAACAGTTATTTTAAAGAGATTGGATATAGAGAAGTGGATGAGCTAAAGAATTCAATGTCTTTAAAATATTTTTTTAATGTTTCTGAATTAATTTAATGCAGGAGTGCACAATTCTGTTTGAGCCAAAGGCTATGTTAATCTTTTAATATTGTACAGGACTGGAGACAACATTACAGAAAAGTTTTCACATTGTATATTTGAATTAAGTATTGCATCCATCAAACTGTTTAGAGCTTTCTAGTTTTCCATAATGGAGATCTAGAGGTTTCCTATTGGAACTGTTGGTAAGAAACATAGTCATGTTCTTTTACTAATGATCTCTAGCCTCTCCTCTCTTCAAAATGATGGGTTTGAATTAAATCATTGTAAACCCATAATTTAAGGGAAATTGGGGACAAGGCAACTCTTCTTAGCATTCTGCAAACTCTATGTTCCTCAAAACCATGGCAAGTTTTCCAACATGGAAGACTGCATTTATATCATTTTAAAGCCTGGTGTAATTGAGGGGTTGCCAATCTCCTGTTAGTTCAGACTATATTGCTCTATTAGTTCAGAGTTTATTGAAGGACCAGGGGAGACGTGATAGCAGTCTTCCAATATTTGAGGGGCTGCCACAGAGAGGAAGGGGTCAAGCTACTTTCTAAAGCGCCTGTAGGCCAGACAAGGAATAATGGATGGAAACTGAACAAGGAGAGATTTAATCTGGAAATAAGGAGAAACTTTCTGACAGTGAGAACAATCAACCAATAGAACAGCTTGCCCTCAGAAGTCGTGGGAGCGCCATCACTTGAGACCTTCAAGAAGAGATTGGACTGCCATTTGTCAGAAATGGTGTAGGATCTCCCGCTTGGGTGGGGCGGTTGGACTGGATGACCTACAAGGTCCCTTCCAACTCTGATTATCTGTTATCTGTTAACTAACAGGTAGAAGGCACTCAAAAATAAATAAATAAACGGGCTGTGTATAGTAGGATGGTTATTAAATAATCAGAAGAGAACTCCTGCAGTTTGCAGCTTAGCTGGGATTTTGTCAGCCTACTTGATTGATTGTTGAATTTGGGAACAGATACCTGGCAGAGGGAAAAACTCTGGCAATTGAACTTATTGTGCAGAGAAAAAGATTGCTTAGCTAGGCTTGCCATGTTTTGCATGACTGTCAGAAAAGCAAGAGAAGAGGTAAAAATGCAGAAGGATGACAGTGTGAAGGACAAGGGAAAGGGGATCCTGGGAGTTGGAGGAAATTTGGTAGATCTTCCTTTCCATCCCATTCTATATTCACAATATTCATGCTTATCCATTTGTGCATTATTTATCCCTTCTAGTCTCCTTTTGGAACTTGACATTTGTTATAGAATAGAATGCGGTGAAAGTTTTTGTTGGTTGGTTGGGGACTTTGCACTTTGCAGCTGTGCAGCTGTTGCATGTAATGGAGCTTTATAATAATCTACAGTTTGTGGCCTTTGCTCTCTGGTGTATAATTTTGGAGTGGGAAGCAGGAGCATGAATAAATTTGAATTTAAATTCACATTTGAAAATATAAATTTGAAATACAATGGAGAAGACAACGTTCTTTTCTTTGGAGTGAAATCTGAAATGGAATAGGACAAAAGGTGTTATTGATTTCAGTAGCAAAACCCAGCTGCTTGACACTACACCAAAAATTCTCAAGTAGGCAGGATAGAATCCTTATTTATCAGTTAGTCTTTAAAAAAAAGCTTACAAGCTTTTCTTTATAAACATTCCTATCATTGTTCCTTTCTCCGAATAGTACCAATTGTTAATTGAAAGGAATAAAATGATTGCTAAGCCAGAAAAATAAACAGTCTGATTGTTACAGTAGAATGTCTCATCAACCTTCAAGTTTTTGCCTTTTCAATTCCCTTAGTCCCAGTGGTACTGGGGATGGGGTTTCCCCCCTCCTTTTTCTTTCTTCTCTTTCTAGGGGGAGTGGGGTGGGGGTGGCAGGAACCAGTAGGACAGACAGCAAGAAGGAATAATAAGCTGCTTTCTTGGGGTTACCGAAGAGTCAGCACAAACTGTGAGAACAAATAACACTCAGACAAGGCGGTGTTTTATAACATTGGGGCTGCAATCCATCTCTGGGTTCTTTCAAAGCCAGGCTAATAAAGGCCCACTTACAATCCCCTGTAGAGTACAGTTTAATTAAATTTGTCCATTAGAGGATTTCTCCCCTCCCCTCTACATTCTTGAAATTAATTCTTCTGTTTTCTGCTTGTCTCTTTTCGTTCATCCAAGATGCGCTGAACCTTCGAAATCGACAGGTCATCTGCATCACGCTCAAAGTCCTTCAGCACCTGGTGGTGTCAGCTGATATGGTGGGGGAAGCTTTAGTGCCCTATTATCGTCAGATTCTCCCTATTTTAAACATCTTTAAGAATAAGAATGGTGAGTGATCCTAGCAATGCCATGTCTTCAAATCCTTCGTTATAAAGGGGTTCGAGGCAAGGCTGATTAACAATATAGTAACAATTTACTATAGTATACAAACTAAGATATATTTGGCACTTTCTCCTCTTTTATTCTCCAGGGATACTGTGAAATTAACACCAGCATTTATTATTTTTTATGTGCAGAGCTTATTCAACACATTACCAAACCACTGGAGCAGTTCTATGATCTTCCAGTAATTAAAATTTATACAGTTTTGTAGCATTATTTAAATGCATTGATAGACTGTATTTTTTTCTCTTTTTTAGTAAACAATGTAAGCATTCATTTCTAATTTGGCTTGAAGGTTGGGTACCTCCACACAAGGATTCTACATAGCTCTGGATGTCAGTCCCATTTGAGATCTGAATGGATTTATTTATTTGCAGTTCACCTTTTTTATTAGCTGAACGATTATAAAACTAATTTGAAAGGCTTCTCATTGGAGGGAGCCTCTGTTTCAGAACCCATTTTTAGTGGGCTGAATATAACTAACAGAACCTTCAAGAGAAAAGTGCCTTGTCAGTTTTGCTGCTTCCCATAAGAATGTGGCAAGGCTGAAACAAACAGGTTCTATCCATTTTCTGGGGGGTATTTCCCCCCCTCCATGGGGGGGATGTTATGCTCCCATGACTGGAATGAAAGCCTTTGGTTTTCTTCATAACCTGCATTGACTGGGGCAGGACAGTGTGGCGATTTTCAACTTTATTCAGTGTTCTCAATGTTTCTGAGTCAAACAATTTCCAAGTTGCTTTTTTTAGTTTAGAGTAGAAGCAACTTTGATATAATACCATTATAGTACTTGCAATTGGTTGATTCGGTTTCGAATGCAATGTGCTCATTTAAAATTTCATTATAAAATGGTCAAGCAGTTTGGTGATGTGGGTAAACAGAAGAGTTCAGGAAACAACAACAACAAAAAAATCCTATTTATCAGACTCCAAGTATGTATTTTAAAAAACTTCTTGACTTCTTAAAATGAAGGATCCTTTATATGCCTACACCTACCAGCTGGCCTTTTATTATTCTTTGTAAAAATATTTATTATATGGCACATAACATGAATGGGTTGAAGGTTGAAAAATAATTCTGTGATTCTCTTTACATATTGAAGCACATTAAGGTACCATGATTACAAAGCATGCTAATCAGTTGTATGATTTGGCAGCTGCCCATAAAATCTCTAGTGTTTCAGTAACAAGTTGAGAAACTTTAATAATAACTGCATTGGTCATCATCCTTTAAAATTCATATTGCCACAGTATATGTTATTCCTTTGGTCAAACTTACTTCATAGATTTTAAAAAACGATTGATGGGTTATTTAAAAAATTGTTAATATATCGGCAGTAGTTGTGACGAAAAACTTTCATAATGAAGTGGAACCTTTAGATTTGTGCAAAATGTCCATTAGAGAATAATATCTGGTAAACTAAAAGAATGTGAATTAATGCTGAACCATACACAGAATGACTATACAAACAAGTTTTCCTATTCCCTTGAACGAATGTAATAAGAAATGTCATTTCTTATTACATTTGTATACTTTGTTTTTTGTTTTTCTGAAAAAATATGTTTTCAAATAATTAGTGCCTATTTATTGGATCTTACAGGGAACAATACTAATATTTTTTAGGTCTTGGACTACCTGCTGGATTTTATGAATCAAACATCAAATTCTAACTGGCTCCTCTGAAACTTGTAACCACCAAAGTTTATGCTTAGAAATTAATATTTCATCCCATAATACAGGCTTGCTCTGATCAAATAATTATAATTATGCAAACAAGGAATATGGCTTTATAATGTTATATCTTTGTTGTATTGTATTACCATTCTACCTTCTCATCATCATCTAGTGAAAGCACAATAACCACCCTTCCTGGTTTAACATTCAACTTTCATAGGTTTGTACCTGAGGCATGAATTAAAGCTGTTGTCAACAGTATGATTAATCAATGTCTTTATACAGTATAAAATGTGACCAGTTTTTCCTAAGATCTCTTCATATTGAACTGTATCATGACACATATTTGTTACCATCTGTTGTTGTAACTACAGTAGTAGGAGTCTTGTTATATTATATTTTAAATATACATTCATAAAGTCACTTAAGTTAAATACTCAAGAAAAAATATGTTTTAATGCTTTGTATGCAGAAAAAATAAGATGAAAAGAGACCAAACATTATCTTCAAATCTTAACATAAAATTCCATCAAGCCTCATGCTGAATGGATATTAACATCAGCATAGGAGCAGAAATTACTTTGATAAGTGTTAGATAGCTGTATTAAAGCGTATATGTTTTTAAATGTAATGTTGTCAGATGAATAAAAACATCAGCATTGTCCTTTAGCAACTATAATGTGCTGTCAAATAAAAGCAGTCATAATGTCTTTATGAGCTTTTAGAAAGCATGAACATTTTATGTCATCAGTATATTTTATTCAAAAATGATCAATAATAGCTTGTGAAGTGCTGTGCAGATTAAATGATGCAGAATTTTAAAACAAAGCCCTATAAATCTCAACTGTAGGCAGAAAACACCAAAGATGAAAAAGGAATAAATTTGATCATTTTGTTCTGTTTTCTTCTTGATCTCCTAAAGCAGACACTATTGTTGGTCAATAAAATGGTGACTCATACAATAAAAATTGAATGTCAACAAAGTAACAAAGTAAGGTCTGTTGGAGATAAACAGCATGAAATAGGCAAGAGGGGTGATTCAATAAATGCTGGATTTTATAATATATACATGTCTTCTTCAAATAAATCTTATGAAATCTTTTCTATGAAAACGTGCAGTAATATCCAGGTATTTCATTTGTTAGGTTATGGGAGACAGTGACAATGTTCATACACAAATTAAGCATGAAATCATTTCATTTACAGTAGTAGATCCTCTGAACATGTGCTATTATAGAGTGCCTTAATTATAGCCTACAAGCACAACTTCGTAAACCTCACTCTAATGTGTTGCTTAAATCTGTATAAGGTCTTAATCTCTGGTCAAGCTGACAGGTGTGAACATGAAGCAGACTCTCCCTGCAGGTATCTCTGCTCTTCACTTTGTTTTCACTCCTCCCAGATATGTGCAAAGTAAACACAAGATTCAAAAAGCTGAGGGGGGATGATTCAGGCTTCCTTCACTCCATATGTGTGGCTCTGACACTAATCTAGCAATGGCATGTCTTTTTTTGTTTGTTTGTTTTTTGTGTTGTCACAAACTTAAAAAAAAGTATTGGCAGAAGAGGCACGGAATAGCCAGTTGGGTTTACTGTGTCATTTTGCATGCATTTCCTGGATAAATATATTAAACCATGTTGAGTGCATTACATGGTCATGGTCAGAGACTGCCTTAGTGGTTACAGACTATTTACAATCCCAATGATACAATGCAGGCTTAATTTGGGTGTCAAGTATTACATTGGAAAACACTGATCTGACCAACACTCTGCTCCTAAGCACCATGATATTAAAACAAGTTATATTGAATTTAAATCCATTGAACTCATTAGTTGCATTCATTAATTTGTTGGCTTCCTTAATTTTTTTATTTTTCGTATAACATTTCCACATGCTATCAGTTGTATTCCTATGTGGATAGCAAGGAAGACATATATTTATAGTCTGTTGTAGTGCAAATAAAGATGTTACCTGCTTTATTAGAGAAAAAAAAGTCTCAGGATTAATTCCTTGCATTTTCCAGTTTATACTAGATTTAGGAATATTCCTTATTCTATGAAGAGCTATTACCAAATCCAAGTAGGAGATATCAGCTAGATGGATAAATGTTCAGCATCATAAGGTGGTTTCTTATGGACTGAATAGAATTGAAATGGGGGGGCGGGAATCATTATTAATTCAGATGCCAGGTCCTCTTATTAAGGAAGTCAAAGATCTTTTACTCATATTATTTTCATTGCTCTGAAAATATTTTTAAGCCTAGGCTTGTCCCTAAGCCTAGGCATAGGGACAAGATAGAGACAAGAATTTCTGAGAGTTGTGGGGGGAAATAAGGGATGTTTAAAGAAGTGGTTCACTTTTTCACAGTGTTCAGCTATAGAAGAAGGCAGAAAGAGAAACAGAGATTCTTGCTGAATTGAAGAAAGACATAGCAAAGAGAGATGGATTTGCAAGGTGTAACTTTCAGATAGATAGCTGTGTTAACATATGGTACCTTAAGCCCAGTTATCACTGAATGGAGAAATAGAATATTTTTGCATAGATAGGGAAAAAAGTAGAAGTGTACAATTTGTGTACATGTCTGGTCCTAGAAGGTCAGTGTTAGATGCTTCCTCCAACAGCTGGGAGGAAAGGAAGATCTGCATTTCTTCTAAGTGTCTTCAGTATGAAAAGACAAGGCCAACAGAGCAAAGCAAGAACCGGCTGACATTCAAGCTAGCTGAAGTTAGCCAAAAAGGTGTGGGTTTCCTTCTCATTTAATAAGAGGTTTCTTCCCTGAAACAAAATTATCACTAGCCAAGGTAATTCTGCCTTGGGGGAAAATGGGGAAATCAGGGGGAAAAACCCAGAAACAGGTGGTCCAACTCCTGTTGGATAACAGAGAAATGACAGGGATGAGCAGATGAGCAGTTGACAAGGTTGAGCCCTTTGCTCTAATTAACAAAAGGAATGGTTCAGGAAATGTCATGGTTTTAGCAACATTACATTAGAAAGTTAGCCTTTCTTATGCTATTGTTTTACAGAGATCCAACTATCAAAGATGCAAATGGAAGTTGAGGGGAACATCTTCTCAACCTTAGTAAGGAAAGGTCATCCTTGGGTTTTTTTCTCATGCTGTTTACACAAACATACCCCCATGTTAGCTGCTAGAATTGTCATACATGGGGTATCCTGGAAGGGAGTACTAAAGGCACCCTGGCTTTTTGTTATTTGTTTTTTTTTAAAGTGGGGTCTGTTTCCCAGCTACACATATATGCCAGATTCCATCCATGACATACAGGTATCATTTGTGATTGAAATTATTCCCTGTATTGATTTGTAATAAATTTATGGAAACCTTGAGCCAAATTGGGTGTATAATTTAGAAAGGGAGAAACCAATTGCATAACAGGGCTTATTCCCATTTAAGTAGGTTTAGAATTGTAATTTACTCAACTTTCATAAGTATCTGTATTTAATACATTCAAGGAGCTAAACACTTTCCATTCTTGCTGTATAATTTGTAATTACTGGATAATTTCTTAAATAAGAATATGGTATTAGTCTGCATGAGACAGAACTGACTTAGTGGTGATTAATTTAAAGTTAATAATACTTAACAAGTTCTTGTGATGTGTTAAAAGCCTAATTAAAATGTGTTCAGCATTTTAAGTAACCGAACAAAAGAAAATAGAGAGTAAGTGGAGTCAAAGTAGGGGTAACCTTTCAATAAATTCAACTACATACAGTTATTTAAGACAGTTCTGATAAACGCAGAAGGCAGAATGATATTAGTGACTACAAAGTCCTTCATTTGTACCCAGGAGTTGTGAGGTTGGTATTAATTAGCACACAAGCCTTTTAAAAACCTTAGCCAAAATGAAGTTTGCATTACTTTGTACATCTCTATTATATAGAGACACAGACTTTCTCTCTCTCCCCCACTCCCTCTCCCTCCCCCTCTCTCCCCCTCTGCCTCCCTCTCTCTCCCCTTCTCTCCCTCCCTCCCTCCCTCCCTCCCACTCTCTCTGTGAGTCAACCAAAATAACAATATTCAAAAGCAACAAATTGTAATTTGAACTATGGGATGGGGTTGGATTGGATTGGACTATATACAATCATTAGTGACCACTAATGAAAAATAGATAAACAGATAATGATAAATAGATCTGATCCTGGATGATCTGTCCCCAATTTAATCCTTCAGATCTTCCAGTAATTCACCTATCCCATGAATTGATACTATATAGGTATCATGTGTAATAGTCTAATAGCAAACACACATTATTATTCATGCAGTGAATAAGACTCATAGATTCAGTAGAAGACAAGTCAAAATAACAACATAAAGACAAGATTTTTGAAGAGAGACAATGGAATGAAGAAGAGACTAAAAGACCTAAGTAACAATAGACTAGAGAGAGAATAACAGAGACTAGGCTATGGGTCAGACAAATAAATTGAGAGATAAGGAAGAAGTAGCTGAATAAATTTAAGCCTGCCTATTTGCCCTCTGGTCTGCTATAGGCAGGATTTAGAGATGTTAAAATTCATTGATTCATGCAAATATCAAAGAATACATTGTATTACTTCTTAACAGTTTTGCCAGATATAGAAAGACAGCCAGACTGATATTTTGATTTTGTAAAGCTGCATAAGTACAGAAATAATCACCAGATTGCATTCAAGTCTCATTGAACCAATCCAGAAGTAGCTGATTTGATGCCTTGAATCAATCTGAGGATTCAGTTTGAATGAGTGATTTGAACTAATCTATTTCAAATTGAATCACCCCCTTGAACCTGGGTATAGCTCTCATAAATACATAGGGGGAAATCCTCTCTTCCTTCAGCTCTCTAGATCAACAGATCAGCAGCAAACAGAGAAACTGCCCCTATCTGTTCTGTCCCATTGCTGAAAGAAGGGGTAATTAAATACCATTTCTGACTTTCATTCTCTAGCATTTACAGCTTTTATAGTTAAGGAAGAAGCTTAATTCTAGCTGCAGCCACACTTCAATACATTATTAATAATTGAAATTATACAGTCCAGGTAATCTAGAATTTCTTAAGTCTTCCACAAATCCTGAAAATGATAACATACATTATTAAGAAAAAAGTAAGTCCTGGAACAACCTCTGCAATTGGTTAAGTAGTATCCAAAAGGTATTAGATAAACCTGGTACACATAGTATTTTAAGACAAAAGCTTTATGACTTTATGTGATCCAAGCCCTTGTTTGTAAATCATTGCTTATGACATAATGTGTTCTGTGAATATGACAATTGTGTTGCTCAGTAAACCATGATTAAATAAACCATGGCATATTGGGATGTGTGAAACTAGCTATTGTATAATCCATACTTTTAGTAGAGCTGTTGGCAGAGTTAGCAAATTGCATAGTATCTTGACGTTAGAAAAGAACCCAGAGAAAACTAGCTTCCTCACTGATTGTTAGAACACCTTTGATAAAACCTGACATGATCATCTAAGACTGTGTGAAGATATAGAGCTAGATATTATCATTCGGCAAGTTATACAGTTATCTCCTTTTCTCACAATTTCTATTTGGAGTCCTGTGTGGTCTTTGTTGGAGATCATATGTGGCAAGATTCTCAGTGTACAATCTGCACTGATGTCATAGCTGTCACCAAATTGTGGGGGCCCCAGACAGCTATTTTAGGTGGCAGTCCACCTTTATGGTGACAGTAATAAAGAAAAGCATAAAAATTTGCAGTCTTTGGGACTGTATTTTAAAAAGAAGCAGGAGCTAGTACTGTTGAATTGAATGTTTCTGCACACATGACTGCATATAGCTGAAATTTTATAAAGCATTTCAGTACAGTATTTTTTTTTCATTCAACATGATAGGTAGACAGAAAGGTAAATGTCCTCAGGATTGCAGCTTCAGAATATCATTTACATAAGCTCTGTGCATTTTCAACCTTAATATGTTCTGCATGAAAATAGCTTTTACTATCGTCATATATTTGGACATTGAGCAATTACTGTGTTCCTCATATGTATATTTGCCAGAAGGATCTTTTAACATTTTCTGATTTATTATATGATGGCACTTTCCTTTTAGAATGCCTTCTGGAAAACAGGTTAAGTGATTTACAGGAATCTATGTTTATTTTCTGCACGGTTCTTCACATTTTATTAACGTTTGTAAACAAATATGCTACATTTTGCAGGGACATATGGTTTCAAATTTGTTTCAGTTCTTAAAGTGACATCTTTCTATGTTAAATCTGCACTGAAACGTTGTCTTCATTTAATGATTCAAATGGTTTGCATTTATTTGTCACACATATCTTGAATTAATGTACCCAATTAAGCTTTTAGTCTAGGGAGAATATTTTGTGAAAACTGCTAAGCTCTGAAAAATTGGTCTTGCTGCATTTGCACCTGGATTTCAGATTTTAAAAAGACAAACCTGACTACAGGCCAGAGAGAAGTAAACTGATGATATCCAGAGTGAAATCTCATCTAGTGTATACCACTGCTAAATTCCCAATGCTACATTTTTAAATTTTCTTCTGGATCCCTACTTTCATGTACCTTGTGCAATTTCTGAGGCTGCATATCCCTAGATGATATCACATTCAGACTACCTTTGCAATCATAGCCCTTTTATGAAGTCACCGACACTTGTGGAACATGGAAAAATTGGACGCTTTGGCTATTCTGAGAGAAATGGTTGGAAAGGACACATCTGTTACCTTGCTTCCCTGTTGTGTAAGAAATTGGACTATGCAGTTCTGGAGAATGTGACATTCACACCTCTCCTCTGCCCCATTTCCATTAAATGTCCAAGAGGTCCTTAGGACCTTGTCTCCTGAATGCTTCATAGGCTGCAACATTTGTTTTATAGACTTATTATTTGGTCCCAAAAGTTCAGAGAATCCAAATGACCTTTCTGCTTGTAATTGCATTCCTATATACTCTTTGTTTTAAACCAAAGCAATGTTTTGTTTATTTCTGCAGTTCTTGGCCCCTTTGATTGATCTTTCTAGCTCATATTCTGGTACTTCTTCAGCACTGAATACTTTGTTTGCTAAACAACTGCTGCTGTGCTTCCAAGGCAAACTTTTGTAGCTTCTGAAAATAGTTATCATTTAAAGAAATGTCAACTTTCTGTTTTTCCTTTTATCTTGTGTTTCATCTTTCTTTAAAACTTTCCATTTTGTATTTAAGATCTTGATTAGTCTTTCAGCTACAACAAGCACTCCTAATTACATCCAAACCTTCTGTATGTATCGGCTCTTCAAATCAGAGAGAAAATTATATGTATTCAAATTTATATTTTATATGTTTTGCTGTGACAATTGGCAATCTTTGGAGGGTGGTTGATAGAATTGATGCTTGAAAGAATCACCACAACTGGACCAGAATGTCCATTGTTAAGCAAAGAGGGTATTGAGTCAGACCCTGTTTTATGACATTTTTGCCACAGTTGTTAAGTGAATCACTGAAGTTAATGATTATGAATCATTAAGTTTACTTGTTGGAAGCCTTCTTAGAAGGTTGCAAATGCCAATCACATGACCCCGGGACGTGCAGCTGTCATTTATGATGGATTGCAGTGTACTGAGGTCATGTGATCATCCTTTGTAATCTCCCCATCTGGTTTCCGACAAGCAAAGTCGGAAAGGGGAAGCCAGATTTGATTAATGTCCATCAGATTCACATAACAACTGCAGTGATTCATTTAAAAACTGTGGCAAAAAGGTTGTAAAATGGGACACAGCTGACTTACTAACTGCCTTGCTTAGCAACATAAATCCTGGGCTCAACGGTGGTCATAAGTCAAGGACTCCTACCTGTATGTCTTAATAAAGAGGAGAGTATTCATGAGTGTACAGTCTTATTCCCAGGACCCTCTGACCCCTTTACCCACTCTATCCAACTTCTGTCGTACAAAGGAATAAGTACAAGAAGTTAGTTAATAAAATATCTACTACTGAATTAAGGGCAGTTTGTCATACTCATAAAATAACAGTTGTGCTTCTTGTTCAACATTCTTATTTCTATTTCTGGATTTCAAGGTGTATTAAAGCAGAAAAATGTATGTAATACAAATTTGGCCTTACTTAAATCTGCACAATATAAACAAAAGTTTATATCCAAGTTTTCAAATTGTTATATTTCAGAGGTTTGCTAACTATGGTATTTACTATAATTTTTGAAGATCAATGTTGAATGACTCTTGGCTGCCTGTCCTTTCCTCATACAATTGTATCAGGAAGGAAAGTTTTCTAAAGTTCTTTTTTATGTCAAAACCTAAGGTTATCAGGTGTGAAAATGTTTTATTATAAATAAGTTTTAATATCCTCTTCAGGTGATGGTCTTTGTGTTATATTCTGGATCTTTGAAAGTCATTCTACATTAGCAGCATTGCATATACACCTAATTAATGAATTAAAGTATGAAAAAATTATGCATTATGAAAAAATGCCACTATTATTGTATGAATTTGTGTCATACCTATCCTCTCTGGCATTACTTTACTTCCTCTATATTGTCTATTTAAATTAAATGATTGTTACATAAAAAAAGAACACCTGGATATTGTTTGGCTTTTGGAAAGGTTAATATAGAACAGTCTTTGCCGCACAGCAGGTCATGTCTACTTTTGTTAGAGATCTAATACATCTCTTTATTTCCATCTGTTGTAGTCCTCTGTTCCAAAATTAACCTGATCATAAAAGAGCTAACCAATAGCTGCTGAAATCTTTATATGTTTCCAGTCATTCATTATTATTTTTCAAGGTATCTGGCATCATTATATTCCTAAATCATCAGTTGTTTGTATATATTATACAAACTCTTATTTAGGGGGATTATGGCGATATGTGATGCTTTGTTAGCTGCTTTATGACATATCAAATGCTTGTTCAGATAGTGTGCCTTCAGGAGTGTAACAGGTTTAATAAAAAACCCAGTCTTCAGTGATAGATGACAGACAGACAGACAGACAGACAGACAGACACACAGTGCAGATAGATATAAATCCTATAGTTGTTATTCTCATGGTGCTTCAGAAGGCTCCAAGAGCAAAGAATAAATGTAGCTAAAGTCTGAACCGTTAGGGTTCTTGGTGTTCTCTGTACTTGGTTGTTTTCCTGCGGATCTTTCTTTGCCAGATTAGGTAATATTATCAATGCATGGGGGTGACATTGGCCAAATTAGTAATGCAGATCACCCATCAACACACCCATGAAGATAAATCCCATCTACCCCATTTAAAAGATGTAGCCCAAACTCAAGGAGTGAAACAAACTTCCCAAAGTACATCCTCCTGAGTAACCAACAGCTAGAGGAGGAAGAAAGAACATCAGATAACCAAAGAAGAAACATCATTTTAATCAGCAAAACATCAGGCAAAAATTATGCCCCCATCAAGATGGATAGGGCAGACTTCTCTATATAAATAACCAGCAAACTTCACCTTCCATGAATTGATTATGTTATCTAGCTTGGTAATGCAACAACTGCAGGAAATCAACCAAGTTCAGAGTACACCAATAGCCCTGGAATCAATGGGCTGCTGGAGCAGGCTTGTAGAAGCTCATAAACACTGACTTAATTTTTTTCTTGAATTTTGCAAGCCAGTTGAGAGCAAACTCAACCATTAGTGCTGGTGTGCCAGTCACCTGTTCAGCAGCTAGTAGCATGATATGGTGACAGCAATTGAGACATTTGTTGTTTTTCTGGACAGCCAGTTGTAAAACATTTACCATCATCCAGAACTGTCAGAAACCTATTGTACCATGTAATCTTTCTTATTTAATATCCAAAATAAGTTATTCCCCGTTTCTATTATATCTGAGAACTGATAGTTACATGCTCACATACGATATTTGCCATTGTAATATTTAAGAACATCTTTTTTTTGCCAGCTGTATATAGAAGAAAGATTAATTCAGGCATTCTTGCAATATTTTATTTATATCAATATTGCAGTTTAGATCCATCATAAACCACCTGTAATATGGAGGGATCTGTATTGATAATGAGGAATCTTAATTATTCTGAACGTTGCTGAGACAAAAAAGCGAAGAATAATTGGGAAAACAATCCCTAATTTGTTTGCTCGTTGGCTTATGATAAAAGTTAATAGGCATCTGCTTTTGTGACTATGAGGCTTTTAATTCAGTTTGGCATCCTTAAAGGGTTTGCCTTTAAGGTGATGGAATATCTAAATAAATTCCATCAACAAAAATATCCTTCAAATCCCAAACTATCTATGGGATTTAACAATAATAGGTTGCCTTTCTAACAGGCTTCTAAAGGTTTGCCATGTTTTGCAGAATGCTTCTGTAGAAAAATAAATTTAATACCTAAACAAAAATGTCATTGTTAACATTCAAAATCACAGAGTTCTCTATTGGCATACACATAAACTGCCGGTGTAGGAATTTGACCCTCTGAACTCCTTTTCATTTAGAAAGCAATGGAATCGCACAAATGCAGACACTGTAGAAAGAGACATCTTTTAAACAGGTCTGTTCTAATAAATATATTGTGGCATACATGATACCATTACAGGAAATGAAATTTTATCTTCAAAGATACAGTGTTTTCAAAAATAGTAACCCATTTCTAACTCCTTCATTTTCTTTGCACTTTCTTAAACTTCAATTGTAATAGACCATTGTGTATGATTTATTTCAGTGCCTTTGAGGAGGAGAGCAAGATTAAAACTCCAAAAATGAATGTTCATATTTTAGCTTTGCTTAGTACATAATGCAGAAATGAATCACCTTCACTTTTCAATAGCTAATAGAAAAGGACCTTCCTGTTTCCTCCTCCACAGCTCAAATTATTGTAAAACTTAGTTATTTAGATAAAAGCAGGTCTTTTTTTATTTAGGTTTTAACTTGTACACTTTATTATATGGAAAAAAATGATCCACATTTGAAATTTGAATGTGAAGATTTTTCAGAGAATAGGTTTGGAGTAATTGCCTCCCTCATCTGCACTTTAAAGTGTTGTGGAAGAGATGAGACCAAGCAAATATGGAAAGAAAGGAAGGGCAGAAGTGAGGGGGAAAGAGAGAGAGATCCCTGAAAGTTCATTAGGTAGCTAGCATGACTGTCCTACCTTTGTGTTCTGAAAATTCATTAGGTTGGATCCAGACTAGAGTTGAATTGAAAGGACCTCCAAACCTTTGGAACAAATTTGGAAAGCATTTAATGGAAAGTCCATTGCATAGGTAAACTCTTGCTCATGTAATGTTGAATCTATCCCTAGTCACTTAAAACTGCTTTATTTAATTTAGTGCGATGTTCATTCATGTTTAACTTAAAGCATATTGTATCTACTCAAAGCCTGATTAAGTATAAATCAGTTTTTAAAAAAAATCACAGATCACCTGCATCATTGATCACAGCATATACAGTACCCCTAAGGATTAAGACATACCATTCAAATGTTCAGTTTGTTATGTTTGAAAACTGCTTGGTTCACAATGATCAACTTGGTTCTTGTTTTTCCTTTTATGTATTATTTCATATCATCACTATTGTTGCAGCTTACCTTAACACATTTATGGGGAAAAAGCTACTTGCAATGTAGCAGAAGGTATTCTGTTGTCTAATTCTGTACTTGTGTGTTTTTCAATTTCTTACTTTTCAGGTCTGTTTAAAACTTTATATTATTTAATGGCACACAAGGGAAAAAAGAATGAGTTGAAATATTTTGTAGTCTTCACAGTGTAGTTAATATTTTCTTAGCATTTTACTTCTTTTTATTTATTTACTGCATTTCATTCAGCATCTTAAGGCGGGATATATTGCATATGTACTGTACATCTAATTCCATTCAGTTTTAATTCAAATAATGCATTATAGAGTAAATCTGGTATTGCTTTTGATATTCATATGTGTGTTTACTTTAAAAAAAATCTTCTTTCTGTATTCTTTTCATACATATCAGAAATTTGGGGACAATAAATACACTATAATATAAAATATACTAAAATATATTAAAAAACTGAAAATTGACTGATCTTGAATCACAGCATAAACCTGTTTCTGGATGAGGGGGCATTTCACCTACAAAATCTGATTTCCTGAAAAATATGTATCCTTAAAAAAACACTGAAAAATGTATAACACACAATTTTTGGATGAGACTTTTCTTTTTATTTCTATAATAGTGTTTTAGAAATGTGTATAATGGGTAAATAACTTAAATGTAAATTGAGAATATAGAAGTTTGTTTCTCAGTGGTGAACAAATTTTTCCTTTATGCTACATACCATTTTGTGAGTTCATTTTTTGAAATTGTATCCTGCTGCAGTCTGAGCACTCAGTGCTGTACAAGATATTAAAACAAAAATTAAAATATTCACAGGGAAATTAAAACACAAGAGAATAAGGAATTTAAAATAAATATAAGCAGCCATCTGTACTAGAAAAGTAAAATTAAAAAAAATATTCTGATCTCTTGAATTTTTGTTTGATGGACTGGAAAGAGCTGAACACCTTTGTGATCAGGGAGTTTGAAGAAATGCTTCTCCCTGAATTAGTCTGCCTATGTCACTAAATGAGGGAGCTTTCACATTATCCCATAACTACAGGCATATATTGATGAAACTCAAATATAGTAGCATGTCTTAATGCTAATATATTTTATTATTGCTGGAATGTGTTTGATATATCAGTTTCTCAAAATTCTCCTTTACAAATGTTGATATGTAAATATTCCACAATTATTGGATATTATTTAAATATCTAGTGAAGTTTAAAATAAACATTTCTTAATCATTGACTTGATAATAATTGACAATTGAGAATAACTTTGATAATAACTTTGATGGTAATCTCAACAGTAATTGACAATGGGCAGGTAGTGCCGTATCATTTTTGACAATTCTTGATATCTATTATTCAATGATATATCGCTGTATTTGTAAGGCCTAAGCCGAAAGATAACACAGTGAAATCCAGTTGACTCCTGTATTTGTTTACACCTAATGGACAGTGTCTTGCCAAACTAAAGGTATAACCTTCTAACCAACTAAATATCGAGCTATTCTAGTGTGACTACCCTGAATCTCTTCCTGATTTTCCCATCAAGCTCAGGACTGTGCAGGACACTCTTAATTTGAGCTTGTAAAAGTTCAAATGATGCTCCAAAAATCAGAGTACACTCGATATTAACATAAAAATCACAAGTATAATATATTCAATACAGGTGAAACTCGAAAAATTAGAATATCATGCAAAAGTTCATTTACTTCAGTAATGCAACTTAAAAGGTAAAACTAATATATGAGATAGACTCATTACATGCAAAGCAAGATAGTTCAAGCCGTGATTTGCCATAATTGCAATGATTATGGCTTACAGCTCATGAAAACCGCAAATCCACAATCTCAGAAAATTAGAATATTGTGAAAGGGTGCAATATTCTAGGCTCAAAGTGTCCCACTCTAATCAGCTAATTAAGCCATAACACCTGCAAAAGGTTCCTGAGCCTTTAAATGGTCTCTCAGTCTGGTTCAGTAGGAATCACAATCATGGGAAAGACTGCTGACCTGACAGTTGTGCAGAAAACCATCATTGACACCCCATAAGGAGGAAAGCCTCAAAAGGTAATTGCAAAAGAAGTTGGATGTTCCCAAAGTGCTGTATCAAAGCACATTAATAGAAAGTTATGTGGAAGGGAAAAGTGTGGAAGAAAAAGGTGCACAAGCAGCAGGGATGACCACAGCCTGGAGAGGATTGTCAGGAAAAGGCCATTCAAAAGTGTTGGGGACTTTCACAAGGAGTGGACTGAGGCTGGAGTCAGTGCATCAAGAGCCACCACACACAGATGGATCCTGGACATGGGCTTCAAATGTTGTCAGAAGTGTCTTACCTGGGCTAAAGAAAAACAGACCTGGTCTGTTGCTCAGTGGTCCAAAGTCCTCTTTTCTGATGAGAGCAACTTTTGCATCTCATTTGGAAACCAAGGACCCAGAGTCTGGAGGAAGAATGGAGAGGCACACACTGCAAGATGCTTGAAGTCCAGTGTGAAGTTTCCACAGTCTGTGTTGATTTGGGGAGCCATGTCATCTGCTGGTGTTGGTCCACTGTGCTTCATTAAGTCCAGGGTCAATGCAGCCATCTACCAGGAGATTTTGGAGCACTTCATGCTTCCTTCCCAGACGAGCTTTATGGGGATGCTGACTTCATTTTCCAGCAGGACTTGGCACCTGCCCACACTGCCAAAAGCACCAAAACCTGGTTCAATGACCATGGGATTACTGTGCTTGATTGGCCAGCAAACTCGCCTGACCTGAACCCCATAGAGAATCTATGGGGCATTGCCAAGAGAAAGATGAGAGACATGAGACCGAACAATGCAGAAGAGCTGAAGGCCTCTATTGAAGCATCCTGGTCTTCCATAACACCTCAGCCAGTGCCACAGGCTGATAGCTTCCAGGCCACACCACATTGAGGCAGTAATTGCTGCAAAGGGGGCCCAAACCAAGTACTGAGTACATATGAATGCTTATACTTTTCAGAGGTCGATATTGTTCTATGTACAATCCTTGTTTTATTGATTGCATGTAATATTCTAATTTTCTGAGATTGTGGATTTGGGGTTTTCATGAGCTGTAAGCCATAATCATCACAATTATGACAAATCACGGCTTGAACTATCTTGCTTTGCATGTAATGAGTCTATCTCATACATTAGTTTCACCTTTTAAGTTGCGTTACTGAAATAAATGAACTTTTGCACGATATTCTAATTTTTTGAGTTTCACCTGTAGTATATGATGAATATCATTTGTTAATATTTAATAATTAACATAAAATAGTATTTGGCAAGCATACTAAATAGCAAGCAAATGAAGTGAATCCACAAGACTCTAGTTTATGCTTAGGTTTTGAGTGTTATGTTGGAAAAAACCAAGAAAATGTTGAAAACTCAGTAAATATTGTTATTGGTTGTAATACATACTCAGTGAGCAATATAATTAAATATACAAACTGTTGGTGAAATTGGAATTATTATAATATAATATAGAGTCATGTAATGAAATCTAGAAAACCTAATTATAAATGTCAAAGGAATCCTTTCAACTTCACCCCATAAAGTAAAGAGTATATTTCTTTTGAGAATTACATCACATGTTTTATATACTTTACATACAAGCTACTTTTATTGACCTTGGTAGAATTAAACCAAACAACAAAACAAACATGATTTGCATTTCCATGCAGATGTTGATCGCCTCAGAACTATTACTGAAAGTAGGAAGTCACAAGCTATTTTAAAAATCAGCGTATCTTTTGATGTACATTATACTGCCATTAAAAGTATTCTGTTCCAGTGGGAGCAGCACTGGTGAAGAGAATGGTGCTTGGGGCACAGTCAGGGTTATGCAGTCTGCTGCACTAATTATAAAGACATGGCGAGATTGTTAGAGGACAATAACGAAAAATGAGAGCAGTTTGCAATATGCATGGATAAATTAACTGTGTTTGTATTTAATTAATTAATACTGCAAGCAAATTTGTGCAATACTAATATTCAAATTTATTACACTTGTACACCAACCATTGCTCAACAACCTTGGATGGTTTACACCATTCAAAGAAAGAGACTACAATAAAATAAATAAAAGAGAAGGATATGAAGATAAATATGGCAAGTGTGATAGACCAGATGGAATGAAGAGAAGGTCTCACACACTTATAAAGGCCTGAGTGAAGACTCAGGTCTTCATGGCTCTTCTAAACAAGAGCAGAGTGGGGGTTGTTCAGATCTCTGGGAGATATGGGAAACAAAATATTCAAAGGTTTTTAACAGTTTCTCAGAGTTTTGTCAAAATAATATGTGCAATAATTTCATAAGAAAACAAAATATTTGAAAAAACCAGGTCTTATAGTTATTCTTTGTTTTACTTAATACAAATGGAAATGTGTAAAATTATTTTGTCTCAGAAAAAGACCAAAAAGAAAGTTGGTAACTCATAACATTTTTAATGCTTTTCCCAGTGGTGGGCTACAACGGTTTAACAACCAGTTCTGTGGTCGTGCCTAATGCACTTGCATGCAGCATTCAAAATACAGCAATTTGAAGCTCAAATGCTTACCTTCTAGGACAGCCCCAGTAAGTAGAACAGCTGAGGCACAGAAATCAGTTGTGCTCAACTCAGCTGAGCCAGAAGAAGGAAATACAGGACAGGATAGGGCGAGTTGGATGGGTAGGGCCAACTGATGGTTGGACTACCAGTTCTCTAGAGTGGGTCTGAACTGGCAGCAGCTACCACTGCTTTCCTCCTTCAGTTTGGAATTGTAGTTAGAAATCATCTTTCCAGTATCTTGATTATCTAGTAATGGATAATTAGTTTTTCTGCCTAACATAGCATCAAAATCTAAACTATTCTCAAATGTTTCAGCAATAAAGCATAAAATGATAAACAAATATATGCAATGCTACTCTCTCAATAAAGGTAATGACTTACTGGTTGGGCAAGAAATAAACATGACAATAACTAAATGTCCATCTATATATCACAGGAATTTTAGACATTGCAGTATAGCAGCTACCCACTGTGGAAATGATCTGGCAAAATTAAGAGCAAACTCCAAAACAGCTTTTTATAGTATTCCCATGTTGCTTGTACAAGTTTGTCATGATGAAGAACTGAGACCCTTAAACTAACATATAAAATCAATTACATAAACTATTTCATTAATTTGATACATTATACTTTTTTTCTAAAGAGGATGTTAACTCTGAACTTAGATGAGCACAATTATGAAATCACAAAGGATTGAATATGGGGACAGATGGGATGGTACTTGTTGCATAGGCCATTTCTATCAGAGAACAACTGATTGGTTCACAATGAGGCTAGATATTAAGTGTGGCCCAGTGAATGCTTCCCAGTATGCTGAGTTTTCTATTTCTGTATCAGGCGTGATGCATAAATGGTACTTCATCTGTTCAGACCTATCCATCAGTGACATATAACTACAGGATCAAATAAAGTTAAAAGCAGACCCAGAGGCATGTGGGTTGCCAGAAATAGGAACAGTGTTCTTTTCTGCATGACAGATCCAGAAAAAGCACAATAGAACATCACTTGTGACCATCTACAGCTCAA